>JAHZTW010000002.1:91138127-91150468 GCA_020283515.1 Alliaria petiolata
GAATTTGCAAAGAGATTTGGAATTCTAGGGTTTAGACATAGATAATCTTCGCAGCGAGAGTTGGTTGATTTTACATTAGTGTTTCGAGTTCTAGAACAGTGCTTAATAATTCCTAACATCCTGTCTAGACCTGCAATTTAGATCACCTGAGAATTTCCCTGAACCTAGCGTTTTGTTTCCTGAAGTTTACATCGTTTTTAATTGCTTTCTGTCTTTACTTTTAATTATTTCTACTTAGCTTAATTCGAATTTAGAAAACTGCTGTGTGACTATCCCTTCTCTGTGGATTCGATCCCTAAGTACTACAACTGATCTCTTAATTTGAGAGAGTAGCTCTAGGGTAAATTTGAGAGCATATCAAATTTTGGCGCCGTTGCCGGGGAAGGAGATTAGTTACCTACAGAGTTCTAATATTAGAATTTTGTCTAGGTTTTATTTTTTATTTTTATTTTTGGTTACTAATTTTAGTTTCTTATTCTTGTTTTCAGGTGCATACTTAATCGCATTACCAGAAGCAACAAGGACAAAGAACTAATCACACTCAACCAGGAACTAGGTCGTCTCGAACGCAAGAACCGAGCATCTACACGAGTGTCGGTTGACACCGATAGCATCGATCGACACCCTGCACAGGATACGATGGCTGATCTTATGGTTCTGATCCGAGACGCTGAAGGCAACTTGGTTGATACAGAAGGGCGCAGAAGGAACGCCCAAGGACAGAGACTTGATGAGGCTGGCGCCGTCATCTTCGAACAAGAGTTGCTCGATGGTGTCGATCGACACAATATTGGTGTCGATCGACACCATGCACACGCAGACGTTGGATGTGGAAGAACACTGTGTGAGTACAACCGCCCAGACCAGTTCTATGCTAATAGAGCTGCGATCCGTCCTCCTGCATTCCAGAGGAATGATTTCGAGCTGAAACCTGTTTACTACACAGTGGTTTCTCAGCATCCATTCCATGGTCTCCCTAATGAGCATCCAATGGACCACATTGAGAGGTTTGAAGACTTGGCATCAAGCATCAAGGCCATTGGAGTCACATATGATTATCTCTTCTGCAAGTTGTTCCCTTACTCGCTTGCTGGAGATGCATCATACTGGCTGAAACAATTGGAGCCAGGATCCTTGACCACATGGGAAGACACAAATAATGCATTCTTATGCAATTTCTTTAATGATGCAAGATCTGAGGAGCTGAGGATGAAGATCACTACATTCTCTCAAGGACCAAATGAAGCATTCAAAGCTGCTTGGGTGAGATTCAAAGCTTACCAGAGAAACTGTCCACACCACGGTTTCAGTGAACCACAGCTACTGGGAATTTTCTAAAGAGGGATTGATTGGAGGTACCAGATGGCTCTGGACGCTGCCAGCAATGGAAACTTCAACACTAGATATCCAGAAGATGCATATGTGCTGATTGAGAACTTGGTTTCTAGCAATAGTACCAAGAATGCAGATTTGGATAGGAAAAAGAAGGCTGTAAACATGGATGGACGTCTGATTGCTGAGGTGAATGCTAAGCTAGACTCAATGCATAACCTTCTAATAGGAACGAAGCAAGTCTAATATGCAGCTGAAGTGGAGACCTTTGAGCCAGAAGAAGAAGAAGTCAATTACATCAATGGTGCTGGTTTTCAAGGACAGAGGTTCAACAATCAGCAAGGCTATGCTTCTTCTTACCAGAAGCCTTTTCAAAGCAACAGCTTCAATAGAACTTATGGTTCTTCTTCTTACCAAAATCCTCCTGCACAAGACAATAAGATGGAGTCTATGCTAGAGCAAATCTTAGAGGGCCAACAGAAGATGACTGTGGACTTCAATGGCAAGATTGATTCACTTTACCAAGACCAGAATGGAAAGATTGAGAGCATAAACTCTCACATGAAGAAGCTGGATGTTCAAGTTGCTCAAACCGCAGAAGCTGTTCGGAGGCAAGTAGGAATTCTTCCTGGAAAGACGGACACGAATCCGAGACACCATGTGAATGCCATCACGGTCCAGAACGGAGGGAACCTTCAGCCTGTGAAGAAAAGTGGGCCAAGTACTGAAGAATTCAAGGAGCTTGAAGATGTAGAAATTGCTGCGGAGTCAATGTCGATCGACACTACTGTGTGTCGATCGACACTGGAGAAGAAATCAGACAAATTAAGCTCGATCAACACAGCATCCTCGACACAAACGTCTAGTGTCGATCGACACCAGCTGGGTGTCGATCGACACCCTTCCCGAACTTGGACATACACGCCTAAAGCTTCACAAGTTGCATTGGGAAGAGTCTACAAGGCCAAGGTTCCAAATCTTCCTCTACCCAAACACCTAAGGCCGCCCATTAGTGCAGAGAAGCTGGCTGCTTTCAACAAGAAGGTGAAAATGATTCCTAAGGAGCTCTCCTTTGATGAGGCTTATGAGAGATATCCTTTGTGTGCTTTCTTCCAGAATAACAGAGAAAAAATTGAAGAGATGGAAGAATTCTTTCACAAAGCAAGGGAAACACCACCACCAATGAAGCAGATGCCTAAGGTTGAAGATCCTGTGATGTTTATGGTTCCATGCTCCATTGGTGGAGTTTAGTTTAAACAATCCCTCTGCGATTCAGGAGTAAGCGTGAACCTCATGACAAAAGACATTACAGAGAGGCTGGGGATTGCTGACATTCACCCTTCTAGCATGACTCTTGAATTTGTCAATTCTTCTACCGCAGTCTCATATGGAACAATTCCAAACCTACTTGTCAAAGTTGAGAGTTGCCTAGTTCCAACTGATTTTCAGGTTGTGGAAGTAAGCAGAACGTCTAGCATACCATTCATCCTTGGAAGACCATTCATGGCCACGGTAGGAGCTATTGTAGACATGCCCAATAAGAGAATGTCTTTCTCTAATGTTGACAAAGAAGTGTTCTACAAAGCTATCCCTACTACTGGAACTTCCAAACACATCTCTTGCATTGCTGTGTGATATCTCTGTAAATTGCATGATTCTAACACATGTTTCATGGTATTTAGGACTTCATTCTTGCACTTTACTATTAGTTTTCATCACGTTTTCACTCATGTTAGGATTAGATGCATTAGGGTAGGTTTTTACATAGTCTTGCATGTTTGGAGTGTGTTCTCAGGTGTTTAGGATGGTCCGAAGAAGAAGCTAAGGAAAGAGGTCTCGGAATGGAGGATAAACGAGCAACATCGAGGATGGATCACGACCACGAAGCCGACACGGACGAGCACAAGCCGGATGTTGACGAGTAGCAGCGGCGTGATCCCGAAAGAGCCATCTCGGAACGAAGACTCAGCAAGAGGATTAGATGAAGACGAATATCGGAGCAAGGAAACAGAAAGTAGCCGATTCGAATTACAAGGAAGGCGAGCCTTCACGACATGATCCCGAAATCGTTGCCCGATATGGAGCTTGCCCGAAGAATCAGAAGAGTTAGCGTTTCGGCTCGTCCATAACGACGTGAGCCCGAAACGCTAAATGCCAAAATAGTACCAAAACAGGAAAGTGGTCCCAAATTTTAGGTTTTTCCTCTTTTATGTATAAATACCCTGTCCACTCTTATCCTTTCAGACACGCTTTGCTTATTTTACTTTTCGGTCTTCTTTTTGAAACCAAGAGAAACCTTTGTTATTTCCGCCATTGAAGCTATTTCAAAGCTTTGATTTTTATGCAATATTCGAGTCTTTAAGTTTTATTGTTTAGTAGATTACTTAGAAAGTTCTTCCTTTTCCTGTTTTCGGCTATCTTGCAAACCATGAGCAACCTTTCTATCCTTGTGGATCTTGAGGTTTTTCAAATGGCGAGTGAGTAGTCTTTTTAGGATTTCGATGGGGTAAATGGACCAAGGAACTCTCGGATTTACATTTCTTGCTTAGCTAAAACATAAATTTAGATTCTTTCTTGTTTATCATTCCCAAAGCTTAGTCTAGTTTGGCCATCTAGCCTAAAGTTCACAGGCGGCTTGACGCGAACGCCACGCGCTTGCTTAGCCGGATCCATGAACAAGAGTTTGACTTCTTGGGCTAAGACTAACCCTCTGTCCAAGAGTCTTACGGTTCAATAGGGACGGCACAGATGCTTGTTTCTTCTATTGTACCGCTATGCGATAGCTAGTCTATGGTGATAGAGATTCAAAGAGTTTCGACCCAAACGCCATGGGCTAAACGATTTGAGGATCCCTTTACCTAAGAAACACCATCAAAGACCAAGTCTTGATGTGACCCAAAAGCTTTAGCTTGATAAAATGAAACCGAGAGTTACCTAGTTCAAAGAACCCATCTTAATCCTTCTTTTATCTTAAAAGTTTACATTTTTATCATCTAAATCAGTAGTTTCGGTTTAAAACCTCTAGAATCATTTTAGTTATGGTCTTGAGTGACACAAGATCTGTCTTTTAGTAGTTATTAGTAGTAAAGTCTAAGTCTTTACCCGATTTGGACTTGACTCATAACACCGATATGACCGTTATGTTCACTAACGCTCCCAGATTGGTCTGACACCCCATACACTGTACTTCATTCGGTTAATACTGCTGGGTTATTGATCTAAGACCAGAGAAAATCAACTTATCAATTGGCGCCGTTGCCGATTTGGGAGATAGTTTAGTCATTTCGGTATTAGGTCGTTATAAGGACAAGTTTTTAATTTTCCAGTTATTTAACACTTCTACTCGCATATATCTGTTTTGACAGGTATATGAACCTATGCTCACACGGCACAACAAATCTTGTTCCCATAATAGACGATATACATCTGCTCGAGCTATCAGTCAGACGAAATCGGGAACAAGCCGAAAAACAAGACCGTGTAACAATGGATAATCCACAAGGTGCTCAAGGAGCTGCGGGCGCAGCCGGTGCACAAGGATAACAAGGTCACCAAGGACCCCAAGGTCCACAGGGTGAACAAGGAGTCCAAGGACAGCCTGGCGTTGCCGCTACCCAAAGACATATAAGACAAATTGGTGTGGGAGATGCCCCGATATCGACAACAAGCCGACATGGTATTCAGCCACCACCGGTCCAGAATAATAATTTCGAGATAAAGAGCGGTCTGATATCCATGGTCCAGAACAACAGATTCTTCGGCCTACCTTTAGAAGATCCACTGGATCATCTCGACCAGTTCGACCGTGTGTGTGCTATGACAAAGATAAACAGTGTAAGCGAAGACGGTTTCAAGCTGAGATTGTTTCCCTTCTCTTTGGGAGACAAAGCACACGCCTGGGAAAAGACCCTGCCACATGGATCCATTACCTCGTGGGCAAACTGCAAGAAAGCCTTTCTGACGAAGTTCTTTTCCACATCGAGGACAGCCCAATTGAGGAACGAGATAAGCGGATTCACTCAGAAATCCAATGAGACCTTCGGTGAAGCCTGGGAGCGATTCAAGGGATACACTACTCCGTGTCCACACTATGGATTCAGTCAAGAATCTCTCCTCAGCACTCTCTACCGTGGCGTCATTCCCAAGATTCGGATGCTTCTCGATACGGCGAGCAATGGAAACTTCTTAGCCAAAGATGTTGACGATGGTCTGGCGCTGGTCAAAAATCTTGCTCAATGTGACTCTTCTTACCACGAAGACTATGACAGATCCAACCGAGGTTCCAAAGAAGACGGAGATGGAAGCCGGAGAGTGATCAAAGAGCTAACTGAGAAACTCGACAAGCTATTACTTGCCCAAGCTCAAAAAGAAGTACATTTCGTGGAAGAACTCACTCAAGTTCAAGAGGGGGAGGACATTCAGTATGAGGATGCCAACTACATAAATGCTCAAGGAGGCTACAACAATTGGAGACCAAACAACAATCTCTCATACCGAAGCACAAATGTCGCCAACCCACAGGACCAGACATACCCTCAGCAGCAAACCGGAGGAGCAAAACAGTTCGTGACATACACGAACCAACAAGGTTTCGTACCAAGATTCCAGAACCAAAACGGCTACCAGCCACGGCAACAAGCCGTTGTACCTCCTGGCTTTCAACAACAACAAGGAAATCCGACTGCTCCAGTTAATTTCGACTTGGAAGGTACTCTAAAGCTCCTACTCAACGGTCAAACACACATCAAGGCGGATATTCACAAGCGCTTTGCCGAAGTGCACAACAAGATCGATGGAGTCAACACCGAACTATCCGGGAAGATCGAGGAATTAACCACTCGTGTTAAAGCCTTGGAAAACAACAAAGGCATAGCATCAACAATCCAAACAAGCAACCTTCCTGGAAAAGCAGTCATGAACCCCAAGGAGTATTGCCAAATGATCACGACTAGCGACAAGGAAAAACGGGATCAAGCCGATATCAGTAAGGCAAATCGGACTCAAGTCGATGAGGACATCGAAATCCTAAGAAGGGGAGGGAGTTCAAAAAATTCAGAAGGTTCTAAAGAAAAAGTATCCACTGATCCCCCAAAAGCACCATTCCTGCGTGTCTACAAACCACCGATGCCATACCCCCATAGGCATAAGAAGCGGTTAATAGAGGAACAAGAAGCCGAGTTGATTGAGACCTTGAACAAAGTTGAAGATCTCTTCAACAGTGGCGACAAAACTAAGCCTATTCCAGAATTCCTAGTAGCCTTGAAAGACAAGCTCTACGCTGATGCAATGGCAACCATAGGAAGGAACGCAGCAGCTCGTGAGGAGAAACATAGGAGGAACCCTTAGTAGTTAAGAAGCTCGAAGATCCAGGATCATTCACTCTACCATGCACACTCGGAGGAATTACCTTTGAAGATTGTTTGTGCGATCTCGGAGCAAGCATTAACGTTATGAGTCTCGCCACGGCTAAGCGTCTCGGGTATGGCACCTATACCGACTGCAAGAAGCCGTTATCGCTGGCCGATGGAAGTGAGAGGAAGACGGTTGGGAAACTACTAGACCTTCCTCTCATGATTGGAAATGTGCTATTACCGAGCGACTTCCTGGTGATAGAAATGGACCAAGATGTTAAGGAAACCCTCCTGTTAGGAAGACCTTTCCTAGCCTCTGCCGGTTGCATGATTGATTGCAGAAGTGGCAAGGTAGAGCTAAGGCTAACCGGAAGCTTGGTGATGCATTTTGACACTAAGGGGAAGAGAGTCGACGAAAAGGAACATGCCTACTCTCTCTGGCTCAAGAAGGCAATTGAGGAAACCCAAGACCCATCATTAGAGATATGCTACAATGGAGTCAGCTTTGATGGAGTTTCACTCAACGCTATGTTCGAGGACCAGCCAGAAGTAGTCCATGAAGCGCCAAAGGAGGTGATCATCTGCAGGAAATCGTATGTGAAAGGACCAACCCTCGGTGATCTTCTGGACGGTATGACACTCAAACCTATTCTCTCTGCTAATGGTGAGGTGCGATACAAGCCGAAATGCAAAGGAAAAGTCAGACCCTTTGCTTACCTCAGGGTGATAAAAGACACCGAATTGACCAATCAAGAGGGATCTAAGGTAAGCAAGGAGGGGCCATCCGGCGCAACTCTGGCTGATTTCATTTCTGCGATTAAGGAAAGTAAAGATCCTCCCACAGGATCGAGGGGTGTTCGTTTCCCCCATTCATGTTGAAAAAATGATTAAGAAAAGTCAAGCTAAGTGACTCAAAACAAAGCGCTCTTGGGAGGCACCCCAAGCTTATCCATGTACATATTAATGCTTTTTCTAGTCTAGTTTAATGTTTTTAGGATCCCATGAAAGATAGGGTCGGGTCACTTGCATATAGGAGGAGCTAGACCTATGAAGGAGTTGTCTAGCACAGCAACGGGGTTCCATATCGGGAGAACACCCTGATATTGTCCCTAGCCATTCTCTGTCGGGCAAGCACAACGGTGTGTAGCCGATATAGGATGAAGCCCAAGCTAGACAGTCTCCACGGTGGCATCATATCGGGAACTAGCCGATATCTGTAACGTCAATCACACCATATCGGTGTCAACCCGATATGGCCGTCCAGGTAAAAGGGTGATTAGGCTTAGCCAATCCGAGAAAGGCGCCCAAAATCATGGCCCATTTTTCGGATAAGGCAAGAATACTTGGTTGGGGTTAACCGACAACTATTCCCCAAACCAAGAAACCCTAGTCAACCCTTCCTTTCCCCATGTCTCCTCTTTATAAAAACCCTCGCCTCTCTCGTTTTCATTTCCCATCACTCTCAATCCTAGAAAATTGCTCTTGAGTTTTTATTTCGCAAAGTCGAGTTTTAGCATTCATCCAAGGATTTTCGCAAATATCGTTCTGAGGTAAATTTTGATACAAGTCGATACGATTGATAATCTCTTAGAGTTGTTTAGATTCGCTGCATTAGGGATTTGAGAGTAGGTGGAGAAACGTTTTTATTTCGCGTGAAAACTTAGGTTTTTTGTAAGGTTTTTCTGGATTTCGGCGCATCTATTTGTGAGAGTAGCTTCACGGCTAATCTCTTTTGAAGTGTCGAGATCCTAGAAATCCTTTTTCCACCTTTTGTTTAACGCAATGCGTGTCTAAAAATCTGGATTTGTGAAGAACGGCTTACAAGTAACACTCTTTATTCTTCACGATTTAGAATTTTCCCCGATCTAGTAATACTCGAACATGTTTTTCTCAGGTCTCTTTAGTCATGAATAGAGTTACCTTGAGCTTAAACATACATGCAAGATAGTCCCTGTTCTTAGAATTTTCCTTGTGCTTACACACTTCCGAGTGTTTTTGATTGTTAGGCACAATGGTTGGAGCAACAAGAAGCGGAGCTGTTCTTGGGAGATCAAGGGAATACCAAACGGAAAAGAGAGAAGGAAAGAGACCAGTTGGAGAATCCAGCCGAGCAGCGATAGTACGTTCACCCACACGAGCATCGGGAAGGAGAAGTACGGGATCCCGACACACCCTGGCCGAAATGCGTACAGCATTTAGGCGAATGGAGTTCAAGGCCACACGCTACCCCCATGAGGAGACTATGATGGAGTTAGGCATCTACGAAGACTGCCAGATCCTCTTCAACGCAATGGGTCTGAAGAAATTCATGGAAAACGCTTATGCGTCCCATGATGAAGCGACCTTCCAGTTCCTTGCAACACTGGAGGTAACGTTCTACGCGTTTGGAGAGATCACTCAGGAGGAAGTCGGTGATGGGCACATTCGCTTCAAGTATGGAAGCGACACTCACCGAATGACATTTCGGGAGCTGGAGTCGATATTCGGGTTCAGCCAAGGCGATATGCGCGAGATGTCCCTGAATATAGAAAGGGAGGAGCTGGAGGCACTGTGGATACACATTGGGGTGGGAACGTACAAGCCAGGGGTGAACAAGAGCACCAGGATAAGGCACCCAGCCTTGAGGTATGTGCAAAGAGCTATTGCACATACTTTCTTTGCAAGGAAGGAATGCGGAGCTGTCCTGACAAAGGAGCTGGAGATCATGGACGACGGCCTGGTGGAAATCATTCAGGAGACGCGGAATGAGTTTGAACTGAGGGGAAGCAGAAGAAGCACCGGATTGATCACGTTATTGATGAAGGAGCTTCTCCACTATAAATCGTGGATGATATCCACGCCAAGCGACAGACCTCAGATAGGCTGTGGAGGAGTTGTATCTGCTATTCTAAGAGGAGCTGGAATTGATCTTGAGGAGCCAACTCACGGGATCCGGTGGATAGACATTGCGTATCTAAAGAAGTGCCAGTTCCTCGGGAAGCCATATCGGCATGGACACCGATATCAGTTCACCCGTGCATCAGGACAAGCTGGAGTAATGTTCTTACCGAACCCGTGGTTGACCACCATAAGGGAGCCAAAGAATCTGGACTTCGACCCCCAAGACGAGCATCTCTTCCCATATGGAGCTGACTTCAATGAGGATTATGAGGAGGAATATCGGGAAGAAGCCGATATGGTTGCTGAAGAGGAAGATGAGGATGAAGACGGCTATGATGACCCAACCGATGAGTTTGGTTTCCCTCTCTATGGAGCTGAACGCTATCACTTCGATCCAATCACCAGTGGACCGCACCGAACTCTGAAGGCGGCTCATGATAGGATCAATGTGCTCCAGCGATACTGCAAGTGGCAAGACCATTCGATCAGGAAGCTAGTCTCCACGGTGAAGGGAATCAAAGGTCACGTGAAAGGCCTGAAGGGGCAAATCAAGTCGCTCACCTCGAAACCAAAGGGCTCGACATCTTCGCCACGGTATGAAGCGGAAATGCCTCCGGAGGAAGCAGAAGGAAACGAAGAAAAAGAATCAGACGAAGCAGACAGCCAAACTCCCCAGAAGAGGCATTCCTTCTCGTTCCTACCGAGAGAACATGAGATTAGCGAGTCGGGACGATATTCCTGCCAAGAAGAAAGCATATCGAGGAAGAGGCGTGCGAGCCAATCTCTGATACCAGACTCAGACAATCCCTCATTCTCGACCAGTGAGGACACCACGTCCTCACATCACACCGAACAGTGAGGCACCACTCCAACCCATTGTACATAAGCATTTCTTTTTCTTTATTTTTCTTTTCTGCTTTTTGTTTAAGAATTTTTGCATCATCTTAGGACCGTATTCTTCCTTTCTTCTATCACACAGGGACTGTGTAATTTAAGTTTGGGGGAGTATGTATTTATGCATCATTTAGATCAACCATGGCATTCGTAAAATTGCATAGACAAAAAACACAAAAAATTGAAAATTTTTGAAAATTTTGTTCCACAAAAATATTCATGTAGTTGCATTTCCATATTAGGATTGGGTCTAGATGCATTCATTTAGGGTTCATAACCATTCGCATAGGGTGATAAGTATGATGAATCCTTGTAAATAGCCATATTTAAGTCATGAACTCAATACCTTAGTTCTTGTTTGTTTGATGCATTTTGAATTAGACTGAGCTTGAGGCAGCACCACACTTGGAACTTATCTTGTGAAATTCAGTTTTGGCTTGATGCATTGCGACTTGAACCATTTCCCTAATGAACTTGAACCGTTAATTTGAAAATTTAATTATCTTGTTTATGTTTGTCAAATAGCTCATGAATTTCACTTGGACTTTCTTTTCCCTTTTTACCACCCTCTTGCTAGTTCAAGTACCAGACCACACCCCTAAACCAAAACCTTTGTTTTTAAACCATAAACACTTTTGTGAGAGCATGTGAGGCCTTTGCACCATTTTCGAATCTTCTTAGGCAAAAAGTGTTGGGTTTAGGCCGACAAGGTTAGATTTCCATGTAGATGTTGGCTCACATCTCGGGTCAACACTAGGTTAGGTGGTGTAGAATCTGAAATCGGCTACAAACCAAAATAGGAAGCCGATATTACTGGGTAGACTAGGAAAAAGGGGGGTGTATTTCGATTGACCACATTTTGACAGAAGGAAAAGGAAAGATATCGAGGAGTCAGACGGGGACACGTACTAAGGAGATGGCGGCACCAAAGAGGCTTGAAAAAAAAAAAGGCGATTCCAAAAGAAAGCAAAAAGAAGGCCAATCAACAAAGTCTAAATCTGGCCAACAACACCAAAGGTGAAACACAAAGGAACGCAACAAAGAAGCCAGAAAGCCGAAACCGATCTCCAACAAAGAAGAAGTCCCCCAAAATGACCGGGAAAGGTAATATCGAGAGGGAATATCGGGAATAAAGCGAAATGTCAAGAAAGAAAGGGTAGCTTAGGAGGGAGCAATTTAAACTAGGGTAGGAACGAAATAGATGTTCTGGGTAGATGGTAGTCTAACCCTGTATGCATCCATTGGTTTTTATCCTTAGCATTTTGCATTAAGAAAGTTCCTTTCAAGAGTGATACCACTAAACACTTAACCCGTTCGCACTACGAGTTCATACTTAGCTCTAACCTTATCCTGAGCCAAATGAGTTAGTTGACAGGCATGAATGAGATCCACGTTTTAATTTTCATAATGAATGTGAAAGGGAATTGGGAATTTGAATGTGCATCTAAGTTGGGATTGATTTTGCTAAGATTATTGTGATGAATGTTGCTAAGGCTTTCGGGATAGGTAGAATTCGACTTGCATCCTAGAAATCTGAACTCAGACATTGAGTTGATTTCCTTTAAATGGCATTTTGGATTCAAACTTACACCTTTTATTTTAAAACCTCACCCCTCCGGTTGGCTTTTGCTTGAGGACAAGCAAAAAGGCAAGTTTGGGGTGTTGATATCTCTGTAAATTGCATGATTCTAACACATGTTTCATGGTATTTAGGACTTCATTCTTGCACTTTAGTATTAGTTTTCATCACGTTTTCACTCATGTTAAGATTAGATGCATTAGGGTAGGTTTTTGCATAGTCTTGCATGTTTGGAGTGTGTTCTCAGGTGTTTAGGATGGTCCGAAGAAGAAGCTAAGGAAAGAGGTCTCGGAATGGAGGATAAA
>JAHZTW010000002.1:91156814-91180014 GCA_020283515.1 Alliaria petiolata
TTCTTTTTGAAACCAAGAGAAACCTTTGTTATTTCCGCCATTGAAGCTATTTCAAAGCTTTGATTTTTATGCAATATTCGAGTCTTTAAGTTTTATTGTTTAGTAGATTACTTAGAAAGTTCTTCCTTTTCCTGTTTTCGGCTATCTTGCAAACCATGAGTAACCTTTCTATCCTTGTGGATCTTGAGGTTTTTCAAATGGCGAGTGAGTAGTCTTTTTAGGATTTCGATGGGGTAAATGGACCAAGGAACTCTCGGGTTTACATTTCTTGCTTAGCTAAAACATAAATTTAGATTCTTTCTTGTTTATCATTCCCAAAGCTTAGTCTAGTTTGGCTATCTAGCCTAAAGTTCACAGGCGGCTTGACGCGAACGCCACGCGCTTGCTTAGCCGGATCCATGAACAAGAGCTTGACTTCTTGGGCTAAAACTAACCCTCTGTCCAAGAGTCTTACGGTTCAATAGGGATGGCACAGATGCTTGTTTCTTCTATTGTACCGCTATGCGATAGCTAGTCTATGGTGATAGAGATTCAAAGAGTTTCGACCCAAACGCCATGGGCTAAACGATTTGAGGATCCCTTTACCTAAGAATCACCATGAAAGACCAAGTCTTGATGTGACCCAAAAGCTTTAGCTTGATAAAATGAAACCGAGAGTTACCTAGTTCAAAGAACCCATCTTAATCCTTCTTTTATCTTAAAAGTTTACATTTTTATCATCTAAATTAGTAGTTTTGGTTTAAAACCTCTAGAATCATTTTAGTTATGGTCTTGAGTGACACAAGATCTGTCTTTTAGTAGTTATTAGTAGTAAAGTCTCTGTCTTTACCCGATTTGGACTTGACTCATAACACCGATATGACCATTATGTTCACTAACGCTCCCAGATTGGTCTGACACCCCATACACTGTACTGCATTCGGTTAATAGTGATGGGTTATTGATCTAAGACCAGAGAAAATCAACTTATCACTGTGATCGCTGGAGAGGAGCTTGATACTGCAGAACAAGAGGACAAGCTGGTTATTCAAGAAACATTAGATCAGAATTCTAAGAAAGTTGTGGAGCTTGAAGACTGGGGTGGAAATGATCATCTCTTCCAAACTATGAGCAGAAACGATGTTCAAATCAATGACAAGCCAATAGAGGAAGACGTTTTTGTCATGGAGACAAGGATTGCAGAGATGAACTGCAGAAAAGGTGAAGAAATTCGAGCTACTAACTCAGTGTCGATCGACACTACTTCACGGATCACACCAGAAGTCGCTTCCAATGCTGCAAGTCTGTCATCTTTGGTCAAACAGAAGCCTCCACATCCTTCTGCCCAGAAACCTCGAAGTAAGCAAAGGTACGCACACCCTGGACTCAATTCCAAACCTCCTGATCATCTCAATAAGAATTTAAAAAGTTCAAAAGCTGTTGCACACTTATCAGAGCCACGAGATTCTCGTAGAAGGCTTGGTGTTTCTTTTGATGATGCTGCAAGAAAAAGGAGTATCCCACCCGAACTCAAGTCCCTCCCTGCTGCTGTTCCTCATTTCCTTGGTCGCTCTCATGTACCCAATGCTTATACACCACCTTGGATGAGAAGACATTCGTCTGGGAAGCATTCAATGCAACCCTCTGATCCACCAGACGTCTGACCTGACACAGTCAAGCTAATGACTGAAAACGAGCGCTGAGTGGGAGGTAGTTCACTGTTAGGTACGTTTTTCTTTTTATTATTTTGGTTTTACTAAGTCCAAATTTCAGTCAGTTGAAAATAAGAGACCTTGGGCTCGACATTGACTAGTGTCGATCGACACCACTATAGTGTCGATCGACACCACGCGCAGACGAAGGTAAGTCTTCTATCTGGTATTTTATGTTGTTTCTAATCTTTCTTTTAGCCAACTTCGGGCTTGATAACACTGGAGACAGTGTTGTTTAAGTCTGGGGGAGGTGATTACTGACTTTGTGCTTTGTTTTAAGAGTCAAAAACTTTTGTTTTATTGAGTCAAAATCATGTGAAATTTTCAGTTTTCAGAAGAACTAACCACAGAATGTTGACACTTGAAGGACCATTGCTTTAGTAGTTGATTACAGGTCTTACTAAGTAGAAAACTGCAAGTGGATTAATCTAACAGATAGAGTTCAGATCTCCTTAAAAGAACTAGGTATGCATTGAATTTAATTCCTCTTTCAGCTATGAACAAGAGAAGCTAGTTGCAGTCTCTCCTTGATCTTCCCTTGAGAAAAAAAAAGAAAGAAAAAGAGTCTAAGTCTCGGAATAGTGCAATGAACCTCATGAGCCTGTCTCCTCACAAGGAACAATTTAGTGAGTGCTCTTGAACACGTCTCCTCACAAGGAACACAAGTAGAGAGTAGCACTACTTCCTGAGACTTCAAAAGAATAAGAAGAGTCAATGAAAAGATCTTAGAACACCCTGAAAATGGGCAAAAGTTGACTAAGGGAAGAGAAAATAGGAGAGCTGTACAAAGAATGTCTTGTTCAAAGCACTAAGGAAGGGAAAGAATCAGCAAAGTTATTTGGCATTACCCCTGTTAGAGTTCGAAATTTATCTAAGGAAAGGATCTGGACTTAAGCTGGGAGATTGCTAAGCATGTGGTAAGTACACTGAACTTTTCTAAGGTTGGCTCTACTGCAAGTGGATTCAAGAGTGTTAATGAGTCGTGGCGTTCTGAAGGTTAGCTGAATATTTTTGTTTTCAAACCTCGGCTCTATATTTAGTTTCTGTTTTGCTTGATGGCAAGCAAAAGCTAAGTCTGGGGGAGTTGATATATCATGGTTTTTACCCATTTTTGGACCATGATATAAGTATTTTTATAGAGTCTTTTGGTCTTTTTAGAGTCATATTAGAGTCTTTCCAGGTTCAGCTACGTTTTGAGCATAATTGGAGATTTTGGAGCATTTTGGAGCATTGTGGAAGAAGCTGCTGAAAAGATGGCGTTGAATTGAAGATTGGATGAACAGTTTCGATCGACACTGTTGGTGTCGATCGACACCAAATATTTTCTGAAGAAAACGCGATTTCTACCAGTTTTGAAGAAAAGGAAATTGCCCAAAAAGATTTCTTTATTTGCAAGAATGCCCAATTCGTGTTTTGGACCTTATATATAGTTGTCAAAGCCATTGTTTAGGCAGAATCTCATACTTTAAGAATCATAGAAGTTTAGGGTTTTTGGAGAGAGGAATCAGACTCCTTCAAAGCTGATTTGGAACTCATTTATTTCTTCTATTGATTTCTTTTATGCTTTCTATTCAAATAATGATTTCTGTTTCATTGATCATGTCTGAGTAGTTTGCTAGTTAGGTTTAGGGTTTTTCAAAGGTGATTAATGAATTGTTAGGTCAAAATTAAATTCTTAGGATACAATCATTAGAGTTCTTCATCTGGATTTGTGTTTAATGCTTATTCTAGTTTCGCGACCTAGAATCTGATCTTAGGTTGATTAATAGATGCGAGAGTATTATTAATTGCCTGAACTAATGTTAGATGAGCAAAATACCTATTCGCAAAGAGATTTGGTTTAGGGTTTTGTGAACAATCGAACCTGATATTAATGCTTGTTTGAATTATTAGAATTTGCAAAGATATTTGGAATTCTAGGGTTTAGACATAGATAATCTTCGCAGCGAGAGTTGGTTGATTTTACATTAGTGTTTCGAGTTCTAGAACAGTGCTTAATAATTCCTAACATCCTGTCTAGACCTGCAATTTAGATCACCTGAGAATTTCCCTGAACTTAGCGTTTTGTTTCCTGAAGTTTACATCGTTTTTAATTGCTTTCTGTCTTTACTTTTAATTATTTCTACTTAGCTTAATTCGAATTTAGAAAACTGCTGTGTGACTATCCCTTCTCTGTGGATTCGATCCCTAAGTACTACAACTTATCTCTTAATTTGAGAGAGTAGCTCTAGGGTAAATTTGAGAGCATATCAGATATCAACACCCCCCAAACTTGCCTTTTTGCTCGTCCTCAAGCAAAAGCCAACCAGAGGGGTGAGGTTTGAAAAAAGAGTGTAAATCCGAATCCAAAACGCCATTTAAAATAAATCAAGTCAATGTCAAAGTTCAGGTTTCGAGGATGAAGACTGAATTCTACTTACTCAAAAAAGCGTTAGCCACATTCATCACATCATCAAGCAAAATTAGTCTCAACCTAGATACATATTCAAATTCCCAAATTTCTTTAACATTCATTTGAAAAACTAAAACGTGGATCTTGTCCATGCTTATCAGTCAACTCACTTGGTTTAAAGGTCAGGTCACAAGCTAAAGATAAATTCGTAGTGATAACGGGTTAAGTGTTTAGATGGGATCACTCAATGAAGGAATCTTTTTAATGCAAAATGCTAAGGGTAAAAACTAATCGATGCATACAAGGATAATTTCTCATCTACCCAAGCACCTATTTGTTTTCTACCTTAGGCTAATCTGTCCCTTCCTAGGCTACCCTTTTATAAGGCATTTCGCCTTATACCCGTTTTCACTCCTCGTTTTACCTTGTATGGTCATCTTTTGGGGGACTTCTTCTTTGTTGGAGATCTGTTTCAGATTTTTGGCTCCTTTTGTTGCGTTCCTTGTGTTTCATATTTAGTGTTGTTGGCCGATTTTGAATTTGATGTTTTGCCCTTCTTTACTCCTTTGGAATCTCGTTTTTCTTCTTTTTGTTTTGAGCGTCTTTTGTAGCAGCCATCTCCTATTATGTCCCCGTCTGACTCAGTGAACTCCTCTTCATGCGTTCTCCTTCCTTAGATAAACATTTAGAACCCACCCCGCCTAGTCTACCCAGAATATCGGCCTAGTATATCGGCATCAAGCTGTTTTCCATTGTAAACCACCTAACCTATTGTTGATTCGAGTTGTGAGCCAACGTCTACATGAGATTCCAACCTTGTCAGCCTAAACACAACACTTTTTGCCTAATAAGATTCGGAAATTTATGCAAAGGCCTCACACACGCTCACAAAAGTGTTTATGGTTTGAAGCAAAGGTTAAGGTTTGGGTGTGGTATGGTACTTGGACTAGCAAAGGGTGATATAAAGGTTGAAGAAAGTCCAAGTGAAATCTATAAGCTGATGACAAGTATGAACAACATAATTAATTTTCAGTATTTACAGTTTAGGTTCAATAGAGAAATGGTTCAAATCACAGTGCATTAGCTAAGACTTAATTTTACAAGATGAATTCCAAATGTGGTGTTGCCTTAAATTTAGTCTAATTCAGAATGTATCAACCAAACAAGAAGCAAGGCATTGACTTCATGACTTAAAAATGGCTATTTACAAGGATAAACTACAATTTACATCCTATACAAATGCTATGAATCCTAAATGAAAGCATCTAGACTGAATCCTAAGATGAAACTGCAACTAGATGGTTTTCTTTTTGTAGGATAATTCTCAAAAAATTTCAAATTTTTTTGATTTTTCTATACAAATAGATGAACGCATGCTATCCCATTCTAACCGTGAATGCATGTATATGTACTCCTTCATACTTAAATCACACAGTCTCTGTGGGATAGAACATATGAAGAATACACACACTCAAAATGGAAAATTCGAACAAAATTCAAAGAAATTATAAAAAAAATGAAAAAAATGCTTATTTAGAGAGACTTGGAGTTGTACCTCGGGTGTCTGTGTGATATGAGGATGTGTTGTCCTCACTGGTCGAGAGTGATGGGTTGTCGGATTCTCGTATCGGGGACTGACTCACACGTCTCTTCCTTGATATGCTCTCCTCGTGGTAAGAGGATCTCCCAAGTTCACTCCAGGTTTGCTCCCTTGGCATGAACGAGAAGGAGTGCCTTTCCTGGGACGTTTGGCTATTATTAATTATTATTATTAATACTTAAAACTTATTATTAAAACTTAAGCAACGGATTTGAATCATAAAAAGCCCATTATTATTGCATAATTAATCCAATTCCAAACGTATAACAGAGGTTCTTAAACAGAAAACTAACTTAGCCAAATTCGATCTAAGTCATAAACAGAAACAAAGCCAATATCCAGAATAACTCATGATAAATAAAACCCCCAAAACCCAGTCCTAATCCACTCTTTCTTCACTGCCTTCAAGTCCGCCTTCAAGACTAAACGTCCCGGATAATTTCCTTACCTGCACACTCAACACAAAAGAGAGGCGTAAGCATTACCAGAAATGCTTAGTGAGTACGGTCATCCCGTACCACCACCGCCAATAACAGAAACGCAAGCATACAACAGTTAAACAATTCGCATTGACACTTAGCAAGCAAGCACAGAAAACAGATATGATCATCTACCCTAGCTCACGGACCATGACTTATGGACTCGATTCAGCTCTAGCGTGAATCACACATCACCTAAGCACGAGACTCGATACGGCTATCCAAACGAGCTAGTTAGACATCATGTATTCTCACGGTTCATACTTAACCAAATCACAATCACAGAACATTGCCTTGTTAAGCCGAAACCACTAACTTACACAAGCAATCAATGAAACCAGATAACCTAGCATTCCTACGGTTCTAGCTACCAGCTACAGTCACGCACTCATCTTAGACACAAAGGCAAATGTTTCAGTCGGATGAAACTCGGTGATTACTCGATTAGATTCGGTGCTAGTCGTACACAGCCGCGTTCTCCCGGCTACGGTCGAATATCGCTCGGATGCAGCCGCACGCTCTCGGCTACGGTCAAAAATCCTTCGAACACGGTCGGATTCGTCTCGGCTACGGTCACAATCACTCGACCACGTCCGATCTCCTCTCGAACAGAACTTTGCTCCCTCGAACAAAATCGCCTCCTTAGGGTTTTCTCTCGGATATGTCGCGACTAAAGCACGCAGCCACGGGAGTAATCCCTTTAAATAGGGCGAAAACCCTAGCCAGACCGTCCAACCCAGCCTTAGTCGAAGCGTCTCGGTTTTCCCCCGGTTATGTTAGGTCCGATTTAAATTTGCCTCGTAAATGTCCCACATCGCTCGACCAAATTCACGAGCCGCTCGACTAAATTCATGGCCCATGGCCCATCCTGACACTTTGTCAAATTCCTCGGACTTATTCACTGTTTTTACTCGGCTCGTCCATTTTCACTCGGCCATAGCCACGGTACCGTCCATCTCTCACGGACACAATCACTGTACAACATCTTTACATGAACACGGTTAACCTCACTCGAATCTGAATGTATATACAACGGTCATCCCATGACCCGTACGACCATACTCGGGATTTCTGGTCGCGGATGCTACAACTCTCCCCCACTCAGTTTGGATTCGTCCTCGAATCCGGCTCTTCCTCAGGAAGTTTCTCAAACCACTTCGGGAACTTTGTACTCATCCTTGACTCTTTTTCCCAAGTCGTTTGCTCATCGCCATTACAGTCCCATACAACTTTGATCATCTTGACCACTTTACCACGCTTAACCTTTTCATTCCGGCCAACCACTCGGACCGGTCTACCTTCCACGGTCAGATCCTCTTGCAGCTCCAGAGGTGGTTCCGGTATAACGTTCTCACGTTCGGTCATGTGTTTTCTCAGCTGTGACACGTGAAACACATTGTGGTAAGCACTCATTTCCGGCGGTAAGTCCAACTTATACGCCACTGCCCCAATCCTTTCTAGAATCCGGTACGGCCCCATGTACCTCGGACTCAACTTAGCATCAAACATTGCTCGGCTTTTCCCTTTATAAGTCATCGCCTTCAGATAAACCAGATCGCCCACACTGAACTCTAAGTCCTTACGGCGCTTATCGGCATAACTCTTTTGCCGGTCTTGAGCCTCTTTCAGCTTAATTTTTAGAAACCGAATCTTTTCAGTAGTCTTCTCGACTATCGCGGGTCCTATCTCACTCCGCTCCCCCACTTGTGTCCAACACAACGGTGTTCTGCACGGCCGTCCATACAACGCCTAATACGGAGACATATCAATGCTCCTTTGGTAACTGTTGTTATACGCGACCTCAGCCAACGGTAGATGTCTATCCCAGTTATCACCCAAGTCTAGTACTCACGCTCTCATCATGTCCTCTAACGTCCTGATGGTCCTCTCAGACTGACCATCCGTTTGCGGATGATACGCAGTACTCATTTGTACCTTTGTCCCAAACTCTTCCTGAAACTCTTTCCAGAATCGTGAAGTAAACTTCGGATCACAATCAGACACAATACTCACTGGCACGCCATGAAGTTTCACGATCTCATCGACATAAAACTCCACCAGCTTAGCCACACCATCCGTCTTTTTCATCGGCAAGAAATGGGCAAACTTGGTAAGCAGATCCACAATGACCCAAATCACATCATGCTTATTCTTAGTCTTTGGTAAAACCAACACAAAGTCCATTGTGATCATATCCCATTTACATTCCGGCATAGGTAATGTTTGCAACAAACCACACGGAAACTGGTTCTCTGCCTTAAAAAATTGGCAAGTCGGACAACTAGCCACCCACTTGGCCACGTCCCACTTCATCACGACCCAATGGTAGTACCTTTTCAGATCGCGGTACATCTTGGTCATTCCCGGATGAACAGAAAACCTTGACTGATGTGCTTCCTTTAGGATCTCCTCCTTTAACTCTTTCACATTAGGAACACATACTCGGCCATTCAACACAATCGCCCATTGTTTGAAGTTTGATACTCGGTCTGATCACCTTGTGACATCTTATTTAGATTCTCATCCTCTTCTTGAGCCAACCGGATCCTTGTTAACAAGTCAGCTTGATCCGCAGCTCCCACCATACAAGTAAGATCGCCATATCTTTAATGCAAAGACTACAGCCGCCATCTCCAAGTCATGCGTAGGATAATTCACCTCATGCTTCCTTAGCTGCCTTGACGCATATGCAATCACATTCCCGTGCTGCATTAGGACACAACCTAGTCCTTTCCCACAAGCGTCCGTGTATACCGCATACGGTTCGTCCGGCTCAGGTAAATCCAACACCGGTGCCCTTGTAAGCATTCCTTTCAACTTCGAGAAACACGCCTCACACTCGGCCGTCCACACGAACTCAACATCCTTACCAGTCAGTCGTGTCATCTGCTGAGCCATGCTTGTGAAGCCCTCAACGAAACGCCTATAGTAACCGGCCAAACCCAAAAAACTTCTTATCTCGGTCACATTCTCCGGTCTCGGCCAATCCGCAATGGCCTTGATCTTTTCAGGATCCACGGACACTCCCTTATCCGAAACAATATGACTCAAAAACCCAATGTGCCGTTGCCAAAAGCTACACTTGCTCAGCTTGGAAAACAACTTCTGTTCTCGCAACTTCTCCAGAACAATCCTCAAATGCTTCTCATGCTCTTCCGGATTCTTCGAGTACACCAAGATATCGTCTATGAAAATAATCACAAACTCATCCAAGTATTCTCTAAACACGCCATTCATCAACTTCATGAATGCAGCTGGCGCATTCGTCAAACCAAACGGCATGACCACAAACTCAAAATGACCATACTTTGTCCGAAAGGCAGTCGTCTGAACGTCCGGTTCATCTATCGGTATTTGGTGGTACCCAGAAGCCAAATCTATCTTCAAGAACCAAGTAGCACCCCTAAGCTGGTTCAACAACTCATCTATCATGGGAAGTGGATACTGGTTCTTCACAGTAACACAGTTCAGTCCTCGGTAATCGATGCAAAGCCGGAAGCTTCCATCCTTCTACTTTATGAACAGAACAGGTGCGCCCCATGGTGAACTGCTTGGCCTTACAAATCCCTTGTCCAGAAGATCGGCCAGTTGCTTCTTTAGTTCAGCCATCTCGGCCGGAGCCATTCGGTATGGTGCCTTAGACACAGGCGCGGTTTCTGGCTCAAGTTCAATCGTGAACGGATCTGAACGAGCCGGAGGCATACCGGACAAAGCTTGGAACACGTCTTCAAACTCTTGTACCATTGGAATGTCCCTCAACTCCACGTCTGGTCCAACCTCAATAGAAGATATCGTCGCCAGATATGCTTCACACCCTTTCTCTAACATTTTTTCCGCTTGCATTGCTGACACAACCAAGCTACCAGAAGTCGGTCTAATTCCTTGGTAAACCAGAACTTGGCCATCCTTCTCGAACTTCACCATGCCTCGATGACAATCCAGATGCGCCTTGTGCTTACCGAGCCAATCCATTCCGAGGATGACAACGTAAGAATTAACCTCGCAAATCACTAAGTCTGCTGGCATATTGACTTCGCCAATCCAGACATAAATGTTTCGAACGGTCCCTAGTGAGTACATCACTTGGCCTCCAGCCGCCCTTACTAGTCTGAACTCTTCCCCGGGTTCCTTCTGGAATCCTCCTTTCCCAATCATCCCTGGGTTAACAAAACAATGACTCGCTCCGGAGTCGAACAGAACATGGGTTTCCACCTCACCCATTAATAAGGTCCCTACATTCAATCCTTAGAATGCTAAGACACTTAACAGAACATGCAGACAAAGACAAACTCAGAAAAACGTAAGTACTAAAACTTACCTGTGATCGGTCGAGAAGTAGTCGGATCTCCAGTCCCTTCCACGGTCGTGGTGTAGACCCTTGGCATGATGGCCTGCCTCTTAGCCGGTTGTGCTAATGCATCTCCTGCACACTTAGGTTAAGTAGCCTCTTGCCCGGCCGCTCCCGACTTCGGACAGTCACGCTTGTATTATCCCGGTTCACCGCAGCCGAAACACACCACAGACCCGCCAACACCATCCGACACTCTCACCAACATCGAGTCTGGCTCAGGACAATCATGAACCCTATGCTCCAAGCTACCACAACGATGACAAGCTCTAGATGCACGCCTACACACACCAACATGCACCATTCCGCAAGATCCACACACGCTGCGGCTTCCACTCGACTTAGCCGGAGCACTCTTTCCAAACTTGCGGTTCTGTCCTCCAGACACTTGACCACTCCTGGCCACGGTACCAGCCTTAAACAAAGCCTCCTCTGCTTGCCCAGACTCCAACAAAGCCGCTTTCTCAACAAGCTCTGTGACCGTTGCATAGTCACGCACCAGACATCCATTACGCAGCTCAACCCTTAGCCCGCTCATGAACCTTCGGATCAGCTTCTCCTCAGTATCGTGGTCACGTCCCACGTACTTGTGTAACAAGTTAAACTCAGTCTCATACTACCGAACCGTCTTGGTCCCTTGGCGCAGATACAGAAATTCAGCCTCCAGCTGATTGTAAGCCTCCTGCGGGAAGTACTTACTTTGGAACATCCCAGAAAACGTCTCATACGAACAGTTCGGATTCACCAAACGTTATGTGGTACTTTTCCACCAGGTGTGCGCAGTACCCTCCAGGTAATGCACAGCTATGTCCCTCTTGTACCCCTCAGGACATAGGATAGACTCGAAGTTCCTCTCAAGCCTCATCCTCCACTCATCAGCCTCAATCGGCACAGTTCCTCCAGCAAAGAACTTGGTTCCCAACCTCGCCATGTGATCCAGAACCTTGAGGTAAGACGGAATCATCACGACCTGATCCGCTTCCTCAACAGCCACGTTCCAAACGTTCGGTACAACCACTGATGGTGCCGCAACCGGTACCACTGGCGGTACAGGCGCAACCACTGGCAGTACAGGCGCAACCGCCGTTAAACGCTCCAACACCTGAGCTAACATACCCAGCACGGCCTCCAGCCTATCCGGAACAGCACCCGCAGCAATCCCAGCCACGTTCGCCACTCCACCCGCAGCCACATTCGCAGCAGCAGCAGCCTTAATCTCTTGCCGGTTCTCAACCCCATTCTCAGTTCCAGAACTCCCCGAGTTCACAGCACCATTCAACCTTGCAACCCTAGTCCTTCTCGGAGCCATCTGCAAGAAAATCAGAACCGGTTAGCTCGAAGCTAACACCAGAAAAGAGTTCCAAACTCCACAGAAACAACAGACCGCGAGACTCGGCAGTGAAATGTGGATATTTCTAACCCCAACTATGCAAATGAACTATCCTAGAATCAACCATGCTCTGTTACCACCTGTGGCGACCCAACCCGATAATCCTATCCGGGCCGGCCGTCCCGAGTCTAACTCTAGCCAGAATTCATACTTAGCATATTTTTCAGATTTTTCTTAAAACTTAAGCAACGGATTTGATTCATAAAAAGCCCATTATTATTGCATAATTAATCCAATTCCAAACGTACAACAGAGGTTCTTAAACAGAAAACTAACTTAGCCAAATTCGATCTAAGTCATAAACAGAAACAAAGCCAATATCCAGAATAACTCATGATAAATAAAACCCCCAAAACCCAGTCCTAATCCACTCTTTCTTCACTGCCTTCAAGTCCGCCTTCAAGACTAAACGTCCCAGATAATTTTCTTACCTGCACACTCAACACAAAAGAGAGGCGTAAGCATTACCAGAAATGCTTAGTGAGTACGGTCATCCCGTACCACCGCCAATAACAGAAACGCAATCATACAACAGTTA
The DNA here is from genome assembly GCA_020283515.1 of Alliaria petiolata. Classification (NCBI taxonomy): domain Eukaryota; kingdom Viridiplantae; phylum Streptophyta; class Magnoliopsida; order Brassicales; family Brassicaceae; genus Alliaria; species Alliaria petiolata. The sequence continues at coordinate 91,169,253 of JAHZTW010000002.1, forward strand.
AACAATTCACATTGACACTTAGCAAGCAAGCACAGAAAACAGATATGATCATCTACCCTAACTCGCGGACCATGACTTATGGACTCGGTTCGGCTCTAGCGTGAATCACACATCACCTAAGCACGAGACTCGATCCGGCTATCCAAACGAGCTAGTTAGACATCATGTATTCTCACGGTTCATACTTAACCAAATCACAATCACAGAACATTGCCTTGCTAAGCCGAAACCACTAACTTACACAAGCAATCATTGAAACCAGATAACCTAGCATTCCTACGGTTCTAGCTACCAGCTACAATCACGCACTCACCTTAGACACAAAGGCAAATGTTTCAGTCGGATGAAATTCGGTGATTACTCGAAGAGATTCGGTGCTAGTTGTACACAGCCGCGTTCTCCCGGCTACGGTCGGATATCGCTCGGATGCATCCGCACGCTCTCGGCTACGGTCAACAATCCTTCGAACACGGTCGGATTCGTCTCGGCTACGGTCACAATCGCTCGACCAAGTCCGATCTCCTCTCGAACAATACTTTGCTCCCTCGGCCAAAATCGCCTCCTTAGGGTTTTCTATCGGATATGTCGCGACTAAAGCACGCGGCCATGGGAGTAATCCCTTTGAATAGGGCAAAAACCCTAGCCAGACCGTCCAACCCAGCCTTAGCGGAAGCGTCTCGGTTTTCCCCCTGTTATGTTTGGTCCGATTTAAACTTGCCTCGCACATGTCTCATCCCGACACTTAGTCAAATTCACGAGCCGCTCGACTAAATTCACGGCCCATGGCCCATCCCGACACTTAGTCAAATTCCTCGGACTTATTCACAGTTTTTACTCGTCTCGTCCATTTTCACTCGGCCATAGCCACGGTACCGTCCATCTCTCATGGACACAGTCACTGTACAACATCTTTACATGAACACAGCTAACCTCACTCGAATCAGAATGTATATACAACGGTCATCCCATGACCCGCACGACCATACTCGGGATTTCTGGTCGCGGATGCTACATAAGCCGTACTCATCTGTTGCCCCCTTGATATACTTAGATATTTCATGCATTCACCATGCATTTATGACATATTTGCATTCATATTGCATTCATACTTGGAATGATCATAGCTTTTGTCCAATTTTAGGTTCTAAGACATGTTGCATTAGCATTTGCATGAGTTCTTGCATATATGCATCATTTTCAGGTCATTTGGTGTGCATGGAGCTAGTTTGGATAGTAGGCATGGACAAGAAGAGCTAAGGAATTGATTGGAGTTAAGAAGAAACTTGCACAAAAGGGCTGAAGACCAGATCGACCACCAGATCGACCAGCAGATCGACCAACAGGTCGATCCAGGCCAAGAACAAACAGCAAGCACACGGATCGATCGATCCACTTCGGAACGATCGATCCAGCTCGAAGATCGACCGCGAGATCGAGCGGCCAACTCGATCCAGCCGAAGATCGACCGCGAGATCGAGCGGCTAACTCGATCCAGCCGAAGATCGACCGCGAGATCGAGCGGCCAACTCGATCCAGCCGAAGATCGACCGCGAGATCGAGCGGCCAACTCGATCCAGCCGAAATCGACCGCGAGGTCGAGCAACTCGATCCAGACCAAGAACGACACGGATCGATCGATCCACATCAGATCGATCGATCTCAAAACGAACGGCCAGAAAATGGATCGATCGGTCTGAAGTGGATCGATCGGTCTACACTTCTACGCATTCGGTCAGCACCAGATCGATCCTCGGATCGATCGATCCACTTCACTCGATCGATCTCAAAAGGAACGGCTAGACAAGGATCGATCGATCCGTAGTAGATCGATCGATCCCTCCATCTGTTTTTCATGCTTTTGGCTCACCAACCTCTATCTTGTCTTTAGTGAAAGTGACATCATTCCTATAAGACATCCTACCCTATTTTTCAAGCTAGCCACGAAATTTTAGAGTTCTCTCCTTCTTGTTTTGGTCTAGCCACCACTTTTTGAAAGTTTTTATGCTTTTCATGTTTTGTAAACTTTAAGCTTTGGTTTATATCAAGTACTTATCCTTAATCTCTTTTCTTGTTCTTGGTTAATCATGTTCATCATCTCAAATACAGAGTTTAAGAGAGATTCGAACATGGTTAGTGAGTAATCATCATGGTTTAAGGTTTTGGTGATTAAGGAGGTTTAAGAAGTTTAACTTGGGGTTTTTCTTGTTCTTCATCTCATTCTCTTCTTGGATTCTCTTCATTAAGGAGGGCTAATAGCCTAGAGATGCTTGAGAAAGATCTCTTTGATCTTAGGGATTTTCTTATCTCAAAAGAACATAGGAAATCCCATAAACCCAAATCCAAGAGATTAGCTCATCCTTTCCCACACACCATGGATGTTTAGGGAGCTAATTAGGCCATGTTTAGGATCTGTGCTTTATGTTCTTCAGCCTATATTTTCACCATACACCATGGGTTAGGATGAAAGGTTGAAGAAAGGGTTTTTACCACAAACCATGGAAAGATCTAGCTTTTGTTTCTTAAGCCTTAGAGATATCTCATTAGAAATGTGTAGCTCTGTTTTTATAAAACACAAGTTCGAATCTTAACCTCTCTAAGCATGAACCAAAACCTTGAATCTATTTCTAGTATTTGAATCATGAAAGCCATCATCTCTTAGTTTTAAAGTTTAATCTTTTCTCTTAGCTTGTTAAAATCATCTAATTAGCTTAATAGTTTGTTTAGGGTATCTTAATTAGAAAACTTGTGTTCTTGAATGTTTTATAGTTTTTAAAATAGCTTAGAATAACACTCATTAGCCTAGTAATCATTTAGAAGTTTTTATATTTTCATAACTAGTTTTTATAATTCCTCTTAGATTGCTAGAAATTGCCCATTTGGTCTGTCTTTAGCATTTGGATATTTGAAACTAGTAGCACGGTCATTGAAATTCTTAGCAGTTGTCTAACAGTAGTTTAACTCACTAGTAGAATTGTTAAAATTGTTTTCATAGTCGTTTGATAGCTGGAAGTAGTTTTTACAATTTGTTTCCACCATTTAAAACTGAAAATCACTTAGATTTACTTTGAGCTCTTGCATTCCTAGTAACTTTCAACACCTGAATTGGATTGACATCTAAAGTACTACATTGACATAAAGAGGCTTTAGGTTTTGATTAGAAACACGAAATAATTCTCTTACCAAATGGCGCCGTTGCCGACTTGGGTTTCGTTGAAAGTATTAGGATTTGGAGCTTAGTAAAGACTAAATTTTTATTTTTATTTTGGTTACTACCCTCTCTATTTCACTACTTGTACTCTCAGGTACATGAACATAGAGACAAGAAGAGACTACAACTTGCTTGAACAACTCGCTTGAACCTCTTGACAAGATGCATTTTGTTTGTCAAAATCCGGATGCTAACTATCTAGCCAACCAAGAAGGCTATTACATGGGATTCAACCATTATCAAAGCAACATTCAAAACCAACCACAATGGAATGAGCCATATGGAGCTCCTGGTTTCGTACCACAGCACCAACAAGTCCAAGCTCCACCTCAAAGTCCTATTCAAGCAATGTTACAACAACTTCTTCAAGGCCAAGCGACTACAAATCAGAAGTTTGTTGAAATGAATACTAGGATGGACTCCTCTTTCACTTAGGTAGCTACACAGATCTCTCAAGTGAACGACAAGATTAACCAGCTTGAGGAAGAAGAAGCTAGCTCAAGTAGCCAAGGAAGTACACCGAGGCAAAGTGACGCAAATCCTAAAGAGTATTGTCAAGCTATCCAAGATCTTGAGGAGATGACCACCACTCTTTATGATATTGATCCATCATGGTATGAACCTGAATATGAGGCTTACATCTACTCAGATGATGATTTTATTTTCAATGAGGTCATTAAGAGACTAAGTGGGGTGGAGATTTTCACAAAGATCAACCATGTTGAAGCTAAAAACATCTTGAAAAAACCGGTTGAGGAGGTTTTGATGATGCAAGAACCGTGTCCTGAGGAGCAAGAGCAGATCCAGGAGCCTACAAAAGAGAACATTGCAGCAATTGATGAGCTCAAAACCTTGACAAAGCACAACAATCCGGGAAAATTCTCAATTGTGTGCAAGCTAGGCAATGAAGAAGTTCAAGATGCTATGTGTGATTCGGGTTCCACAGTGAGTGTTATGGCACTTGACATGGTCAAGAGACTTGGAATAAGGAGTATGGATTGGCGTCCTACCAAGATCACATTTGGATATGGGTCTACAAAGAAACCTCTTGGTTTGATCAAAGACTACCCGGTGAAGGATGGAAATTGCTTGGTACCAACTGATTTTGTGGTCATGGATATAGACAAGTTCAGGAACCTTCCTATGCTCCTAGGCACGCCATTCATCAGCACTGTGGGTGCAGCAATTGATCTTATTAAAGAAGAGGTCATACTAAAGAATGTGAGTCACTTGGTTTCATACAAGATCACACCTCCTTTAGCAAAGTTTTGTGGAATGATGGAAGGTGAGAAAGACACTTTTGATGAGGAAGAACGTGTCTGTACCAAGATTAGGGAGGAAGCTGACTTGAAAAAGCTTTTGGAAGCCAAAGCCTTTAGAAGCAAGCAAAGAGCTAAGTGCTAGCAAGACAAGCCCGCGGGAAAGGCTAAGATTGGTTGCGTCTCGGGTACAAGCAAGGATAAGGCCGAGCCTAGGCTTAGATCTACTGCTGAAGAAGAGCCTGATGGTGAATCCCTACTGACTCTATTTGGTTGGGAAAATGAAACACCTCTCAAGAAGAAACCACCAAATGGGAAAGGCAAGAAAAATTGCTCTTTGATGAGTTTAACCAAGAATCCTAAGGATGGGTCTAGGATGGACAATGCTAAGCCTAGAATTAAGTTCAATGCTGAAGAAGAGCCTGATGGTGAATCCCTACTGACTCTATTTGGTTGGGAAAATGAAACACCTCTCAAGAAGAAACCACCAAATGGGAAAGGCAAGAAAAATTGCTCTTTGATGAGTTTAACCAAGAATCCTAAGGATGGGTCTAGGATGGACAATGCTAAGCCTAGAATTAAGTTCAATGCTGAAGAAGAGCCTGATGGCGAGTCAATGCTGATGATGTTTGGTTATGACCAAGAAACAGCCCTCAAGAAGAAGCCACCAAGAGAGAAAGGGAAGAAAATGGACCCTTTGATGAGTTTACCCGGAAAAGCTAAAGATGGGTCAAAAAATGGACGTGCTGGGCCAAGGAATCTTTGAATTTACATCCATTGGAACTCAAGGATGACTCCATTGAGTACAAAGTCAAGAGCAAAGGAGGCTCAAAACCATTTTCAAAGGCAAGGTTCATTCTTCCATCGGGTTTAGAGAAGGCTGAAGCAAGGGTGCAAGAGATGCTGTCCACTATCTATAACATGGACATACCACAAAGTTCACACTCATTCTCATCTCCAGCCACCCACTTCACCCTTAAGCCAGCCTAAAAAGAAGAGTAAGGAAAGTCAAGCTAAGAGACTTTAAACAAAGCGCACTTGTGAGGCAATCCCATGTCTATCCTTGTGTATATGTTTTTTATTTATGTTCTAGATTATGTTTTTAAGTATGTGTGAGCAGGAAAAAGGGAAATGTAGAACCAAGAATCGAGCCTACAAGGCCTAAGCACAACAAACTCCAAGGTACACCATTCCAAAACCTTGTAAATATCATGCATTTTTGGATTTTGTTTTTTATCTTTGTTGATGGTCTCTCTTGAACTTGGATTACACAAGAGACTGTGTAATTTAAGTTTGGGGGAGTGGTTGAGAGATTTAACTTTGTGTTTTGTGCTTTTATTTTTTCTTTTAGCATATTTGAGTCTTCATACATACATATATTTGCATAGAAAAATACAAAAAAATTCAGAAAATTTTAAAAAATTTCGAAAAACCAAAAAAAAAAAACAAATCATATAGCTTGCATTTGCATTGTCAAATATTGTATGATTGAGTCTAGATTATTTATCATATAGGTTGCATCATTCATATGCATAGGGGGCAATAATACAAAAATTCCTTGTAAAGTGTTTTAGGCTCATGAATTGGTTCAAGGCCTAGTTAGTAGTCCTTTGATGCTTTGTGCAAATTTGAAATTTAAGTTCTAACCATCTTTGGACCACTTGTCTTGATTTTTTTGGCTTAAGTTGAAGCAAGCATGAATTGAATCCTTACCTAACAAGTGAAACCTTAACATGAACTTTAAATTGTCATACTTGTGCATTTGAAAAAGGATACATGGATACATATACATATTTGGGCTTTCTTCTTCCTTTCACCACTCTCTTGTAAGCCTAGATAGATTTCCAAACCTTAACCCTTACCTCCTTTCAAGCCAAAATTTCGTGTGAGTATGTGAGGCCTTAAAACTTTTTGATTGAACTTGGCATAAAGTGTTAGGTTTAGTGCGACATGTTTAGGCTCTCATATGATGTTAGCTTTGCATTTTGAAGCTAGTTATAGACATGATTTGGGAAGGATGGGTTTGAGAATGAGAAGGTGTTAGGGAAATGAATATGAAGGATACATTGTTGTGGTTGTTGGTCTTGATTTGTATTGTGTAAAAGCTCAAGTTAAAAAGAAAAGATGATAGCTGTCTTATAAAATGAAAAGAAAAGAGCCAAGAGGCCAAAGAATAAAAGAAAAAAATATATATATAAGAAGAGAGCCTGTCTCTTATACACATCTAGATGTGTATAAGAGACAGGTCTAGTCATGTATGCATCAATTGCCTTTTACCTTTAGCATTATGCATGAGTTTATTCCTTCTTGAGAGAAACCATTGCTTGGATTACACACTTGAATGAGATCATCTTTATCTCAGACTGAAAAGGAAGACGAATGCTGTGTATCGGGCATACGTATCGAGCTACCTAGCTCGATACAAACCACCAGCGATACGTCGGTCATCATACCGAGCTGCGTATCGAGCTACCTAACTCGATACAGTGCAGGGTAAAGATCGGGTCAGAAGAAAGCTTTCAATTCCGATTCAGCCTTAGAGCTCTTCATGAAAGTTGTAGATAATATAATCATCTTTCATGTAGAGGTGGTTTGAAGTGATTCTGATTTGCGGTTCAAGAGATACAGTGATTTTCGCATGTCTGTCCGTTCCAGACCCAACCGGGTCAAAACCCGGTTTGTGTCGGGTTGACCCGGTTTATCCCGGGTTGACCCGGTTCGCCCTCCTTCCCTCTAAATACACATTTAGGCCACAAAAAAAATCTATGTTTTCTTCTCTATAGAGTTGGTTTTAGATCGAAACTCTCTTTTTGATATTTTGGATTGATCTTCATCTATTATGCCACTCTAGTGAAGGATTCTTCACATTTATCTTGTATATTATTGCTTATGTCTTTTCTTTTGCTTTTATTCGTATTTAGTTCTTAGATTTTAGTTGGATCATGGGTAATGCTATATTAGGACGAATTGATGGTTAGATGATAATGGTTTAGGTTGTATCTTGTTATATCCTTCATTTAGGTTGCTCTTGATGCTAGAATAACTTTGAGAAAAGTGATTTAGACCTTAGATAATTTAGTGCCTGAAGGTGTTCGATGAAATGCTTGAAACAAACCTTTTATGAGCTTTACATTCCTAGCGAATGAGTGTTGATGGGTAGGGTGTTTAGGGCTTGATTGGTTCTACCGCTAGCACCCTCAAACGCAGCTTTTGCGGGTGGTAGCGGTTATTGGCGTTTGACAACAATCACACAAAACGCTTTCTACCGCTTCAAACTGCTTTTTGACGCTCAAAATCAAAATCTCCTTCCAACTAGCGTTTGCGGTTGCGAGCGATTGCGGGTGGATAATTAAAAAAATTAAAAATTACAAAAAAACACAAAATTTATTTTAAATTAAGATATATATATTAGAAACTTTTAAAAAAATAAAATTTAAATATTATAATTACATTTTTAACTAATGTTTATTAATAATCTTTCATAATTTTATATGTATAAGATTTATAAACTCTAATTATTTTAATAAATTTTCTCTTCATACTAATGTATATATAACAACTAAAATTCTTTTCCTTTAACATCTCCATACAAAAAAACAATTTCTCTATTAAAATCATAACTTTCATCCAAAATTGAGAAATAAAAGTAATAAATTTTATAATTTATTATTTTTAATTAATAATTTAAAGTTTTTAATAATAATATGATATTTAATATTTTTATAGTTATAAAATATGTTTATACGTTTAATTTATTGTTTAACCGCTAATGCAGCCGCAAGTTAACCAGACGTAAATATCCCGCAAACTCACCCGTTTCTAACCGCTGTGCCAGTCGTACAACCCGGTTAATAACGCTGTTAACCGCAATCGTCCGCTTCTTCAAACTCCCACAACCGTAACCGCAACCGCTGCGTTTAAACCAGTTAGGCCCTTAGTGAACTAATTGAAGTTGTTTCTTAATGCTCATCGATTACTTTAATTACCAATGAGAGTTGATGTTAATTGGGTAATTAGTGTAGTGATTAATGCCATGAGAGTTGATTAGTCATAGTTGTGAATTTCATGTTCTAGGATGGGGCTTCATTCAATCTTTGAAATCTTTGTTTAATTGTTATCTAGTTCTCATGATAGTTGAACCCATGATCCAATGCTTTTCCTTTATTTTCCTTCTTGCATTTCTAGATTAGAAAAAAATCAAATTTTTTTTTTTTTTGCTCTAGATTAGTTTGTGTCTTGTATCTCTAATGTTGCAATTTTTAGTCCATGTGGATTCGGTCTCCAAATACTATAATTATATGAGTAGTTGGGGTTAATTGATATATTAGCATTTAAAAGTCCCACTATCAAAGTCTAAGAAGAAGAAGAAGGTAGGTTCTGGAGCTTATAGCTGAGCAACCAAAGAAGTTTAAGAACAAGAAGAAGGTGCTGCAAGTTGGAGCAAGCACCATGTTCATCAAGAAGGGTGGAGGAAAGCCAATTCCACTCCTTAATCTCCCCCATGCCTAAGGGTTTGAAAAGTCAAGCTTAGTTACTTTAAATAAGTGCACTTGGGAGGCATTCCCATGTTTATCCCTGTATATATTCGTACTTTTTAATTTCAATAATGTGTTTTTAAGTCTTTGTGATCAGCAGGATTGAGTCAAGGTGTTGAACCAAAGAGAAAGAAGCTTGCAGAAATCGTCTGGTAGTGCATCGGGCAACACATCGGCCTTTTATATCGGCTTGCAGAAATCGTCGGATTGAGCTTGCAGAAATCGTCGGATTGAGCTTGCAGAAATCGTCGGATTGAGTCTGGGATTCACATCGGGCAATTATATCGGCCAAGGGAGCCCGATGTGAAAGCAGCAGGGATTCAATATTTGAGCATATCGGCCTTTTGCATCGGGCTGTCTTGCATGATGTGCTTCTAAAAAAGACCTTCTGCCATCGCATTGGGCAACACATCGGCCTCAATAGCTCGATGCGATCCTTTTCCAGATTATTCAAGGGGGTTGACCGGTTTAATTCACTTGAATTAAACCGGTTTTATCTTCTTCTTCTTCCCCAAACACGCAAATCCTCTCATTCACACACACACTTCACGAATTTTGTCACTTCCTCTCAATTCTCAAGCAAATCTTGTGATTTCAAGCACCACAAACTCGAATCCTTGCTCTTTTTTTTTATTATTGTCCCATTTTCGATCACCCATTCGATCATCTTTAAGGTATGCTTTCCAAAACCAAGTTTCTCATCTTTTGCTCTAATGGTGAAAAAAATTGGAGAAAGATGATCTAAGTCTTCGAATTGATCATTTATAGATTGGGCATTGCTTAGGAATGGTTAGTGAGGTGATATCGAATGCTACCCTAGAGTTTCCATGGTTGATTTTCAAAAACTTGACATTTAGCGTTCAAAGTGCGAAAATTCAAATTAATCTCTCAAACCTTGTTAGATTTTGGGGCTTTCACTTACATTAGCTTTTATTTACCATGCTTAAGGATTGCCACTTGAAAGGATTCGAAATTGGACAACTTAAAATTTTGCAAAATTTAGTGTTTGGCAAACTTTTTACTAAGTGTGAAAATGAGTTGAAATTCGAGAATTTGCCTAATGTCTCTTGCTTGTGAGCTGCTTGATGGTGTTGTTTGGTTGTCTATAAGTTATCTAGCTAGTAACTCTTGATTAATTTTTCAATATGAGTTGCTAATTGCTCCTTCAAGCTATGGTTGTTTTATAGATACAATGGAGAGAACAAGAGGAAGCCAATCAATCAAAGAAGCAAGCTCACAAGTAAGACAATCTAAGAAAGATGGGAAGAAGAAAGTGATTGAGAATGAGGAGGTTGAGAGTGAAGAGGATCAACTTGTACTTGGGTCAAAGAAGAAAGCTCCCAAGAAAGTTTCAAAAGGAACTTCAAAGAAGGCTACAAGCATTTTTAAAAGTGGGTTTTAAGGCAACAAGATATCCTCAGGAGCAGTCACTTAGAGCACTAGTGATTTTGGAGGATATCCAAGCCATCTTTGCTAACATGTGTTTGGTAAAGTTCTTCACAATGATCTATCCCGCTCACAAGGTCGCGACATGCCAGTTCCTCTCCTCCTTGAGTGCACACTTCTACTATGACGGCGAGGAGACACCAGAGAACAATGGTCATGGATACATCAAGTTCAAGATTCATAGGACCATCTACACCATGTCTTTCCGCCAGCTGAATGAGATATTTGGGTTCGATGAGGGTTCACGAAGGACTAAGACCCTTACTTTTGATGAGGGAGAGCTGAAGGGCTTGTGGGAAGTTCCAACCGGGATA
>JAHZTW010000002.1:91180067-91194103 GCA_020283515.1 Alliaria petiolata
ATTATTAATTGTCTGAACTAGTGTTAGATGAGCAAAATACCTATTCGCAAAGAGATTTGGTTTAGGGATTTTGTGAACAATCGAACCTGAACTTTAATGCTTGTTTGAATTATTAGAATTTGGAAAGAGATTTGAAATTCTAGGGTTTAAACATAGAAAGTCTTCGCAGCGAGAGTTGGTTGATTTTATTGTTGTGTTTTGAGTTCAGGAACGGATCTTAATATTTTTCTAACATTCTGTCTAGATCTGCAATTTAGATCACCTGAGAATTTCCCTGAACCTAGCGCCATAGTCTCCTGATTTTAAAAACCTAATTCGTGATACTCGTTTATTTCTTTGCCTTGTTTTACTTTTATCTGATTTGACCTAGCATAATTTGAACCTAGAAACTTTAGCGTAGCATCTACTTCTCTTGGGATTTTGATACCCCTTATACTACGATTGCTTTTGCTGTGCACTTGCAGTAGTTTTATTAGGGTAAAACCTGACCCATATCATGTTTTTGGCGCCGTTGCCGGGGAAGTAATAGCTTCCTACGGAATCTAGTATTAGGATTTTGACTAGGTTTTGTTTTTATTTTTTGTTACTAATTTAGTTTCTTATCTTTGGTTTCAGGTGCATGCCCAGTACCAGAAGCAACAAGGAAGAGGAACTAGTCGCACTGAACCAGGAGCTCGGCCGTTTGGAACGTACGTCTCGGAAATCTGCCCGAGCGTCGATAGACGCAACTAGCATTGATCGACATCCAACCTCAGCATCGATCGACACAAGACGCATCGATCGACACCTCGCGCAGACTACAATGGCCGAAGCTGTGGCTGTGGTACGCGACGCAGAAGGCTATTCGACCTACAAGGCAATAGAAGGAATGCCCAAGGACAGAGACTTGATGAGGCTGGCGCCGTCATCGTCGAACCAGCGATACAAATCGCCCCTGCAGAAGCTGGACGTGGAAGAACACTTGGCGAGTACAACCGCTCAGACCAGTTCTATGCTAATAGAGCTGCGATCCGTCCTCCTGCATTCCAAAGGAATGACTTTGAGCTGAAGACTGCTTACTTCACAATGGTGGCTCAGCATCCATTCCATGGTCTTCCAAATGAACACCCTATGGACCATATTGAGAGATTCAAAGATTTAGCTTCAAGCATCAAGGCCAATGGAGTGACCTACGACTATCTTTTCTGCAAGCTCTTCCCTTACTCGCTTGCTAGAGATGCATCCTACTGGCTGAAGCAATTGGATCCAGGCTCACTAACCACTTGGGAAGAGACAAAGAATGCATTCTTATGCAATTTCTTTGATGACACGAGATCAGAAGAGCTGAGGACGAAGATCACTACATTCTCCCAAGGACCAATTGAAGCATTCAAAGCTTCTTGGGTGAGATTCAAGGCGTACCAGAGGGACTGCCCACACCACGGTTTCAGCGAACCGCAGCTCCTTGGTATCTTCTACCGTGGGATTGATTGGAGGTATCAGATGGCCTTAGACGCAGCAAGCAATGGAAACTTCAACACCAGATATCCAGACGACGCGATGGTGCTTATAGAGAATTTAGCTTCTTCAAACATCACCAAGAACACGGACTTTGAGAGCAGACAACATGCTGGTGCAAATGGAGGAAGCCAAATAGCTGCGGTTAACAGGAAGCTGGACATCTTGATGGGGAAGAAGCAAGTTCACTTTTGTAATGAGGTTGATACTTTTGAGCCGGAGCAAGAAGAGGTCAATTACATTAATGGTGCTGGTTTTCAAGGACATAGATTCAACAATCAGCAAAGTTATGGTTCTTCTTACCAGAGGCCTCTTCAGAACAATAACTTCCAGAGAAATTTTGGTTCTTTTTCTTACCAGAATCCTCCAGCACAAGACAATAAGATGGAGTGTATGCTAGAGCAAATCTTGGAGGGCCAACAGAAGATGATTGTGGACTTCAATGGGAAGATCGATGCTTTGTACACGGATCTGAATGGAAAAATTGAGTCTCTAGGTACTCATGTCAAGCAATTGGATGTTCAAGTTGCTCAAACTGCTGGAGCTTTAAAGAGACAAGAAGGATGTCTTCCTGGAAAGACAGATGTGAATCTGAGACACCATGTGAATGCCATCAAGATCCAGAATGGAGGGAACCTTCAATCTGTGCAGAAAAGAGGGCTAAGTACTGAAGAATTCGAGGAGATTGAAGATGTATAAAATGCTGCGGAGTCAATGTCGCTAGACACTACTCTGTGTCGATCGACACCCAAGGAGAAACCAGACGAATCAAGCTCGATCGACACAGCATCCTCGACACAAACGTCTAGTGTCGATCGACACCAGCTGGGTGTCGATCGACGCCCTTCCCGAACTTGGGCAGACACGTCTAGAGTTTCAAATACTACAGATGAAAGAGTGTACAAGCCTAAGGTTCCACATACTCCTCTACCCAAACATCTAAGGCCACCCATTAGTGCAGAGAAGCTGGCTGCTTTCAACAAATGGGTGGAGATGATTCCCAAGGAGATCTCCTTTGATGAATCTTATGAGAGATATCCCTTGTGTGCCTTCTTCCAGAATAACAGAGAAAGCTTTGAAGAGATGGAAGAACTCTTTCACAAAGCAAGGGAAACACCACCACCAATGAAGCAACTGCTTAAGGTTGAAGACCCTGGGATGTTTATGGTTCCATGTTCCATTGGTGGAGTTGAGTTTAAACAATCCCTCTGCGATTCAGGAGCTAGCGTGAACCTAATGTCAAAAGACATTGCAGAGAGGTTGGGGATTACTGACATTCATCCTTCAAGCATGACTCTTGAATTCGCCAATTCTTCTACCACAGTCTCATATGGTACAATTCCAAACTTACTTGTCAAAGTTTGGAATTGCCTAGTTCCAACAGATTTTCAGGTTGTTGAAGTAAGCAGAGCGTCTGTCATGCCATTCATCCTTGGAAGACCATTCATGGCCAAAGTAGGAGCTATTGTAGACACGCCAATTAAGAGAATATCTTTCTCTAATGTTGACAAATAAGTGTTCTACAAAGCTATCCCTACTACTGGAACTTCCAAACACATCTCATGTATTGCTGTGATCGCTAGAGAGGAGCTGGATTCTAAAGAGCAAGTGAACAAACTGGTTGTTCAAGATGCATTAGCTGAGAATTCTGAGAAAGTTGTGGAGCTAGAGGATTGGAGTGGAAACAATCATATCTTCAGGACTTTGGGCGCAGAAGAAGGTCTAATTAATGCTAGGTTGATGGAGGACGACGTTTTTGTCATAGAAGGAAGGATTGCAGAGCTGAATTGGAGAAAAAGTGCAGAGATTCGAGCTGGAGAGTTGGTGTCGATCGACACACTTCACGGATCACACCAGAAGTTGTTTCTAATGCTACAATTCCATCACCAGTGGTCGAACAGATGCCTCCACATCCTACATGCCATAAACCTCGAAGAAAACAAATGTATGCATTTCCTGGAATCAATTCCAAACCCCCTGATCTTCTCAATAAGAATACCAAAGGTTCAAAACATGCTGCACACTTATGCAATTCATGAGATTCTCGTAGAAGGCTTGGTGTTTCTTTTAATAATTATGCAGGAAAATGAAGTGTCCCACCCGAAGTCAAGTCCCACCCTGCTGCTGTTCGTCACTTCCTTGGTTGCTATCATGCATCTACTGCCTATACACCGCCATGGATGAGGAGACATTCGTCTGGGAAGCATTCAATGCCACCCTCTGATCCACCAGACGTCTGAACCCCGACACAGTCAAGCTAATGACTGAAAACGAGCGCTGAGTGGGAGGCAACCCACTGTTAGGTAATATATTTATTTTTATTTTGTTTTGGTTTTACTACTTCCTTGTTTCAGTCAGTTGAAAAAAAAAGGCGACATTGGGCTCGAAGGTAAGTCTTCTATCTGGTCTTTTATGTTGTTTCTAATCTTTCTTTTACCCAACTTCGGGCTTGTTAACACTGGGGACAGTGTTGTTTAAGTTTGGGGGAGGTGATTACTGACTTTGTGTTTTGTTTTGAGAGTCATTTGAGTCAGTCAAAAACTTTGTTTTATTGAGTCAAAATCAGTTGAAATTTTCAGTTTTTCTTGGAACTAACCACAGAATGTTGACACTTGAAGGACCATTGCTATAGTAGGTGATTGCAAGTCTTATTAAGTAGAAAGCTACAAGTGGATCAATCTAACAGAGAGAGTTCAGATACCCTTATGAGAACTAGGTATGCGCAAAACTTGATTCCTCTTTCAGTCTGAACAAATAGCAAAATTGCAGTCTCTCCTTGATCTTCCCTTGAGAAAAGAAAAGAAAGAAAAGGAGTCTAAGTCTGGGAATAGTGCAATGAACATCATGAGTCTATCTCCTCACAAGGAACAATACTAGTGAGTGCTCTTTAACCTGTCTCCTCACAAGGAACACAAGTAGAGAGTAGGACTATTTCCCGAGACTTCAAAAGAGTAAGAAGAGTCAATGAAAAGATCTTAGAACACCCTGAAAATGGGCAGCAGTTGACTAAGGGAAGAGAAAATAGGAGAGCTGTACAAAAGAGAATCTTGTTTAGGCACTAAGGAAGGGAAAGAATCAGAAAAGTTCTGTAGCAATACCACTGTTAGAGTTCGAAATTTTACCAAGGGAAGGACCTGGATTCGAACTGGGAGATTGCTAAGCTTGTGGAAAGTACACTGAACTTTCCTAAGGTTGGCTCTACTGCATGTGGATTCAAGAGTGTTAACAAGTTGTGTCGTTCTAAAGGATAGCTGGAAGTTTCTATTTTCAAACCTCTATTTCATTTTAAGTTTCTGTTTTGCTTAAACTAAGTCTGGGGGAGTTGATATATCATGGTTTTTACCCATTTTGGACCATAATATATAAGTGTTTTTATAGAGTCTTTTGATCTTTGTAGAGTCCTATTAGAGTCTTTACAGATTGGACTACGTTTGGAGCAAAATTGGAGATTTTGGAACTTTTTGGAGCATTCTGCAAGAAGCTGCGAAGTGATGAAGTCTGGAGAGTGGATTTACACGCCAAGCTTCACGAACTTCCATCAAGAAAAGGAAATCACAAGAAGTTTCAAGTATTTACAAGTTTGCCCCTGACGCGAGTTTGCCTATAAATACAAGTTTTCAAGGCATTGTTTAGCCACCAACTATTATTCTTATTTTCTGATTTGAGACTTAGAGAGAGAGTTTTAGAGAGATTTTAGAGAGAAGAATTTGTCTCCTTCAGAGCTAATTTGGAACTCCTTTGTTTCTATTGATTTCTTTTGTACAATCTTCTTTATGCATGATGTTTTCTTCATTCACCATGTCTGAGTAGTTTGCTTGTTAGGTTTAGAGTTTTTCAAAGGTGATTAATGAATTGTGAGGTCAATTAAATCGTTAGGATAAAATCATTAGAGTTCTTCATCTGGATTTGTGTTTAATGCTGATTTTAGCTTCATGACCTAGAATCTGATCTTAGGTTGATTAATAGATGCGAGAGGATTATTAATTGCCTGAACTAGTGTTAGATGAGCAAAATACCTATTCGCAAAGAGATTTGGTTTAGGGATTTTGTGAACAATCGAACCTGAACTTTAATGCTTGTTTGAATTATTAGAATTTGCAAAGAGATTTGAAATTCTAGGGTTTAAACATAGAAAGTCTTCGCAGCGAGAGTTGGTTCATTTTATTGTTGTGTTTTGAGTTCAAGAACGGATCTTAATATTTTCCTAACATTCTGTCTAGACCTACAATTTAGATCACCTGAGAATTTCCCTGAACCTAGCGCCATAGTCTCCTGATTTTAAGAACCTAATTCGTGATACTCGTTTATTTCTTTGCCTTGTTTTACTTTTATCTGATTTGACCTAGCATAATTTGAACCTAGAAACCTTAGCGTAGCATCTACTTCTCTTGGGATTTCGATACCCCTTATACTACTATTGCTTTTGCTGTGCACTTGCAGTAGTTTTATTAGGGTAAAACCTGACNGGACAACTTAAAATTTTGCAAAATTTAGTGTTTGGCAAACTTTTTACTAAGTGTGAAAATGAGTTGAAATTCGAGAATTTGCCTAATGTCTCTTGCTTGTGAGCTGCTTGATGGTGTTGTTTGGTTGTCTATAAGTTATCTAGCTAGTAACTCTTGATTAATTTTTCAATATGAGTTGCTAATTGCTCCTTCAAGCTATGGTTGTTTTATAGATACAATGGAGAGAACAAGAGGAAGCCAATCAATCAAAGAAGCAAGCTCACAAGTAAGACAATCTAAGAAAGATAGGAAGAAGAAAGTGATTGAGAATGAGGAGGTTGAGAGTGAAGAGGATCAACTTGTACTTGGGTCAAAGAAGAAAGCTCCCAAGAAAGTTTCAAAAGGAACTTCAAAGAAGGCCACACACATTTTTAAAAGTGGGTTTTAAGGCAAGAAGATATCCTCAGGAGCAGTCACTTAGAGCACTAGTGATTTTGGAGGATGTCCAAGCCATCTTTGCTAACATGTGTTTAGTAAAGTTCTTCACAATGATCTATCCCGCTCACAAGGTCGCGAAATGCCAGTTCCTCTCCTCCTTGAGTGCACACTTCTACTATGACGGCGAGGAGACACCGGAGAACAATGGTCATGGATACATCAAGTTCAAGATTCATAGGACCATCTACACCATGTCTTTCCGCCAGCTGAATGAGATATTTGGGTTCGATGAGGGTTCACGAAGGACTAAGATCCTTACTTTTGATGAGGGAGAGCTGAAGGGCTTGTGGGAAGTTCCAACCGGGATATAGCAAGGGAGGCTTGACAACGCATCCCGCACTTCGGTATGCACACAAGACACTTGCCCACACCTTCTTTGCAAGGAGAGAATGCGAGAATGTGACTATAGATGAGCTGGAATTCCTTGACATGGTTCTTGCCAAGATTTTGGGTTTCCGGGCTAGAGGAGGAGCGAGACTTCGAGGAGATAGGTCGGGAACAAGAATGGTCAGTGTGCTGTTAAAGCAACTTCTCTCTTACCAGGATTGGATGGTTACAATAAAGGACAAGACCCCCCAGCTCAACATTGGCAGGATCATAACCCCGATCCTAGAGTCATGTGGGTATGAGTTAGGAGCATAAGATATTGAGCCCGAATGGATGGACATCTTCTATCTCGGCAGAACCGGGTTCCTAACGAGAAAGCTAGACCATAGATTCGCCTACAAGTTTGCAGTCACTTTGGAAGCCGAGGCTCGGATTTGTCTTCCATGCCTACCCATGACTTCATTCCAAGTTCTCTCAAACATCGACATTGCTCCCGCCATTGAGCACCTCTATGACCCAGCGTATGCACCTCCCCTTGGGACCATTGCAAGAAAAAGGACATTCAAATCTGATCCCACCCAAGTTCCCGAAGAAGAAGAAGAAGGAGAACAAGAGCCTCCAAGTCTGGGTTATGGTAGCGAGAGATATCACTTCTACTCGTACATTGACCCAATATCGAACCCGGCCTTACGAGAAGCTCACCCACACACCAACCTTCTCAAGAGGTGGAACAAGTATCAAGATAGGACCATAAAAAAGTAGGTAAATTCTGTGAAAAGCTTGAAAAAAATAGTTAAGGGGCACAAGGCTAAGCTCAAGGGTTCATCCTCTCCAAGGGCAAATGAAGAAGTTGAGCATGAAAAAGAGGATGTGGGAGAAAAAGAAATGGAGCTTGATAGGCGTCATTCCTTCCATGTGCAACAAAGGGAGGCTGTCCAAGAAGATCCACCACGAGCTTCTTCTTATGAGACCCGCCAAAGAAAGAGGAAGTCAAGCCGCTCACCTGCTTAATCCTCAAGTAACCAATTTATGTCCCTTGGCTCATCCTCCTCCTCCTCACGGTTTTGAGGTAACACTCCACCTCCATTGTATATATCATTTAGATTTTCATTTTGGTGTTTGGTCATGTTGATTGAGGTCTCTCTCGGACTTTTATTACACAAGGGACTTTGTAATTCATGTTTGGGGGAGAGGTTGAGAGATTTGACTTGTGTTTTGTGATCTTATTTTTCTTTTATGCATATTTGAGTCTCTTGCATTCATCTAAGGCATAGAAAAACAAATAAAATCAAAAAATTTGAAAATTTCCAAAAAAGGGTCATTTAGATGTTGCATTTGCATTATAGGATTGAGTCTAGTTTCATTTCATGGAGGTTTTGCATTCGTATGCATAAGGAGGAATGATGAGCATTTCCTTGTAGAATGTCAACTCATGAAATCAATTCAATGCCCTAGTTAGTAGTTCTTTGATGCTTTCGAACAAGTCTTGAAAGTAAGGAAGAACCATGTTTGGATCACTTCATTTGTTACTTAGATCATGGTCGAAACATTGTCTTGAAATTGATAATCACCTATACTCACTTGAACCGAATTTGAAATTTAATTATCATGCCTTGCATTGAAAGTGAATTAATAGATTATGTACATATTTGAGCTTTCTTACTCACTTTACCACTCTCTTGCTAGCTCAAGTAGTTACCTTTACCTTACCTTACCTTTTTTGAAGCCATTTGTTCTAGTGTGAATATTTGTGAGACCTTATTTTGATTGAACTTAGCATAAAGTGTTAGATTTGAGACGACAAATTTAGGCTCTCATGTAGATCTAACATCTTTGAATCTCTATCACCATAGACTAGCTCTCGCATAGCGGTACAATTGAAGAAACAAGCATGCTAAATCGTCCATACTGAACCGTAAGATCTCCTAGTTTGTTAATGTCTTAGGCTAGGAATGATCAAACTCTTGTTTATGGGTTTGGATATGCTAGCACGTGGTGTTCATGTCAAGTCGCCTAGAGTCTTCAGACTAGATGATCGGAATAGACTAAGCATGGAGAGCAATAAACAAGAAATAATCTAACTTTATGTTCTAGCTAATCAAGAAATGTAAATCCGAGAGTCTCTTGGTTTTTTTAACCCATCAAAACCCTCAAAACAACTACTCACACGCCATTAGAGAAACCTCAAGATCCATAAGGATAAGAAGGTGACTCATAGCTCGCAAGATAATCAAAAACAAGAAAAAGAAAGAAGCTTTTTAAGAAATGCTATGAAACAAGACTTGATAACTACAAAATAACATAAAAGGTTCAAGCTTTTAACAAAGCTTTTATGGTGTTAACAAAGAGTTTCGGTTACAAAAGAAAGTTGAATATGTAAAAGTGGAACGAGAGAGAGATATAAGCATGGGGGACAATGTGTATTTATACACAATAGGGGAAAAACCCTAAACGTTGGGACCACTTGCCCGAAATAGGTACTATCTTGGACTATAGCGTATCGGCTTCATGTCGTGAAAGCAAGCCGAAATGTTAAGTTCTTGTGTTCTTCGGGTAGCCTCCATATCGGGTAAGTATTTCGGGGTTGTACCGTTGTGAAGTCTGTTGCATGATGCTCGTATCGAAATCGTCTTGTTGCCTTACTTCGATACTTGATAAGGAGGAATACCTTGTTAAACCTTCACTCTAGGATGCCTACTTCGGGATCAAGTCGCTGTTACACATCGTGGTTCGCCCATGCGCTTGCCCGTATCGGCTAAGGAGNTTCAATGACCCACCACTAGACCGTTGCAGTATAGTGTATGGGGTATCAATCCATTTGAAGTTGTTTAGTTAGCATATCAACTATATCGGTGTTATAAGTCAAGTACAAAATGATTAAAGGTTGGGACTTTACTACTAAAAACGACTAAAGACTAGATCTTGTGTCACTCAAGACCAATAAAATAAGAACTTTAAGCTACTTGAGCAAGAAGTAATGATTTAAAAGATAAAAGGATAAAGTTTTATGACAAAAAGAAGGATCAAGATGGGTTTTATGAACTAGATAACTCTCGGATTGCCCAACAAGCTAAGCTTTTGGATCTCATCAAGACGTTTAGCCCATCGTGTTTGGGTCTAACATCTTTGAATCTCTATCACCATAGACTAGCTCTCGCATAGCGGTACAATAGAAGAAATAAGAATGCTAAATCGTCCATACTGAATTGTAAGATCTCCTAGACTGTTAATGTCTTAGGCTAGGAATGATCAAACTCTTGTTTATGGGTTTGGCTATGCTAGCACGTGGTGTTCATGTCAAGTCCCCTATAGTCTTCAGACTAGATGATCGGAATAGACTAAGCATTGAGAGCAATAAACAAGAAATAATCTAACTTTATGTTCTAGCTAATCAAGAAATATAAATCCGAGAGTCTCTTGGTTTTTTTAACCCATCAAAACCCTCAAAACAACTACTCACACGCCATTAGAGAAACCTCAAGATCCATAAAGATAAGAAGGTGACTCATAGCTCGCAAGATAATCAAAAACAAGAAAAAGAACGAAGCTTTTTAAGAAATGCTATGAAACAAGACTTGATAACTACAAAATAACATAAAAGGTTCAAGCTTTTAACAAAGCTTTTATGGTGTTAACAAAGAGTTTCGGTTACAAAAGAAAGTTGAATATGTAAAAGTGGAACGAGAGAGAGATATAAGCATGGGGGACAATGTGTATTTATACACAATAGGGGAAAAACCCTAAACGTTGGGACCACTTGCCCAAAATAGGTACTATCTTGGACTATAGCGTATCGGCTTCATGTCGTGAAAGCAAGCCGAAATGTTAAGTTCTTGTGTTCTTCGGGTAGCCTCCATATCGGGTAAGTATTTCGGGGTTGTGCCGTTGTGAAGTCTGTTGCATGATGCTCGTATCGAAATCGTCTTGTTGCCTTACTTCGATACTTGATAAGGAGGAATACCTTGTTAAACCTTCACTCTAGGATGCCTACTTCGGGATCAAGTCGCTGTTACACATCGTGGTTCGCCCATGCGCTTGCCCGTATCGGCTAAGGAGCTGTGAACCATGCCCGATATCGTGTGGGAATACGACTATCTCCTTCTTGATCTCTCTTTGTACATTCTTCCTCGGACCATCCTCCATACACCTTAGTACCTGAGAAAACACTCCAAACATGCAAGAATTTGCAAAGACCTAACCTAAAGCATCCTAGACCTATCATGAATGGAAAAGATACAAAAACTAAGATAAAAGTGCATGAATAAGATCCTAACTAGCATGAAATGCATGTGAAAAAGGTGTAAATTGCACGAATATCAACACCCCCCAAACTTGCCTTTTTGCTTGTCCTCAAGCAAAAGCCAACCGGAGGGGTGAGGTTTGAAAAAAGAGTGTAAATCCGAATCCAAAACGCCATTTAAAATAAATCAAGTCAATGTCAAAGTTCAGGTTTCGAGGATGCAGACCGAATTCTACTTACTCACAAAGCGTTAGCCACATTCATCACATCATCAAGCAAAATAAATCTCAACCTAGATGCACATTCAAATTCCCAATTTCCTTTAACATTCATTTGAAAAACTAAAACGTGGATCCTGTCCATGCTTATCAGTCAACTCACTTGGTTAAAGGTCAGGTCACGAGCTAAAGATAAATTCGTAGTGATAACGGGTTAAGTGTTTAGATGGGATCACTCATTGAAGGAATCTTTTTAATGCAAAATGCTAAGGGTAAAAACTAATCGATGCATACAAGGATAATTTCTCATCTACCCAAGCACCTATTTGTTTTCTACCTTAGGCTAATCTGTCCCTTCCTAGGCTACCCTTTTCTGAGGCATTTCGCCTTATACCCGTTTTCACTCCTCGTTTTACCTTGTATGGTCATCTTTTGGGGGACTTCTTCTTTGTTGGAGATCTGTTTCGGATTTTTGGCTCCTTTTGTTGCGTTCCTTGTGTTTCATATTTGGTGTTGTTGGCCGGTTTTGAATTTGATGTTTTGCCCTTCTTTACTTCTTTGGAATCACATTTTTCTTCTTTTTGTTTTGAGCTTCTTTTGTAGCAGCCATCTCCTATTATGTTTCCCCGTCTGACTCTGTGAACTCCTCTTCATGCGTTCTCCTTTCTTACATAAACATTCAGAACCCACCCCGCCTAGTCTACCCAGTATATCGGTATCAAGCTGTTTTCCTTTGTAAACCACCTAACCTATTGTTGATTCGAGTTGTGAGCCAACGTCTACATGAGAATCCAACCTTGTCACCCTAAACCCAACACCTTTTGCCTAAGAAGATTCGGAAATTTATGCAAAGGCCTCACACACGCTCACAAAAGTGTTTATGGTTTCAAGCAAAGGTTAAGGTTTGGGTGTGGTCTGGTACTTGGACTAGCAAAGGGTGGTATAAAGGTTGAAGAAAGTCCAAGTGAAATATATGAGCTGATGACAAGTATGAACAACATAATTAATTTTCAGTATTTACAGTTTAAGTTCAATAGAGAAATGGTTCAAATCACAATGCATTAGCTAAGACTTAATTTTACAAGATGAATTCCAAATATGGTGTTGCCTTAAATTCGGTCTAATTCAGAATGTAACAAACAAACAAGAAGCAAGGCATTGACTTCATGACTTAAAAATGGCTATTTACAAGGATAGACTACAATTTTCACCCTATACAAATGTTGTGAATCCTAAATGAAAGCATCTAGACTGAATCCTAAGATGAAACTGCAACTAAATGGTTTTCTTTTTGTAGGATAATTTTTCAACATTTTTCAAATTTTTTTGATTTTTCTATGCAAATAGATGAATGCATGCTATCCCATTCTAACCGTGAATGCATGTATATGTACTCCTTCATACTTAAATCACACAGTCTCTATGTGATAGAACATATGAAGAATACATACACTAAAAATGCAAAATTTGAACAAAATTCAAAGAAATTAAAAAAAAAAATGAAAAAAATGCTTATTTAGAGAGACTTGGTCTGGTACCTCGGATGTCTGTGTGATATGAGGACGTGTTGTCCTTACTGGTCGAGAGTGATGGGTTGTCGTATTCTCGTATCGGGGACTGACTCACACGTCTCTTCCTCGATATGCTCTCCCCGTGGTAAGATGATCTCCCAGGTTCACTCCAGGTTTGCTCCATTGGCATGAACGAGAAGGAGTGCCTTTCCCGGGGCGTTTGGCTATCGGCTTCCTCAGATGCTTCTTCTTGTTCTTCTTCGTCTTCGGGCTCCTCGGGGTTAATATCGGCTTGTGGTCGTGGCGAGGATGACGATCTTCTCATCTTGGACGTGTGGGATTTGATTTGACCCTTTAGATCCCTCACCTCTCCCTTGATTCCCTTCACGCTCGAGACGAGCTTGCGAATGGAACGTTCTTGCCACTTGTTGTACCGTTGGAGTATGTTGATCCGCTCGTGAGCCGTCTTGAGGGTTCGGTGCGTGGCACACGTGATTGGCTCGAAGTGGTAGCGGTCTGCTCCATAGAGAGGGAAGCTGTACTCAACAGTTGCCCCCTTGATATACTTAGATATTTCATGCATTCACAATGCATTTATGACATATTTTCATTCATATTGCATTCATACTTGGAATGATCATAGCTTTTGTCCAAATTTAGGTACTAAGACATGTTGCATTAGCATTTGCATGAGTTCTTACATATATGCATCATTTTTAGGTCATTTGGTGTGCATGGAGCTCGTTTGGATAGTATGCATGGACAAGAAGAGCTAAGGAATTTATTGGAGTCAAGAAGAAACTTGGACAAAAGGGCTGAAGACCAGATCGACCACCAGATCGACCAGCAGGTCGATTCAGGCCAAGAACAAACAGCAAGCACACGGATCGATCGATCCACTTCGGAACGATCGATCCAGCCCGAAGATCGACCGCGAGATCGAGCGGCCAACTCGATTCAGCCGAAGATTGACCGCGAGATCGAGCGGCCAATTCGATCCAGCCGAAGATCGACCGCGAGATCGAGCGGCCAATTCGATCCAGCCAAAGATTGACCGCGAGATCGAGCGGCCAACTCGATCCAGCCGAAATCGACCGCGAGATCGAGCGGCCAACTCGATCCAGACCAAGAATGACACGGATCGATCGATCCACATCAGATCGATCGATCTCAAAACGAACAGCCAAGCAAAGGATCGATCGGTCTGAAGTGGATCGATCGGTCTACACCTCTACGCATTCGGCCAGCACCAGATCGATCCTCGGATCGATCGATCCACTTCACTCGATCGATCTCAAAA
>JAHZTW010000002.1:91199977-91261707 GCA_020283515.1 Alliaria petiolata
TTTTGTTCTTGCTTAGAAAACCTTTCCTTTTTGGTTTCTAAGTGATTTTGTAAGACATTTCTCTAAAGTTTATGCAATCTAGTACTTATCTCTTTTAATCTTTCATCTTCTATCTCTCTAATCATGTTTATCTCTACTTCTTTCATAAGATTTAAGGGATTAGTCATGATTAGTGAGTAGTTTCATTAGGATCTAGGGATGGGTTAGATCTGGGGTGTTTTAAGAGTTAATCTTGATGTCTAGGCTTAGATTCTTCCATTTCCCTCCTTGTTTAGTGTTCCTAATGCTAGTTTAGCCTTGATCATGCCAAAACTAGTCCTTAGGGAATTTCACACCCACAAGGTGTTTGATGAAATTCTCCAACCAACTAAACAAGGGATTTACATTCCTAGCTCATGGAAGTGATTGTCTAGGGTGTTTATTGGCAATTTAGAACTGAATCATCATGCTTGTTAGATTCCTTCTCACTAATGAAAGTTAGTTTTTGATTAGGATGATTAATGAAGGGATTAGTGTCATGAAAGTGGATTAGTCTAGCTATTGAGTTATAAGCCTAGGGATTAGATTATGTTGTGATTGTTTGGTATCAAAGATTTATTCTTGGAACACCTTAGGTTGATAACCCCATCCTTGGATTCGTTTTAGTAATTTGATAATCTTGATTAGTAGTTAATTAGCTTTAATTTCGCTTGATTAAGGTGTTAGTAACTCTTGTTCATTTGATTGATCACTTAGGTTGTTAGACAAACCTCAAAACTCATTTGCTAGCTTGGATTAAGAAGTTGTATGCATTCCTAGTGTCTTAACCACATCCATTATGGATTGATCCTCAAACACTACAATGACATGAGTAGGAGTTTGGGTAATTGTTAAGTACTATACCAAAGAACGACTTATCAATTTGGCGCCGTTGCCATTTGGTTTGTGGTTTAAGCATTAGGATTTTACTTTTTCTTGAGACTAAGTTCTACTTTTCTAATATTACTAATCTCTTTTGCGTGTACTACTCTCTCTCTTATTAGGTACCAGCACCACTAAAACACATTGATTTGAGAGATTACGTATGGATCATGACCAAGATTTGGGTGGTAATGGACAACCACCAAGGAGACCTACACATATTGGTTCCTCAAACTTATACTCCAAGACATGGTATTACTCCTCCTCCGGTCCAACAAAGCAGTTTTGAGATCAAAAGTGGGTTGATTTCCATGGTGCAACAAAATAAGTTTCATGGATTGGATATGGAGGATCCTCTAGACCACTTAGATGAGTTTGAGAGGATATGTAGCTTGACCAATATCAATGGCATCTCTGAAGATGGATTCAAGTTGAGATTATTTCCCTTCTCCCTAGGGGATAGAGCGCACATTTGGGAAAAGAATCTACCTCAAGGTTCAATCACCACTTGGGATCAATGCAAGAAGGCGTTCTTGGCAAATTTTTTCTCCAACACTAGGACAGCAAGATTGAGGAATGCTATCTCTAGTTTCACCCAAATGGCCAAGGAAAGCTTTTGTGCAGCATGGGAAAGATTCAAGAGTTATACTACTCAATGACCCCATCATGGTTTTTCCAATGAGTCTCTACTTAGCAGCTTATACAGAGGAGTCCTCCCTAAGTATAGAATGCTCCTCGACACAGCTAGCAATGGAAACTTTTTGGGGAAGGAAGTTGAAGACGGCCTTGAGTTAATAGAAAATTTAGCCCAAAGCAATGGGAACTATGATGACTATGATTATGGCTCTTCAACTATTGGGAAGGAAATTGAGGAACAAAGGCAAAGGGAGATGTAATCACTTAATGCAAAGATGGATAAGCTATGCATGCTTCATCGACGACGGTTCACAATGTTGGTGAATATTTTGACAGTTATGATCATAGCCAAGGGATGCATGCCGCCACACAAGCGGACCTCCACTATGTTGGTAGGCAAAGCTCTCCAATGCGTTTCAACAAACAGTATTGGAATCCAATCTACCAAGGGCAAGGGAACCAACAACCCTTTGCACCAACAACCAACTAGCAACAAGGAGAACCAAGCCATCCTATCCACCAAGAACTAGACATGAGAAGCTTATTACAACAAATCCTTCAAGGACAAGCCAATGGGACAAGTGAGTTGAACAAGAAAATGGAGGACATGAGCAACAAGGTCGATAGCTCTTACAATGATCTCAATTCAAAGTTTGAAATGTTGAGTTCCAAAATCCACCATTTGGAGAACAATGGAACTTCTCTAATATTTGGATCTCAACAATGTGTCAATGCAATCACTTTGAGAAGTGGTAAGGCATTACCTCCTAGATAACCTCCCCACAAGATCAATGAGGACATTGAAGACCAAGAGGGGGGGGGGGCGATCTTTCAAGATAATGATAAAGTAGTTGTTGATGGTGAGGTACGTCAAAGATTAAGTAAAGAGAACATTGTGGTTAAGGAAAAGGAAGCACCTACAACTTACAAGACATCTCCTTTTGTTCCACCGCCTTACAAGCCCAAGTTACCATTCGCGGGTCGCTTCAAGAAGCAACTTGTGGAGAAATATAGAATCATGTTCGACAAACAAATGAGTGAAATTCAAGTCACAATGCTCTTGATGGACGCTTTCATGCTAGTCCCTCAGTATGCCAAGTTCCTCAAGGATGCTGTTATGGAGAGAACCAAGGAGTTGCAAGGAATGGTAGTCCTCACTCATGAATGTAGTGCCATCATTCAAAGGACAATTGTTTCCAAAAAGCTAAGTGACCCCGGAAGTTTCACTCTCCCTTGTGCATTGGGACCATTGGCGTTCAATCACTGCTTGTGTGATCTTGGAGCTAGTGTGAGTCTAATGCCTCTCTCGGTTGCTAGGAGGCTCGGCTTCAGTCGCTACAAGGAGTGTAGGATCTCCTTGGTGCTAGCGGATAGGTCTATTAGACTTCCAATTGGGTTGCTTGAGGATCTACCGGTCATGATTGGAAATGTTGAGGTCCCAACTGATTTTGTGGTCCTAGAGATGGATGAAGAACCAAGGGATCCATTGATATTTGGAAGACATTTCTTAGCAACCGCAGGAGCTATCATTGATGTTAGGAAAGGAAAAATTGATTTGCACTTGGGGAAAGACTTTGTGCTCAAGTATGACATCAAGGATGCTTTGAAAAAGCCAACCATTGAAGGCCAAACCTTTTGGGTAGATACAATGGATAGATTGGCGGATGAGTATCTCGAGGAGTTAGCTATGGAAGACCAACTTCAAGTGGCCTTGACAAAGGAGCATGGCGAGAATGGGTACTCACACGGAGCAAGCTTGGGATACTTGAAGTTGCTTGACTCGCACAAGCCTATAGAGGACGAGACTTCTTTCATGGAGCTTGAGCTAGGGATCAAGGCAGGATGTCCGGTTGAGGAGATAAACTCTTTGAGTATTGAGCATGAAGGCAAGTCCAAGTTTGGGGGTGATTGGTGCGAGCTCAAGTCACCAAAGGTGGAGCTTAAACCTCTTCCACAAGGGCTAAGGTACGCTTTCTTAGGCCCTAACTCCTCTTACCCAGTCATTGTCAATGAAAACTTAAGTGATGATAAGTTCAATTCTCTTCTTAATGAGTTGAGAAAGTATAGGAGAGCTATTGGTTACTCTTTGAGTGATATCAAGGGCATATCTCCTATACTTTGTACTCATAGGATTCACCTTGAAAATGAAAATGCTTCCTCAATTGAAAACCAAAGAAGATTAAACCCAAACCTTAAAGAAGTGGTGAAGAAGGAAATCTTGAAACTTTTAGAAGCTAATGTGATCTATCCTATTAGTGACAGCACTTGGGTCTCCCCGGTACATTTTTTCCCTAAGAAGGGTGGAATCACAGTGATTAAGAATGAAAAGGATGAGTTGATACCGACTAGAACTATCACCGGCCATAGAATGTGCATTGATTACCGAAAACTTAATGCTTCTACTGGAAAAGATCATTTTCCCCTTCCTTTTATTGACCAAATGCTTGAAAGATGGGCTAACCATCCTTTCTATTGTTTCCTTGATGGATATAGTGGGTTCTTTCAAATACCCATGTATCCTAATGATCAGGAGAAGACCACTTTCACATGCCCTTATGGTACCTTTGCATTTCGAAGGATGCCATGTGGGTTATGTAATGCTCCAGCTACCTTTCAAAGGTGTTTGATGAGTATATTCTCCGATCTTATTGAGGAAATGGTAGAAGTTTTTATGGATGACTTTTCTGTGTATGGTGCCTCTTTTTCTGAATGTCTTTCTAATCTTTGCTGGGTTCTACAAAGATGTGAAGAGTCTCACTTGGTTCTTAATTGGGAGAAGTGCCACTTCATGGTCAACCAAGGGATTGTGTTGGGTCATAAGATTTCTGAAGATGGTATAGAAGTGGACAAGGCCAAGATAGATGTCATGGTCAAGATGGCGCCACCAACCAATGTGAAAGGCATAAGGAGTTTCCTTGGGCATGCGGGGTTTTATAGGAGATTCATCAAGGATTTCTCTAAGATTGCTAGGCCTTTGACAAGACTCCTTTGTAAGGAGGTGAAATTTCAGTTTGATGAGGAGTGCTTGCAAGCCTTTGAGACAATCAAGAAAGCTCTTGTTAGTGCCCCCATTGTGCAAGCACCAGATTGGGATCTTCAATTTGAGATCATGTGTGATGCGAGTGACTATGCGGTTGGTGCTGTCATTGGTCAAAGGAAAGACAAGAAGTTGCATGTAATCTACTATGCAAGTAGGACTTTGGCTGAAACCCAAGTGAAGTATGCAACAACAGAAAAGGAGCTCTTAGCCGTGGTGTTTGCTTTTGAGAAGTTTAGAAGCTATCTAGTGGGTTCTAAGGTTCTGGTATACACGGATGATGTAACCCTAAGGTACATCTAGGCAAAGAAGGACACTAAACCAAGACTACTTAGATGGATACTTCTTCTCTAAGAGTTTGACATGGAGATAGTTGATAAGAAGGGCATTGAGAACGGAGTAGCCGACCACCTATCGAGGATGAGGATAGAAGAGTTGATTCCTATCAATGACTCTCTCCCCGAAGAGCAACTCATGATAATCAAGGTGGTGAAAGAAGGGTACCATTTAGGCAAGAAGTTAGAAGAAGCTAAGAGCTTGGAGGAGAATGGATTGCCTTGGTATGCGGATTTTGTGAACTACTTGGTGTGTGGAGATGTGCCTCCTAACCTAGATGCTTACACCAAGAAGAAAATTTTCAGGGATGTGTCTCACTATTATTGGGATGAACCCTACCTGTTCAAGAGATGCTCGGATGGCCTTTATAGGAGATGCATAGCTCAAGAGGAGAGGCCTAGTATCTTGTATCATTGCCATGGGTCAGCCTATGGTGGACATTTTGCTACATTTAAAACCGCAACAAAAGTGCTTCAAGCAGGGTTTTGGTGGCCAAGTTTGTTCAAAGATGCTCATGCATACATCTCCACATGTGAAGCATGTCAAAGAAAGGGCAACATAAGCAAGAGAGATGAGATGCCACAAAACCCAATCTTGGAGGTCGATTTGTTTGATGTTTGGGGGATAGACTTCATGGGACCTTTCCCATCCTCATATGGCAACAAATACATCTTAGTTGTTGTTGATTATGTCTCCAAGTGGGTAGAAGCAGTAGCAAGTCCCACGAATGACGCCAAGGTTGTGGTAAAGCTCTTCAAGTCCATAATCTTCCCTAGATTTGGGGTCCCTAGAGTTGTGATAAGTGATGGAGGAAGCCATTTCATCAACAAGATATTTGAGAGTCTCCTCAAGAAATATGGAGTGAGGCATAAAGTTGCAACACCTTATCACCCCCAAACAAGTGGGCAAGTGGAGGTTTCCAATAGAGAGATCAAGGCCATTTTGGAGAAAATTGTGGGTGTTACAAGGAAGGATTGGTCCTCCAAGCTAAACGATGCGCTATGGGTGTATAGAACTGCTTTCAAAACCCCTATTGGGAGATCACCATTCTCCCTTCTCTATGGGAAATTCTGTCACTTACCCGTGGAGCTTGAGTACAAAGCGTTGTGGGCGATTAAACTCCTAAACTTTGATATCAAGACCGCTCAAGAGAAAAGGTTGATCAATCTCCAAGAACTAGATGAGATCCGTTTGGAGGCCTTTGAGAGCTCGAAGGTCTACAAGGAAAGGACCAAGGCATTCCATGACAAGAAGGTGAGACCAAAGGAATTCAAGGCTGGAGACAGAGCATTGTTGTACAACTCTCGGTTGAAGTTGTTTCCCGGGAAGTTGAAGTTTAGATGGTCCGGTCCTTTCACGATTAAGGAAATCTTACCTTATGGAGCAGCCACCCTCTTTGGTCAAGGAGGTGGAGAGTTTACTGTGAACGGTCACGGGCTAAAGATGTACTTGGGCAGTGGCACATTTGAAGAGGAAAAGACCATTCCTCTTCAAGATCCTGCACAAGCTTAAGGGTTTGAAAAGTCGAGCTAAAGACGTTAAACAAGCGCTCTTGGGAGGCATTCCCATGGCTATCATTGTACATATTGCAATTTTCATTTCAATATTTTGTTTTCTAGTGCTTTGGATGACAGGTTCAAATCGAGGAGGTTGAACAAAATATTGCCAAGAAAATTTTAGCACTGTATCGAGCATCGTATCGACCTACTAAGGTCGATATAGCTCTTACAGGGGATCTGGCGGAACTATATCGGAGTTTTCTATCGACCTACCAAGATCGATACAGCTGGACCAGAGAAGCTTGACTCTTGTATCGTGCATATGTATCGAGCTGCTAAGCTCGATACAGTCCTAAAACTCGCGTCTAACAAAAGTGTATCGGGCTATGTATCGAACTACTAAGCTCGATAAACTCCTTCTCCAGGTAAGTCAACGGGGTTGACCGGGTTAATTCTAATGAATTAAAACCGGGGTGCCCTACTTCTTCTTCTCCAAACTCGCGAACACCTCCCTTCTCCGCCACTAGCTCGAAATTTTCACCCCTTCTCCTCCATTCTCGAGCAAATTTTCTTCGTTCCATTCTCGAATTCTTGTGCTTGCATTGTGTTTCATATCCAATTTTTCCCATCACTCATTCCATCTACAAGGTACATTAACCTTAGACCCAATTTTCCTCCTTTGCTCCAACGATGAAAAATTTAGAAGCTAAGTGTTACAATGGTGAAGTTGATGACTAAGGGAATTGGGCATTGACCGATTATTGGAGTGCAAATTTCAAATGTCATGATAGGATGTCCTTGATCAATTCTCAAAAATCATGCATCTAGGGTTCATAGTGCGAATCGAAATTGGTTGGATTTAAGAATTCTCACATGCATTAGATTTAAGAATTCCGATGGACTGTTCTTTTGCTAATACCAAATCCGAGTTTCAGTTATTTTCGAGGAGAAATGGCCTCAAGAGATGGAGCATGGTACTCGGTACGACGATTGGCGGATTTCTCGAGTTGGACCCACGAAGAGAAGAGAGCGAAATTGAGGTTGGAGAAGATGCACTATGAGCCCACCAAATTCGCAAGCAGAGCTTTCTTGCAAAGGGTTGGGATGTTAGACGATTTCGATGAACTCCTTGGAGAGATGGAGCTCCCTTGTCTAACTACGATGGATCACCCAACATACCCGGAGGCCACCATGCACTTCCTCTCGACTTTGAACTTCTCCTATGACGATCCCAGCTCTCCTTCACCATCAACGGGTAGGATGACATTCAAGATTCGGGACACTGCCTACTCCCTTTCGGTGCAAGAGCTATGCCAAGTCTACAACTTCAATGATGAGGCACACCTTGTGGACTTCCTCCAATTCGAGTCTGCTCGATCCCTTTGGAATTTGATTGGCGAAGGGAACTTCCGGAACAACAAGATCAAGACCACAAGGGTGAGGAACCCATTGCTCTGATACACGCTCCAACCACATCCGCCACCGTTTCGGAAAACGAGCTTTGCTTCCTTTTTCAAGGAGTGAAGAATACCTTGTGGGACGAGGGGTGGTTAACGGAGACCTAGAAGGCCCGACTGATGATAACTTTGGTGAAGACGTGAACTACGGATGTGTTTTGGCTTCTTCACTAACGAAGTACAAAGCGTGGGCGGTGATGTCTCGACCGTTATCAGTATACATAGGGGGTTTTCTCACCCCTTTTTTTCATCAAAATCGGGCTTGGGTTGTCAACATATTAGGAGTGCACGAGTCGGGCTTACATGGATCACAATTTCATGGCAGGCATGGGGTTTTGCGGAGCTCCTCTAGCGCCGGGTACGTTCGCTCATCACTTCACCGACAAGGACAACAAGAAGAGGGACTGCGTGTTTCCAAACCCGGGCTTGGAGCTAATTGGCAGTATTGAAAGTTTAGAATTTCTGCCAACCGAGGAAGAGTGTTACAGCCCCTTAGAAAGCTCCTCCACGATACCAATATCCATAGACTCCTCTTCGGCATCCGCCTACTCCTCCTCCTCCGAGGATTGAGGTACCTCTACCTCCTTTGTAAATATCTCTTCAAGTTTTGCATTTTGTGTTTTATGTCATATTGATTGCGGTCTCCCTTAGACTTTTATTACACAAGGGACTGTGTAATTTAAGTTTGGGGGAGAGGTTGAGAGATTTGACATTGTGTTTTGTGAGTCTTATTTTCCTTTTATGCATCTTGAGTCTCATGCATTCACTTAAGGCATAGAAAAACAAAACAAAAATGAAAAATTTCGAAACTTTTCAAAAAGAAAGTCATTTAGATGTTGCATTTGCATTTTAGGATTGAGTCTAGTTGCATTACATGTAGGAATTGCATTCATATGCATTGGGAGCAATGATGAGCCAATCCTTATAAAATGTCAACTTGTGTGATCAATTCAATGCCCTAGTTAGTAGTCCTTTGTTGCATTTGAACAAATCTTGAAAGTAAGGAAGAACCATTATTGGACCACTTCACTTGCCACTAGATTTTGGTCGAAATAGGGTCTTGAAATTGATAGCCAACTCTACTCACTTGAACCGAAATTTGACATTTAATTATCATGCCTGGCATTGGAAGTGAATTCATGGATTGCACACATATTTGAGCTTTCTTATCCACTTTACCACTCTCTTGCTAGCTCAAGTAGTACCCCCACCGTACCTTACCTCCTTAAAAGCCAATGTTCTAGTGATAATGATTGTGAGGCCTTATTTTGATTAAACTTAACATAAAGAGTGAGGTTTGAGACGACAAGTTTAGGCTCTAATGTAGATTCTAGTCTCACATATCGAGGCTAGCTTTAGGCTTAGGAATTGGGGTTTTGGGGCGCGGTATTACTTGGTGTTGTGGAAAGGACTATATGCTTGCATTTTAGCATGATGTGTTGTGGAAAGAGGATAAAAAGAAAGGGAATGAAAGAGGCTTGGAAGGAGAATAAGGGAAGCATAGTTTGAAATGGTGGATCGTATGCTTGAAAAGAAAATGTATAGCTCTAAGAGTAAAAAGAATTAGGTAGCCTTTCGATAAGAAAAGAAAATCAAAAGAGGCTAAAAGACCAAAGAAAAGGGGCTACCTAGGAATGAAAAGGAGAGCTAAATTATAAAAAGATCACACCATTCGCCATGTGTTAAAGGTTGAAGAAGTTTCCCCTTAAGTGCTATAAGAAGAAGAAGTGGTTTATGAGTCTCATGGGGTTAGCAAGGCACAAAGAGCCTTGATATAAAAGGGTAGCTTTCGTGGGTTGAGTGAGCTTTAAAGAGAATAAATGAGAGGGGTTTAGGACCATTGATAGCATCATGGGTAGATGAGAGTCTAGTCTTGTATGCATCACTTGTCTTTTACCTTTAGCATTATGCATAAAGTTTAATCATTTTGAGTGAAACCCTTATGCGAATTGGAAGCCAAATGAATTGAGATCATTTTTATCTCAAAGCCTAGTCCCTTAGCCAAATGAATTCACTTGCATTGCATTGTCATGATCCACGGTTTGCAACTTAATGAATGTTAAAGAGTTGGCTTGATAGGGAGACATATTTTGATTGAATTCTTAGTGCACTTGATTGTTGAGATGGGCATGGCTAACTCTTTTGGAGTAGAGATGAATTCAAATGCACCTTAGGATTAAGAACTAGGACATTGAGTTGATTGTATTTGTTGGCATTTTTGGATGATGAGCTCCCACCTTCAAACCTCTTTCCTTAGCTTGTGTTTCATTTGCTTGGGGACAAGCAAAAAGGCAAGTTTGGGGGAGTTGATATACTCATAAATTAGCATGTTTTAACACCCATTTTAGATAGCTTTGCATTCATTTATGCATTCATTAGTCACTTTTAGTCCAAATTGCATTCATATTAGGATTTAGCAAGTTTTAGCTTAGGTTATTGCATATTGTGCATATTGAGTCCTAATTAGGTACTAAGGAGGCTTGGAGGACCTCTTTGGAGAGTTGGATGACATGGAGGAAGAGAAGAAGAGAGCCAAACGTGAAGCAGACGATCTTTAGAAGAGTATCGACCTTGGTTGTCGACCTACCAAGGTCGATATAGCCCGGCAGGAAGCTCGAAGAGTACGTATCGGACGATTGTATCGAGCTACTAAGCTCGATACACAGGCCATCCGGAGTTTCGAAGACGACGTATCGGACATTCATATCGGACTGCTAAGGTCGATACACATCTCATCCGAAGATTGAAGAATGGCGTATCGGGCATCTGTGTCGACCTGCCAAGGTCGACACACTCCTTGAGGAAACCTTTAGCAGCATATCGAGCTGCGTATCGACCTAGCAAGCTCGATACGCTGCCCGACACACTCTCTTAATCTTTTGTTCTTGCTTAGAAAACCTTTACTTTTTGGTTTCTAAGTGATTTTGTAAGACATTTCTCTAAAGTTTATGCAATCTAGTACTTATCTCTTTTAATCTTTCATCTTCTATCTCTCTAATCATGTTTATCTCTACTTCTTTTATAAGATTTAAGGGATTAGTCATGATTAGTGAGTAGTTTCATTAGGATCTAGGGATGGGTTAGATCTGGGGTGTTTTAAGAGTTAATCTTGATGTCTAGGCTTAGATTCTTCCATTTCCCTCCTTGTTTAGTGTTCCTAATGCTAGTTTAGCCTTGATCATGCCAAAACTAGTCCTTAGGGAATTTCACACCCACAAGGTGTTTGATGAAATTCTCCAACCAACTAAACAAGGGATTTACATTCCTAGCTCATGGAAGTGATTGTCTAGGGTGTTTATTGGCAATTTAGAACTGAATCATCATGCTTGTTAGATTCCTTCTCACTAATGAAAGTTAGTTTTTGATTAGGATGATTAATGAAGGGATTAGTGTCATGAAAGTGGATTAGTCTAGCTATTGAGTTATAAGCCTAGGGATTAGATTATGTTGTGATTGTTTGGTATCAAAGATTTATTCTTGGAACACCTTAGGTTGATAACCCCATCCTTGAATTTGTTTCAGTAATTTGATATTCTTGATTAGTAGTTAATTAGCTATAATTTCGCTTGATTAAGGTGTTAGTAACTCTTGTTCATTTGATTGATCACTTAGGTTGTTAGACAAACCTCAAAACTCATTTGCTAGCTTGGATTAAGAAGTTGTATGCATTCCTAGTGTCTTAACCACATCCATTATGGATTGATCCTCAAACACTACAATGACATGAGTACAAAGTCAAGAGCAAAGGAGGCTTAAAACCATTTTCAAAGGCAAGGTTCATTCTTCCATCGGGTTTAGAGAAGGCTGAAGCAAGGGTGCAAGAGATGCTGTCCACTATCTATAACATAAGTTCTTACTCATTCACATCTCCAGCCACCCACTTCACCCTTAAGCCAGCCTAAAAAGAAGAGTAAGCAAAGTCAAGCTAAGAGACTTTAAACAAAGCGCACTTGGGAGGCAATCCCATGTCTATCCTTGTGTATATGTTTTTTATTTATGTTCTAGATTATGTTTTTAAGTATGTGTGAGCAGGAAAAAGGGAAATGTAGAACCAATAATCGAGCCTACAAGGCCTAAGCACAACAAACTCTAAGGTACACCATTCCAAAACCTTGTAAATATCATGCATTTTTGGATTTTGTTTTATTATCTTAGTTGATGGTCTCTCTTGAACTTGGATTACACAAGAGACTGTGTAATTTAAGTTTGGGGGAGAGGTTGAGAGATTTAACTTTGTGTTTTGTGCTCTTATTTTTTCTTTTATCATATTTGAGTCTTCATACATACATATATTTGCATTGAAAAATACAAAAAAATTCAGAAAATTTTAAAAATTTCGAAAAACCAAAAAAAAAAAACAAATCATATAGCTTGCATTTGCATTGTCAAATATTGTAGGACTGAGTCTAGATTATTTATCATATAGGTTGCATCATTCATATGCATAGGGGGCAATGATACAAAAATTCCTTGTAAAGTGTTTTAGGCTCATGAATTGGTTCAAGGCCCTAGTTAGTAGTCCTTTGATGCTTTGTGCAAATTTGAAATTTAAGTTCTAACCATCTTTGGACCACTTGTCTTGATTTTCTTGGCTTAAGTTGAAGCAAGCATGAATTGAATCCTTACCTAACAAGTGAAACCTTAACATGAACTTTAAATTGTCATACTTGTGCATTTGAAAAAGGATACATGGATACATCTACATATTTGGGCTTTCTTCTTCCTTTCACCACTCTCTTGTAAGCCTAGATTGATTTCAAAACCTTAACCCTTACCTCCTTTCAAGTCAAAATTTCGTGTGAGTATGTGAGGCCTTAAAACTTTTTGATTGAACTTGGCATAAAGTGTTAGGTTTAGGGCGACATGTTTAGGCTCTCATATGATGTTAGCTTTGCATTTTGAAGCTAGTTATAGACTTGATTTGGGAAGGGGTTCATGGGTTTGAGAATGAGAAGGATACATAGTTGTGGTGCTTGGTCTTGATTTGTATTGTGTAAAAGCTCAAGTTAAAAAGAAAAGATGATAGCTGTCTTATAAAATGAAAAGAAAAGAGCCAAGAGGCCAAAGAATAAAAGAAAAAAAAAATATATAAGAAGAGAGCTATCCAAAGAAAAGAGAAGAGCTAATAAATGTATGGCCTTACCACTAGCTATAAGAAAGGGTGAAGAAGGTTCCCTAGGACGAATTTGTTAAAGTTCTTGTGGGTTTGTACATGGCGTATTGGTTTGCTTGATTTTGGGTATCTATAGAGGGTGAGTGAGATGAAAAGAAAATGAATGAGAGGGGAATTAGGATCATTGATAGCATAAAAGGTAGATGAGAGTCTAGTCATGTATGCATCAATTGCCTTTTACCTTTAGCATTATGCATGAGTTTATTCCTTCTTGAGAGAAACCATTGCTTGGAGTACACACTTGAATGAGATCATCTTTATCTCTTAGCCTTGACCCTTAACCAAATGTATTCGGTTTTAAAAGCATAAGTGTGATTCACGGTTTGAGCTTAAATGAAATGAATGTTAAAGGTTAGTATTCTTGGATTGTGAGTATAGAGAAGACTTGATTTGAAATTCAATATGTAATGAATATGGCTAAGTTCTTTGGAGTAGAATTTGTATGATGCATCTTAGGATTGAGAACAAGGACCATTTGAATTGATTCATTTGAAAAACACTTTTGGATTTGAGCCCCCACTTTCAATCTTCTTCTCCTAGTTTGTCTTTGATTTGCTTGAAGGCAAGCAAAATGCAAGTTTGGGAGAGTTGATATACTTAGATATTTCATGCATTCACCATGCATTTAGGACTTATTTGCATTCATATTGCATTCATACTTGGAATGATCATAGCCTTTGTCCCATTTTAGGTTCTAAGACATGTTGCATTAGCATTTGCATGAGTTCTTGCATATATGCATCATTTTCAGGCCATTTGGTGTGCATGGAGCTAGTTTGGTTAGTAAACATGGACAAGAAGAGCTAAGGAATTGATTGGAGTCAAGAAGAAACTTGGACAAAAGGGCTGAAGACCAGATCGACCAGCAGGTCGATCCAGGCCAAGAAAAAACAGCAAGCACACGGATCGATCGATCCATTTCGGAACGATCGATCCAGCCCGAAGATCGACCGCGAGATCGAGCAGCCAACTCGATCCAGCCGAAGATTGACCGCGAGATCGAGCGGCCAACTCGATCCAGGTGCCGAAGAACGACCGCGAGATCGAGCGGCCAACTCAATCCAGCTAAAGATCGACCGCGAGATCGAGCGGCCAACTCGATCCAGCCTAAGATCGACCGCGAGATCGAGCGGCCAACTCGATCCAGACCAAGAACGACACGGATCGATCGATCCACATCAGATTGATAGATCTCAAAACGAACGGCCAACCAACAGATCGATCGGTCTGAAGTGGATCGATCGGTCTACACCTCTACGCATTCGGCCAGCACCAGATCGATCCTCGGATCGATCAGTCCACTTCACTCGATCGATCTCAAAATGAACGGCTAGACACGGATCGATCGATCCGTAGGAGATCGATCGATCCCTCCATCTGTTTTTCATGATTTTGGCTCACCAACCTCTATCTTGTCTTTAGTGAGGGTGCCATCATTCCTAGGCCTATATAAGACATCATACCCTATTTTTCAAGCTAGCCACGAAATTTTAGAGTTCTCTCCTTTTTGTTTAGGTCTATCCACCACTCTTTGAAGGTTTTTATGCTTTTCATGTTTTGTAAACTTTAAGCTTTGGTTTATATCAAGTACTTGTCCTTAATCTCTTTTCTTGTTCTTGGTTAATCATGTTCATCATCTCAAATACAGAGTTTAAGAGAGATTCGAACATGGTTAGTGAGTAATCATCATGGTTGAAGGTTTTGGTGATTAAGGAGGTTTAAGAAGTTTAACTTGGGGTTTTTCTTGTTCTTCATCTCATTCTCTTCTTGGATTTGGAAGGCTAAAAGCCTAGATATGCTTGAGAAAGATCTCTTTGATCTTAGGGATTTCCTAATCTCAAAAGGACTTAGGAAATCCCATAAACCCAAATCCAAGAGATTAGCCCATCCTTTCCCACACACCATGGATGTTTAGGGAGCTAATTAGGCCATGTTTAGGATCAGTGCTTTATGTTCTTCAGCCTATCTTTCCACCATACACCATGGGTTAGGATGAAAGGTTGAAGAAAGGGTTTTTACCACAAACCATGGAAAGATCTAGCTTTTGTTTCTTAAGGCTTAGAGATATCTCATTAGAAATGTGTAGCTCTGTTTTTATAAAACCCAAGTTCGAATCTTAAACTCTCTAAGCATGAACCAAAACCTTGAATCTATTTCTAGTATTTGAATCATCAAAACCATCATCTCTTAGTTTTAAAGTTTAATCTTTTCTCTTAACTTGTTAAAATCATCTAATTAGCTTAATAGTTTGTTTAGGGTATCTTAATTAGAAAACTTGTGTTCTTGAATGTTTTATAGTTTTTAAAATAGCTTAGAGTAACACTCATTAGCCTAGTAATCATTTAGCAGTTGTTATATTTTCATAACTAGTTTTTATAATTCATCTTAGATTGCTAGAAATTGCCCATTTGGTCTATCTTTAGCATTTGGATATTTGAAACTAGTAGCACGGTCATTAAAATTCTTAGCAGTATTCTAGCAGTAGTTTAACTCATCAGTAGAATTGTTAAAATTGTTTTCATAGTCGTTTGATAACTGGAAGTAGTTTTTACAATTTGTTTCCACCATTTAAAACCAAAAATCACTTAGATTTACTTTGAGCTCTTGCATTCCTAGTAACTTTCAACACCTGAATTGGATTGACATCTAAAGTACTACAATGACATAAAGAGGCTTTAGGTTTTGATTAGAANTTAATAGTTTGTTTAGGGTATCTTAATTAGAAAACTTGTGTTCTTGAATGTTTTATAGTTTTTAAAATAGCTTAGAGTAACACTCATTAGCCTAGTAATCATTTAGCAGTTGTTATAATTTCATAACTAGTTTTTATAATTCATCTTAGATTGCTAGAAATTGCCCATTTGGTCTGTCTTTAGCATTTGGATATTTGAAACTAGTAGCACGGTCATTAAAATTCTTAGCAGTAGTTTAACTCATCAGTAGAATTGTTAAAAATGTTTGCATAGTCGTTTGATAGGTAGAAGTAGTTTTTACAATTTGTTTTCACCATTAAAAACCGAAAATCACATAGATTTACTTTGAGCTCTTGCATTCCTAGTAACTTTCAACACCTGAATTGGATTGACATCTAAAGTACTACAATGACATAAAGAGGCTTTAGGTTTTGATTAGAAACACAAAATAATTCTCTTATCACCCCTCATAGCCTTCCTCTTCCTCCTTTTCTTCTCCAGCACAGATATCGGCATCGTCCCGATATTCTTCATCGAAATTCCCATGGAAATCAGCCCCATATGGTAAAATGTGCTCATCTTGTGGCTCAAAATCCAAGTGCTAAGGCTCTCAGATCGTGGCCAGGTACGGGTTCGGCAGGAACAAGACCGCTGCTCTGTTGGAAGGGCGGGTGAACTGATATCGGTTTCCATGCCGATATGGATTCCCGAGAAACTGAAACTTCTTCAGATATGGGATGTCGATCCACCGAATCCCATATGTTGGCTCCTCCAGATCGACTCCAGCTCCTCTTAAGATTGCAGTCACAATCCCTCCACAGCCTACTTGAGGCATGTCGCTTGGTGTGGAAGTAATCCACGGCTTGTAGTGGAGGAGTTTCTTTAGCAATATCGTGATCAAGCTGGTGCTCCTTCTGCTCCCTCTAAGCTCTGTCCATTTCGGGTTTACTGGATGATTTCCACCAGACCGTCATCCATGATGTCCAGCTCCTTGGTTAGCACAGCTCCACACTCCTTTCTTGCAAAGAACGTATGTGCAATAGCTCTTTGCACATACCTCAAGGTTGGGTGCCTAATCTTTGTGCCCTTGTTCACACATGGCTTGTATGATCCTACTCCGATATGACCCCACAATTTCGATGCTCAGTGACATCTCGCGCATATCGCCCTGGCTGAAGCCGAATATCGACTTGAGATCCCGAAATGATATTTGGTGTGTCTCGCTTCCGTACTTGAAGCAGATGTAGCCATCTCCATCTTCCTCTGGGGTCTCCTCTCCAAAAGCATAGAAGGTCACCTCGAAGGATGACATGAATTGGAAGGTAGCCTCGTTGTGTGAGGCATTAGCATTCTCCATGAAACGCCTTAGACCCATGGCATTGAAGAGGATTTGGCAATCATCATAGATGCCTAGCTCCACCATTGTCTCGTCGTGGGGATAACAAGTGGCTTTGAACTGTATTCGCTTGAAAGCGGCTCTCATTTCGGCCAAAGAAGGCCTCGAACTTGCACTCCTTCTCCCTGATGTTCTTGTTGGTGACCGATCTGTAACTGCTCGGCTAGAACTCCCCAAAAGCTTCTTTCCATCTCTCTTCTCTGTTTAGTAATCTCTCGATATCCCAAGGACAGCACCGCTTCTTGTTGCTACCACCATTGTACCTATCAAGAAAAACACTCAAAGGTGTGTAAGCACAAGGTATAAATAAAAAAATAGTGCATCACTTGCATGAGTGTTTAAACCTAAGCATCTCTATTCATGATTAGAGAGAAACTCAAGCAATCACAAATAATTCCACAGTAAATCGAGATGAGCTTAAATCGTGAAAATCAAAGATTGAGCAATTTCTCACGGATTGAAATGTTTCAACAAACATTGCATAATCAACAAGGATGAACAAGGGAAATTCTAAGGTTTTAACATTTCAAAAGAGTTTAGCCGTGAAACTATTCTCATAAAAAGAAGTGTCAAAACCTAGAAAATACCACAAAAAACACTAAGAGACTATGCAAAAATTAGTCTACCAAAATAACTCCATCTACTCTCAAACCCAAGACAATGCATCTAAAAGATTAGGTCGAGCAACAATCTAACAAAACTCAATCTATTGTTAAAAACAATAGATATCGGCCAAAGAATGAAAGATTAACTAGCTCGATTTGTCTTAAAACGATTGAAACAAGATGCAGAAATAACGATTTAGAGGCCTCCCAAGAGCGCTTTGTTTTAAGTCACTTAACTTGACTTTACTTGTTTCTTTTTCAATGAGAAAGGAGGAAATGAACACCCCTTGATCCTGTGGGAGGATCCTTACTTTCCTTGATCACAGGGATGAAATTAGCCAGAGACACATAGGAGACTCCCCCTTTGCTTGCTTTAACACCCTTTTGATTGATCAAATCGGTATCTTTAATCACCTTAAGGTAAGCAAAGGGTCTGGTCTTTCCCTTGCATCTCGACTTGTATATCATCTCACCAGCAACAGAAAATACAGGTTTGAGAGTCATACCTTCCAGAAGATCACCGAGGGTAGGTCCTTTTCAATTGGACCTTTTGCAAGTGATCAATGCCCTTGGTGCCTCTTGGATATCCTCAGTTTGCTCTCCAAACATGACATTGAGGCAGACACCATCGAAGCTCTCCCCATCATAGCATATCTCGAAGGATGGGTCCTCGGATTTCATGATCGTCATCTTAAGCTCGAAGGAGTATGCATGCTCGTTTTTCTTGATCCTCTTTCCCTTGGTGTCGAAATGCATCACCAAGCTCCCTGTCAGTCTCAACTCTACCACATCGTTCTTGCAATCAAACATGCAACCAGCTGATGCTAGAAAAGGTCTCTCCAATAGAAGTGTTTCCTTGACATCTTGGTCCATTTCTATCACTAGGAAATCTCTTGGGAGTATCACATTGCTAGTCATGAGAGGCAAGTATACTAGCTTCCCAACTGTCTTCCTTTCACTTATATCGGCTAGGGCTAACAGCTTCTTGCAGTCGGTATAGTCGTTATACCG
This sequence comes from Alliaria petiolata, assembly GCA_020283515.1. Lineage (NCBI taxonomy): Eukaryota > Viridiplantae > Streptophyta > Magnoliopsida > Brassicales > Brassicaceae > Alliaria > Alliaria petiolata. The sequence goes on from JAHZTW010000002.1 coordinate 91,218,721, forward strand.
GAGACGTTGTGCTGTTGCTAGACTCATCACATTGATGCTTGCACCAAGATCACATAGGCAGTTGTCAAAAGTGATATGATCGAGTGAGCAAGGGAGAGTGAATGATCATGGATCTTCTAGCTTCTTGACTACCAAGGGTTCTTCCTTTGTTTTCTTCTCACGAGCTACTGCATTCCTACCTATTGTTTACATTGCCCCGACATAGAGCTTATCCTTCAGAGCCAAGAGAAAGGCTGGGACAAGCTTGTTCTCGTCGGTGTCTCTGAATTGCTCTTCAACTTTTCTCAAGGTTTCAATCAACTCGGCTTCCTTTTCTTCTAGTAGACGCTTCTTATGCTTCTGAGGGTATGGTATTGGTAGTTTGTAGTCTCGCAGGAATGGTGATTTTGGTGTATTGGTCACCTGCTGCTCTTCATGGACTGCCAAATTTTGAAAACTCCCTCCCCCTCTTAGGATATTGATGTCCTCATCGACTTGAGCCCGTTTTGGAGAAGTAGTTTCGGCTTGATCTCGTTTTTTCTCATCGATAGTGGTGATCATTAGGCAATACTCCTTTGGATTCATGATGGATATCCCAGGAAGGTTGCTTGGTTGGCTTGTACATGCAATGCATTTGTTGTTTCAAGCGTTTTGACTCCTAATCTTTTCGGATAGCTTGTTAATTAAACCGTCTATCTTGTTATGCACATCGGCAAAACGCTTGTGCATATCCGTCTGAATGTGGGTTTGACCTTGGAGGAGTTGCTTGAGAATACCTTCCAGGTCAAAACCAGCTTGAGCATGTGGATTTCCTTGTTGTTGTTGAAAACGAGGAGGTGCAACGACTTGTTGCCGTGGCAGATAGCCACCTTGAAATGTGTTTCGTGAAACAAATCCTTGTTGAGTTGTGTAAGTCACAAACTGCTTAGCTCCTCCTTCTTGTTGTTGTGGATAAGTCTGGTCTTGTGGGTTGGCGATGTTTGTGTTTCAGTAAGAGAGGTTATTGTTGGGTCTCCAATTGTTGTAACCTCCTTGAGCATTGATGTAGTTAACATCTCCGTACTGAACATCCTCCCCCTCTTGGACTAGAGTGAATTCGTCCACGAAATGGACCTCTTTTTGGTTTGAACAAGTAGCAACTTGTCGAGTTTCTCATTGAGTTCTTTGATAACCTTTCGGCTCCCATCAATCTTTTCTTAGGAGCCACGGTTTGATATGTCGTAGTCTTCGTGGTAGGAAGAGTCACTCTGAGCTATGTTTTCGATCAGCTCTAGACCGTCTTGCACGTCTTTGGCCAGAAAGTTGCCATTACTAGCCATATCGAGCAACATTCGGATCTTCGGGATTACTCCTCGATAAAGAGTACTGAGGAGTGACTCTTGGCTGAAACCATGGTGAGGGCACTACAAGAATTAATTGAATTAGCTACCTGTTATTCCGTAGCAATAAGACATAATCCGTCGCAAAAACTACGAAGGCTACGGATGGCGACAGATGATTTTCGTTGCCTCAGCTCCGACGCTAAGGTTGATCCGACGCCAATCTGTAGCCATTTTGCAACGGATTAGCCAGAGCAATACCCGTAGCCAATAGCAACAATATGGCTACGACTTCTTCCGTTGCCCGTTAGCGACGGGTTAGCGAAGAATTATCTGTGGCTATATATGGCTACAAAGTTTAACTATGGTTTTCCTCTAGCAAGTTTGTGGCAAACATAGCAACAGATTTGATTACCGATTAAATGTAGCTAAATACACAGCTACGTATTTAGCAACAGATTTCATTGTTGTTTTAACTAAAGAAGTTGCTACGTATTATTTGTAGCTAAGCTAATATACTTTATTCATTTTCTCAATAATATTTGACCTTTAATAAATAAAAATAAATTATTTAATTTTAAGACATTAAATATATAAAAAGAAGAAATCTTAATTTTCTAAAGATAATAGAAAGTGTTAAACATTTATTCATTATACATTTCGACATTCTAGTCAACAAACAAAAAAGGTTACACCGGAAAAGTGAAAACAAAAGATTTGTTATGTATTTAGTTTTCACAAACAAAATATCTAAGGAGTGGTCGAACCATTAGTAGTTGCTGCTTCAGTTGGAGCTGTCTGGGTGTGTGGTGGCTGAGATGGATTAGGTGGCACTGTGACTCCCCTAACTTCACACAAAGCACTAAGTTGCTGGCTCATAAGGTTGACAACTCTAGTCAAATTGATCAGATCACGATCATAACAAGCTTGACGAGGAAGAACAACGTCTGGTGGATCAATGGGATCATAATTCTCCATATCTGCAGTTCTAAGTCCAAACAACCTCCCTTTGTATGGCTTGACTATCTACAATAAAATTTGTTAACCGAAAGTAAGCATAATAGTGCTATTATGAAACAAAAATCTTAAGTAAAGAACCAAAAACCAAATCATCAGCACTTACCGAATAAAAAGCCTCATCTCGCATAAGTGCTGTAATTGGTGTTTGTGAGGGTGACCCTTGGCTGCCAACCTCATCATGATCAGTGTTGGGGAACTGCTGCGAAANCATCAACACTTACCGAATAAAAAGCCTCATCTCGCATAAGTGCTGTAATTGGTGTTTGTGAGGGTGACCCTTGGCTGCCAACCTCATCATGATCAGTGTTGGGGAACTGCTGCGAAACAACAATGGACTCAACTTCTTCAACGATCTTCTTTGCATTGTCGACAAAAGTTCAGTCAATCTTCATGTGAGTTTTCCGCACTAAGTCTGTGATTGCTGGCTCCTCACCCAACTTCATCATTTGTATACATTAGTTATTCAACAAGGCAATAAGGCAAACGGAGAAAAAGACTTGATCATAAGAGAACAAGGGACTAGATGAGTTGTACCATATCATATTTGACTTTGGCGTACGATTTTGAACCAGATATGTGTTGATGAATACCATTCTCACCATGCTCAGATTTCCGGTTCTGAGAGTTTTTAGTGCTAATATGAACCGCCTCCGGTGTTTTCCAGTGTCGCCACATCAAGTTCCAATTGATATCAGACACGAAGGTGGGCTTTTTTGCTGTGTCTTTTCCCCTTGCTAATGTTGTTCGAGATCATCCTCAAGAGTTGTTTGGTCCAGAGAATCTTCACCAAGGTATGATGATCTGAATTTGCTGAAAAAGAGATTAAACCAATTGCATAAAATAACTGGTAATGCATAACATAAACGATTTCTAAAGATGTGTCATTCATATAAGCCATTGATTCTTACAAATTAAAACCCATATTTCAATGCTAGTCCCTCAGTATGCCAAGTTCCTCAAGGATGCTGTTATGGAGAGAACCAAGGAGTTGCAAGGAATGGTAGTCCTCACTCATGAATGTAGTGCCATCATTCAAAGGACAATTGTTCCCAAAAAGCTAAGTGACCCCGGAAGTTTCACTCTCCCTTGTGCATTGGGACCATTGGCGTTCAATCACTGCTTGTGTGATCTTGGAGCTAGTGTGAGTGTAATGCCTTTCTCGGTTGCTAGGAGGCTCGGCTTCAGTCGCTACAAGGAGTGTAGGATCTCCTTGGTGCTAGCGGATAGGTCTATTAGACTTCCAATTGGGTTGCTTGAGGATCCACCGGTCATGATTGGAAATGTTGAGGACCCAATTGATTTTGTGGTCCTAGAGATGGATGAAGAACCAAGGGATCCATTGATATCTGGAAGACATTTCTTAGCAACCGCATGAGCTATCATTAATGTTAGGAAAGGAAAAATTGATCTACACTTGGGGAAAGACTTTGTGCTCAAGTATGACATCAAGGATGCTTTGAAAAAGCCAACCATTGAAGGCCAAACCTTTTGGGTAGATACAATGGATAGATTGGCGGATGAGTATCTCGAGGAGTTAGCTATGGAAGACCATCTTCAAGTGGCCTTGACAAAGGAGCATGGCGAGAATGGGTACTCACATGGAGCAAGCTTGGGATACTTGAAGTTACTTGACTAGCACAAGCCAATAGAGGAGGAGTCTTCTTTCATGGAGCTTGAGCTAGGGATCAAGGCAGGATGTCCAGTTGAGGAGATAAACTCTTTGAGTATTGAGCATGAAGGCAAGTCCAAGTTTGGGGGTGATTGGTGCGAGCTCAAGGCACCAAAGGTGGAGCTTAAACCTCATCCACAAGGGCTAAGGTACGCTTTCTTAGGCCCTAACTCCTCTTACCCAGTCATTGTCAATGAAAACTTAAGTGATGATGAGCTCAATTCTCTTCTTAATGAGTTGAGAAATTATAGGAGAGCTATTGGTTACTCTTTGAGTGATATCAAGGGCATATCTCCTATACTTTGTACTCATAGGATTCACCTTGAAAATGAAAATGCTTCCTCAATTGAACACCAAAGAAGATTAAACCCAAACCTTAAAGAAGTGGTGAAGAAGGAAATCTTGAAACTTTTAGAAGCTAATATGATCTATCCTATTAGTGACAGCACTTGGGTCTCCCCGGTGCATGTTGTCCCTAAGAAGGGTGGAATCACAGTGATTAAGAATGAAAAGGATGAATTGATACCAATTAGAACTATCACCGGCCATAGAATGTGCATTGATTACCGAAAACTTAATGCTTCTACTGGAAAATATCATTTTCCCCTTCCTTTTATTGACCAAATGCTTGAGAGATTGGCTAACCATCCTTTCTATTGTTTCCTTGATGGATATAGTGGGTTCTTTCAAATACCCATTTATCCTAATGATCAAGAGAAGACCACTTTCACATGCCCTTATGGTACCTTTGCATATCGAAGGATGCCATTTGGGTTAGGTAATGCTCCAGCTACCTTTCAAAGATGTATGATGAGTATCTTCTCCGATTTTATTGAGGAAATGGTAGAAGTTTTTATGGATGACTTTTCTGTGTATGGTGCCTCTTTTTCTGCATGTCTTTCTAATCTTTGCAGGGTTCTACAAAGATATGAAGAGTCTCACTTGGTTCTTAATTGGGAGAAGTGCCACTTCATGGTCAACCAAGGGATTGTGTTGGGTCATAAGATTTCTGAAGATGGTATAGAAGTGGACAAGGCCAAGATAGATGTCATGGTCAAGATGGCGCCACCAACCAATGTGAAAGGCATAAGGAGTTTCCTTGGGCATACGGGGTTTTATAGGAGATTCATCAAGGATTTCTCTAAGATTGCTAGACCTTTGACAAGACTCCTTTGTAAGGAGGTGGAATTTCAGTTTGATGAGGAGTGCTTGCAAGCCTTTGAGACAATCAAGAAAGCTCTTGTGAGTGCCCCCATTGTGCAAGCACCAGATTGGGATCTTCTTTTTGAGATCATGTGTGATGCGAGTGACTATGCGGTTGGTGCTGTCCTTGGTCAAAGGAAAGACAAGAAGTTGCATGTAATCTACTATGCAAGTAGGACTTTGGATGAAACCCAAGTGAAGTATGCAACAACAGAAAAGGAGCTCTTAGCCGTGGTGTTTGCTTTTGAGAAGTTTAGAAGCTATCTAGTGGGTTCTAAGGTTGTGGTATACACGGATCATGCAGCCCTAAGGTACATCTATGCAAAGAAGGACACTAAACCGAGACTACTTAGATGGATACTTCTTCTCCAAGAGTTTGACATGGAGATAGTTGATAAGAAGGGCATTGAGAACGGAGTAGCCGACAACCTATCGAGGATGAGGATAGAAAAGCTGATTCCTATCAATGACTCTCTCTCCGAATAGCAACTCATGATAATCAAGGTGGTGAAAGAAGGGTACCATTTAGGAAAGAAGTTAGAAGAAGCCAAGAGCTTGGAGGAAAAGGGATTGCCTTGGTATGCGGATTTTGTGAACTACTTGGTGTGTGGAGATGTGCCTCCTAACCTAGATGCTTACACCAAGAAGAAATTCTTTAGGGATGTGTCTCACTACTATTGGGATGAACCCTACCTGTTCAAGAGATGCTCGGATGGCCTCTATAGGAGATGCATAGCTCAAGAGGAAAGACCTAGTATCTTGTATCATTGCCATGGGTCAGTTTATGGTGGACATTTTGCTACATTTAAAACTGCAACAAAGGTGCTTCAAGCAGGGTTTTGGTGGCCAAGTTTGTTCAAGGATGCTCATGCATACATCTCTACATGTGAGGCATGTCAAAGAAAGGGCAACATAAGCAAGAGAGATGAGATGCCACAAAACCCAATCTTGGAGGTGGATTTGTTTAAGGTTTGGGGAATAGAATTTATGGGACCTTTCCCATCCTCCTATGGCAACAAATACATCTTTGTTGTTGTTGATTATGTCTCCAAGTGGGTAGAAGCAGTAGCAAGTCCCACAAATGATGCCAAGGTTGTGGTAAAGCTTTTCAAGTCCATAATCTTCCCAAGATTTGGAGTCCCTAGAGTTGTGATAAGTGATGGTGGGAGTCATTTCATCCACAAGGTATTTGAAGGTCTCCTCAAGAAAAATGGAGTGAAGCATAAGGTTGCAACACCTTGTCACCCTCAAACAAGTGGGCAAGTGGAGGTTTCCAATAGGGAGATCAAGGCCATTTTGGAGAAGACTGCTGGTGCTACAAGGAAGCATTGGTCCTCCAAGCTATAGGACGGCCTTCAAAATGCCAATTGGAAGGTCTCCTTTCAACCTTGTGTATGGTAAATCTTGCCATCTACCCGTGGAAATAGAGTACAACGCATTGTGGGCAATCAAACTCCTAAACTTTGATATCAAGACCGCTCAAGAGAAGAGGTTGATCAATCTCCAAGAACTAGACGAGATTCGTTTGGAAGCATTTGAGAACTCGAAGGTCTACAAGGAAAGGACCAAGGCATTCCATGACAAGAAGCTGAGACCAAAGGGATTCAAGGCTGGAGATAGAGCATTGCTATACAACTCTCGGTTGAAGTTGTTCCCGGGAAAGTTGAAGTCTAGATGGTCCGGTCCTTTCACAATCAAGGAAGTCTTACCCTATGGAGCAGTCACCCTCTTTGGTCAAGGAGGTGGAGAGTTTACTGTGAACGGCCATAGACTGAAGATGTACTTGGGCAGTGGCACAGTTGAAGAGGCAAGGAGCATCCCGCTTCAAGATCCTCCACAAGCTTAAGGGTTTGAAAAGTCGAGCTAAAGACGTTAAACTAGCGCTCTTGGGAGGCATTCCCATGGCTATCTTTGTACATATTGCAATTTTCATTTCAAATAATTTGTTTTCTAGTGCTTTGGATGACAGGTTCAAATCGAGGAGGTTGAACAAAAGATTGCCAAGAAAATTTTAGCACTGTATCGAGCATCGTATCGACCTACTAAGGTCGATATAGCTCTTACAGAGGATCTGGCGGAACTATATCGAAGTTTTCTATCGACCTACCAAGGTCGATACAGCTGGACTAGAGAAGCTTGACTCTTGTGCTTGCATTGTATTTCATATCCAATTTTGCCCATCACTCATTCCATCTACAAGGTACATTGATCTTAGACCCAATTTTCCTCCTTTGCTCCAACGATGAAAAATTTAGAAGCTAAGTGTTACAATGGTGAAGTTGATGACTATGAGAATTGGGCATTGACCGATTATTGGAGTGCAAATTTCAAATGTCATGATAGGATGTCCTTGATCAATTCTCAAAAATCACGCATCTAGGGTTCATAGTGCCAATCGAAATTGGTTGGATTTAAGAATTCTCACATGCATTAGATTTAAGAATTCCGATGGACTGTTCTTTTGCTAATACCAAATCCGAGTTTTGGTTATTTTCCAGGAGAAATGGCCTCAAGAGATGGAGCATGGTACTCGGTACGACGATTGGCGGATTTCTCGAGTTGGACCCACGAAGAGAAGAGAGCAAAATTGAGGTTGGAGAAGACGCACTATCAGCCCAACAAATTCGCGAGCATAGTTTTCTTGCAAGGGGTTGGGATGTTAGACGATTTCGATGAACTCCTTGGAGAGATGGAGCTCCCTTGTCTAGCTACGATGGATCACCCAACATACCCGGAGGCCACCATGCACTTCCTCTCGACTTTGGATTTCTCCTATGACGATCCCAGCTCTCCTTCACCATCAACGGGTAGGATGACATTCAAGATTCGAGACACTGCCTACTCCCTTTCGGTGCAAGAGCTATGCCAAGTCTACAACTACAATGATGAGGCACACCTTGTGGACTTCCCCCAATTCTGAGTCTGCTCGATCCCTTTGGAATTTGATTGGCGAAGGGAACTTCCGGAACAACAAGATCAAGACCACAAGGGTGATGAACCCATTGCTCTGATACACGCTCCAGCTCCTCGCCAACAAAATCACGGGAAGAACCACATCCGCCACCGTTTCGGAAAACGAGCTTTGCTTCCTTTTTCAAGGAGTGAAGAATACCTTGTGGGATGAGGGGTGGTTAACGGGAGACTTAGAAGGCCCGACTGATGATAACTTTGGTGAAGACGTGAACTACGGATGTGTTTTGGCTTCTTCACTAACGAAGTACAAAGCGTGGGCGTTGATGTCTCGACCGTGTTCAGTATACATAAGGGGTTTTCTCACCCTTATTTTCATTAAAATCGGGCTTGGCTTTTCAACATATGAGGAGTGCACGAGTCGGGCTTACATGGATCATAATTTCATGGGAGGCATGGGCTTTTGCGGAGTTCCTCTAGCGCCGGGTACGTTCGCTCATCACTTCACCGACAAGGACAACAGGAAGAGGGACTGCGTGTTTCCAAACCCGGGCTTGGAGCTAATTGGCAGTATTGAAAGTTTAGAATTTCTGCCAACCGAGGAAGAGTGTTACAGCCCCTTAGAAAGCTCCTCGACGATACCAATATCCATAGACTCCTCTTCGGCATCCCCCTACTCCTCCTCCTCCGAGGATTGAGGTACCTCTACCTCCTTTGTAAATATCTCGTTAAGTTTTGCATTTTGTGTTTGATGTCATATTGATTGTGGTCTCCCCTAGACTTTTATTACACAAGGGACTGTGTAATTTAAGTTTGGGGGAGAGGTTGAGAGATTTGACATTGTGTTTTGTGAGTCTTATTTTCCTTTTATGCATCTTGAGTCTCATGCATTCACTTAAGGCATAGAAAAACCAAAAAAATTGAAAAATTTCGAAACTTTCCAAAAAGAAAGTCATTTAGATGTTGCATTTGCATTTTAGGATTGAGTCTAGTTGCATTACATGTAGGAATTGCATTCATATGCATTGGGAGCAATGATGAGTCAATCCTTGTAAAATGTCAACTTGTGTGATCAATTCAATGCCCTAGTTAGTAGTCCTTTGTTGCATTTGAACAAATCTTGAAAGTAAGGAAGAACCATTCTTGGACCACTTCACTTGCCACTAGATTTTAGTCGAAATAGGGTCTTGAAATTGATAGCCAACTTTACTCACTTGAACCAAAATTTGACATTTAATTATCATGCCTTGCATTGGAAGTGAATTCATGGATTGAACACATATTTGAGCTTTCTTATCCACTTTATCACTCTCTTGCTAGCTCAAGTAGTACCCCCACCCTACCTTACCTCCTTAAAAGCCAATGTTCTAGTGATAATGATTGTGAGGCCTTTTTTTTATTAAACTTAGAATAAAATGTTAGGTTTGAGACGACAAGTTTAGGCTCTCATGTAGATTCTAGTCTCACATATCGAGGCTAGCTTTAGGCTTAGGAATTCGGGTTTTGGGGCGCGGTATTACCTGGTGTTGTGGAAAGAATTATATGCTTGCATTTTAACATGTTGTGTTGTGGAAAGAGGATAGAAAGAAAGGGAATGAAAGAGGCTTGGAAGGAGAATAAGGGAAGCATAGTTTGAAATGGTGGATCTTATGCTTGAAAAGAAAATGTATAGCTCTAAGAGTAAAAAGAAATTAGGTAGCCTTTCGATAAGAAAAGAAAATCAAAAGAGGCTAAAAGTCTAAAGAAAAGGGGCTACCTAGGAATGAAAAGGAGAGCTAAATTATAAAAAGATCACACCATCCGCTATGTGTTAAAGGTTGAAGAAGTTTCCCCTTAAGTTCTATAAGAAGAAGAAGTGGTTTATGAGACTCATGGGGTTAGCAAGGCACAAAGAGCCTTGATATAAAAGGGTAGCTTTCGTGGGTTGAGTGAGCTTTAAAGAGAATAAATGAGAGGGGTTTAGGACCATTGATAGCATCATGGGTAGATGAGAGTCTAGTCTTGTATGCATCACTTGTCTTTTACCTTTAGCATTATGCATAAAGTTTAATCCTTTTTGAGTGAAACCCTTATGCGAATTGGAAGCCACATGAATTGAGATCATTTTTATCTCAAAGCATAGTCCCTTAGCCAAATAAATTCACTTGCATTGCATTGTCATGATCCACGGTTTGCAACTTAATGAATGTTAAAGAGTTGGCTTGATATGGAGACATATTTTGATTGAATTCTTAGTGCACTTGATTGTTGAGATGGGCATGGCTAACTCTTTTGGAGTAGAGATGAATTCAAAGGCACCTTAAGATTAAGAACTAGGACATTGAGTTGATTGTATTTGTTGGCATTTTTGGATGATGAGCTCCCACCTTCAAACCTCTCTCCTTAGCTTGTGTTTCATTTTGCTTGGGGACAAGCAAAAAGGCAAGTTTGGGGGAGTTGATATACTCATAAATTAGCATGTTTTAGCACCCATTTTAGATAGCTTTGCATTCATTTATGCATTCATTTAGTCACTTTTAGTCCAAATTGCATTCATATTAGGATTTAGCAAGTTTTAGCTTAGGTTGTTGCATATTGTGCATATTGAGTCCTAATTAGGTACTAAGGAGGCTTGGAGGACCTCTTTGGAGAGTTGGATGACATGGAGGAAGAGAAGAAGGGAGCCAAACGTGAAGCAGGCGATCTTTAGAAGAGTATCGACCTTGGTGTCGACCTATCAAGGTCGATATAGCCCGGCAGGAAGCTCGGAGAGTACGTATCGGACGATTGTATCGAGCTACTAAGCTCGATAGACAGGCCACCCGGAGTTTTGAAGACGATGTATCAGACATTCATATCGAACTGCCAAGGTCGATACACATCTCATCCGAAGATTGAAGAATGGTGTATCGGGCATCTGTGTCGACCTGCCAAGGTCGACACACTCCTTGAGGAAACCTTTAGCACCGTATCGAGCTGTGTATCGACCTAGCAAGCTCGATATGCTGCCCGATTTTCAGATTTAAACCGGGTCAATACCCGGTTTGTTCCGGGTTGACCCGGTTCGTCTACTGTTCACTATAAATAGGAAATGACCTAATTTTTCCTAGGGATCTCTTAATCTTTTGTTCTTGCTTAGAAAACCATTCCTTTTTGGTTTCTAAGTGATTTCTCTAAAGTATTATGCAATCTAGTACTTATCTCTTTTAATATTTCATCTTCTATCTCTCTAATCATATTTATCTCTACTTCTTTCATAAGATTTAAGGGATTAGTCATGATTAGTGAGTAGTTTCATTAGGATCTAGGGATGGGTTATATCTGGGGTGTTTTAAGAGTTAATCTTGATGTCTAGGTTTAGATTCTTTCATTTCCCTCCTTGTTTAGTGTTCCTAATGCTAGTTTAGCCTTGATCATGCCAAAACTAGTCCTTAGGGAATTTCACACCCACAAGGTGTTTGATGAAATTCCCCAACCAACTAAACAAGGGATTTACATTCCTAGCTCATGGAAGTGATTGTCTAGGGTGTTTATTGGCAATTTAGAACTGAATCATCATGCTTGTTAGATTTCTTCTCACTAATGAAAGTTAGTTCTTGATTAGGATGATTAATGAAGGGATTAGTGCCATGAAAGTGGATTAGTCTAGCTATTGAGTTCTAAGCCTAGGGATTAGTGCCATGAAAGTGGATTAGTCTAGCTATTGAGTTCTAAGCCTAGGGATTAGATTATGTTGTGATTGTTTGGCATCAAATATTTATTCTTGGAACACCTTAGGTTGATAACCCCATCCTTGGATTCGTTTCAGTAATTTGATATTCTTGATTAGTAGTTAATTAGCTTTAATTTTGCTTGATTAAGGTGTTAGTAACTCTTGTTCATTTGATTGATCACTTAGGTTGTTAGACAAACCTCAAAAATCATTTGGTAGCTTAGATTAAGAAGTTGTATGCATTCCTAGTGTCTTAACCACATCCATTATGGATTGATCCTCAAACACTACAATGACATGAGTAGGAGTTGGGGTAATTGTTAAGTACTATACCAAAGAACGACTTATCAAAAGCCTTTAGAAGCAAGCAAAGAGCTAAATACTTGCAAGACAAGCCCGCGGGAAAGGCTAAGATTGGTTGCGTCTCGGGCACAAGCAAGGATAAGGCCGAGCCTAGGCTTAGATCTACTGCTGAAGAAGAGCCTGATGGTGAGTCCCTACTGACTCTATTTGGTTGGGAAAATGAAATACATCTCAAGAAGAAACCACCAAATGGGAAAGGCAAGAAAAATGGCTCTTTGATGAGTTTAACCAAGAATCTTAAGGATGGGTCTAGGATGGACAATGCTAAGCCTAGAATTAAGTTCACTGCCGAAGAAGATCCTGATGGCGAGTCAATGCTGATGATGTTTGGTTGTGACCAAGAAACAGCCCTCAAGAAGAAGCCACCAAGAGGGAAAGGGAAGAAAATGGACCCTTTGATGAGTTTACCCGGAAAAGCTAAAGATGGGTCAAGAAATGAACGTGCTGGGCCAAGGAACTCTTTGAATTTACATCCATCGGAACTCAAGGATGGCTCCATTGAGTACAAAGTCAAGAGCAAAGGAGGCTTAAAACCATTTTCAAAGGCAAGGTTCATTCTTCCATCGGGTTTAGAGAAGGCTGAAGCAAGGGTGCAAGAGATGCTGTCCACTATCTATAACATGGACATACCACAAAGTTCACACTCATTCACATCTCCAGCCACCCACTTCACCCTTAAGCCAGCCTAAAAAGAAGAGTAAGGAAAGTCAAGCTAAGAGACTTTAAACAAAGCGCACTTGGGAGGCAATCCCATGTCTATCCTTGTATATATGTTTTTTATTCATGTTCTAGATTATGTTTTTAAGTATGTGTGAGCAGGAAAAAGGGAAATGTAGAACCAAGAATCGAGCCTACAAGGCCTAAGCACAACAAACTCTAAGGTACACCATTCCAAAACCTTGTAAATATCATGCATTTTTGGATTTTGTTTTTTTATCTTAGTTGATGGTCTCTCTTGAACTTGGATTACACAAGAGACTGTGTAATTTAAGTTTGGGGGAGAGGTTGAGAGATTTAACTTTGTGTTTTGTGCTCTTATTTTTCTTTTAGCATATTTGAGTCTTCATACATACATATATTTGCATAGAAAAATACAAAAAAATTCAGAAAAATTTAAAAAATTTCGAAAAACCAAAAAAAAAACAAATCATATAGCTTGCATTTGCATTGTCAAATATTGTAGGATTGAGTCTATATTATTTATCATATAGGTTGCATCATTCATATGCATACGGGGCAATGATACAAAAATTCCTTGTAAAGTGTTTTAGGCTCATGAATTTGTTCAAGGCCCTAGTTAGTAGTCCTTTGATGCTTTGTGCAAATTTGAAATTTAAGTTCTAACAATATTTGGACCACTTGTCTTGATTTTCTTGGCTTAAGTTGAAGCAAGCATGAATTGAATCCTTACCTAACAAGTGAAACCTTAACATGAACTTTAAATTGTCATACTTGTGCATTTGAAAAAGGATACATGGATACATATACATATTTGGGCTTTCTTCTTCCTTTCACCACTCTCTTGTAAGCCTAGAGTGATTTCCAAACCTTAACCCTTACCTCCTTTCAAGCCAAAATTTCGTGTGAGTATGTGAGGCCTTAAAACTTTTTGATTGAACTTGGCATAAAGTGTTAGGTTTAGGGCGACATGTTTAGGCTCTCATATGATGTTAGCTTTGCATTTTGAAGCTAGTTATAGACTTGATTTGGGAAGGGGTTCATGGGTTTGAGAATGATAAGGTGTTAGGGAAATGAATAAGAAGGGATACATAGTTGTGGTGGTTGGTCTTGATTTGTATTGTGTAAAAGCTCAAGTTAAAAAGAAAAGATGATAGCTGTCTTATAAAATGAAAAGAAAAGAGCCAAGAGGCCAAAGAATAAAAGAAAAAAATATATATAAGAAGAGAGCTATCCAAAGAAAAGAGAAGAGCTAATAAATGTATGGCCTTACCACTAGCTATAAGAAAGGGTGAAGAAGGTTCCCTAGGACGAATTTGTTGAAGTTCTTGTGGGTTTGTACATGGCGTGTTGGTTTGCTTGATTTTGGGTATCTCTAGAGGGTGAGTGAGCTGAAAAGAAAATGAATGAGAGGGGAATTAGGATCATTGATAGCATAAAGGGTAGATGAGAGTCTAGTCATGTATGCATCAATTGCCTTTTACCTTTAGCATTATGCATGAGTTTATTCCTTCTTGAGAGAAACCATTGCTTGGAGTACACACTTGAATGAGATCATCTTTATCTCTTAGCCTTGACCCTTAACCAAATGTATTCGGTTTTAAAAGCATAAGTGTGATTCACGGTTTGAGCTTAAATGAAATGAATGTTAAAGGTTAGTATTCTTGGATTGTGAGTTTAGAAAAGACTTGATTTGAAATTCAATATGTAATGAATATGGCTAAGTTCTTTGGAGTAGAGTTTGTATGATGCATCTTAGGATTGAGAACAAGGACCATTGAATTGATTCATTTGAAAAACACTTTTGGATTTTAGCCCCCACTTTCAATCTTCTTCTCCTAGTTTGTCTTTCATTTGCTTGAGGGCAAGCAAAATGCAAGTTTGGGAGAGTTGATATACTTAGATATTTCATGCATTCACCATGCATTTAGGACATATTTGCATTCATACTTGGAATGATCATAGCTTTTGTCCCATTTTAGGTTCTAAGACATGTTGCATTAGCATTTGCATGAGTTCTTGCATATATGCATCATTTTCAGGCCATTTGGTGTGCATGGAGCTAGTTTGGTTAGTAAACATGGACAAGAAGAGCTAAGGAATTGATTGGAGTAAAGAAGAAACTTGGACAAAAGGGCTGAAGACCAGATCGACCAGCAGGTCGATCCAGGCAAAGAACAAACAGCAAGCACACGGATCGATCGATCCACTTCGGAACGATCGATCCAGCCCGAAGATCGACCGCGAGATCGAGCGGCCAACTCGATCCGGCCGAAGATCGAGCGGCCAACTCGATCCAGCCGAAGAGCGACCGCGAGATCGAGCGGCCAACTCAATCCAGCCGAAGATCGACCGCGAGATCGAGCGGCCAACTCGATCCAGCCGAAGAACGACCGCGAGATCGTGCGGCCAACTCGATCCTGCCGAAGATCGACCGCGAGATCGAGCGGCCAACTCGATCCAGACCAAGAACGACACGGATCGATCGATCCACATCAGATCGATCGATCTCAAAACGAACTGCCAACCAACGGATCGATCGGTCTACACCTCTACGCATTCGGCCAGCACCAGATCGATCCTCGGATCGATCGGTCCACTTCACTCGATCGATCTCAAAACGAACGGCTAGACACGGATCAATCGATCCGTAGTAGATCGATCGATCCCTCCATCTGTTTTTTATGCTTTTGGCTCACCAACCTCTATCTAGTGAGGGTGCCATCATTCCTAGGCCTATATAAGACATCCTACCCTATTTTTCAAGCTAGCCACGTAATTTTAGAGTTCTCTCCTTTTTGTTTAGGTCTAGCCACCACTCTTTGAAGGTTTTTATGCTTTTCATGTTTTGTAAACTTTAAGCTTTGGTTTATATCAAGTACTTATCCTTAATCTCTTTTCTTGTCCTTGGTTAATCATGTTCATCATCTCAAATACAGAGTTTAAGAGAGATTCGAACATGGTTAGTGAGTAATCATCATGGTTTAAGGTTTTGGTGATTAAGGAGGTTTAAGAAGTTTAACTTGGGGTTTTTCTTGTTCTTCATCTCATTCTCTTCTTGGATTTGGAGGGCTAAAAGCCTAGAGATGCTTGAGAAAGATCTCTTTGATCTTAGGGATTTCCTTATCTCAAAAGGACTTAGGAAATCCCATAAACGCAAATCCAAGAGATTAGCTCATTAGAAATGTGTAGCTCTGTTTTTATAAAACCCAAGTTTGAATCTTAACCTCTCTAAGCATGAACCAAAACCTTGAATCTATTTCTAGTATTTGAATCATCAAAGCCATCATCTCTTAGTTTTAAAGTTTAATCTTTTCTCTTAGCTTGTTAAAATCATCTAATTAGCTTAATAGTTTGTTTAGGGTATCTTAATTAGAAAACTTGTGTTCTTGAATAGCTTAGAGTATCACTCATTAGCCTAGTAATCATTTAGCAGTTGTGATATTTTTATAACTAGTTTTTATAATTCATCTTAGATTGCTAAAAATTTCCCATTTGGTCTGTCTTTAGCATTTGGCTATTTGAAACTAGTAGCACGGTCATTAAAATTCTTAGCAGTAGTTTAACTCATCAGTAGAATTGTTAAAATTGTTTTCATAGTCGTTTGATAGCTGGAAGTAGTTTTTACAATTTGTTTCCACCATTTAAAACCGAAAATCACTTACATTTACTTTGACCTCTTGCATTCCTAGTAACTTTCAACACCTGAATTGGATTGACATCTAAAGTACTACAATGAAATAAAGAGGCTTTAGATTTTGATTAAAAACACGAAATAATTCTCTTATCACCGCTCATAGCCTTCCTCTTCCTCCTTTTCTTCTCCAGCACAGATATCGGCATCGTCCTGATATTCTTCATCGAAATTCCCATGGAAATCAGCCCCATATTGTAAAATGTGCTCATCTTGTGGCTCAAAATCCAAGTGCTAAGGCTCTCGGATCGTGGCCAGGTACGGGTTCGGCAGGAACAAGACCGCTGCTCCGTTGGAAGGGCGGGTGAACTGATATCGGTGTCCATGCTGATATGGATTCCCGAGAAACTGAAACTCTTCAGATATGGGATGTCGATCCACCGAATCCCATATGTTGGCTCCTCCAGATCGACTCCAGCTCCTTTTAGGATTGCAGTCACAATCCCTCCACAGCCTACTTGAGGCATGTCGCTTGGTGTGGAAGTAATCCACGACTTGTAGTGGAGGAGTTCTTTGAGTAATATCGTGATCAAGCTGGTGCTCCTTCTGCTCCCTCTAAGCTCTGTCCATTTCGGGTTTACTGGATGATTTCCACCAGACCGTCATCCATGATGCCAGCTCCTTGGTTAGCACAGCTCCACACTCCTTTCTTGCAAAGAACGTATGTGCAATAGCTCTTTGCACATACCTCAAGGTTGAGTGCCTAATATTTGTGCCCTTGTTCACACATGGCTTGTATGAGCCTACTCCGATATGACCCCACAATTTCGATGCTCAGTGACATCTCGCGCATATCGCCCTGGCTGAAGCCGAATATCGACTTGAGATCCCGAAATGATATTTGGTGTGTCTCGCTTCCGTACTTGAAGCAGATGTAGCCATCTCCATCTTCCTCTGGGGTCTCCTCTCCAAAAGCATAGAAGGTCACCTCGACGGATGACATGAATTGGAAGGTAGCCTCGTTGTGTGAGGCATTAGCATTCTCCATGAAACGCCTTAGACCCATGGCATTGAAGAGGATTTGGCAATCCTCATAGATGCCTAGCTCCACCATTGTCTCGTCGTGGGGATAACGAGTGGCTTTGAACTGTATTCGCTTGAAAGCGGCTCTCATTTCGGCCAAAGAAGGCCTCGAACTTGCACTCCTTCTCCCTGATGTTCTTGTTGGTGACCGATCTGTAACTGCTCGGCTAGAACTCCCCAAAAGCTTCTTTCCATCTCTCTTCTCTGTTTAGTAATCTCTCGATATCCCAAGGACAGCACCGCTTCTTGTTGCTACCACCATTGTACCTATCAAGAAAAACACTCAAAGGTGTGTAAGCACAAGGTATAAATAACAAAATAGTGCATCACTTGCATGTGTGTTTAAACCTAAGCATCTCTATTCATGATTAGAGAGAAACTCAAGCAATCACAAATAATTCCACAGTAAATCGAGATGAGCTTAAATCGTGAAAATCAAAGATTGAGCAATTTCTCACGGATTGAAATGTTTCAACAAACATTGCATAATCAACAAGGATGAACAAGGGAAATTCTAAGGTTTTAACATTTCAAAAGAGTTTAGCCGTGAAACTATTCTCATAAAAAGAAGTGTCAAAACCTAGAAAATCCCACAAAAAACACTAAGAGACTATGCAAAATTTAGTCTACCAAAATAACTCCATCTACTCTCAAACCCGAGACAATGCATCTAAGTGATTTGGTCGAGCAACAATCTAACAAAACTCAATCTATTGTTAAAAACAATTGATATCGGCCAAAGAATGAAAGATTATCTAGCTCGATTTGTCTTAAAACGATTGAAACAAGATGCAGAAATTACGATTTAGAGGCCTCCCAAGAGCGCTTTGTTTTCAGTCACTTAGCTTGACTTTTCTTGTTTCTTTTTCAATGAGAAAGGAGGAAATGAACACCCCTTGATCCTGTGGGAGGATCCTTACTTTCCTTGATCACAGGGATGAAATTAGCCAGAGACACATAGGAGACTCCCCCTTTGCTTGCTTTAACACCCTTTTGATTGGTCAAATCGGTATCTTTAATCACCTTAAGGTAGCAAAGGGTCTAGTCTTTCCCTTGCATCTCGACTTGTATATCATCTCACCAGCAACAGAAAATACAGGTTTGAGAGTCATACCTTCCAGAAGATCACCGAGGGTAGGTCCTTTTCTATTGGACCTTTTGCAAGTGATCAATGCCCTTGGTGCCTCTTGGATATCCTCAGTTTGCTCTCCAAACATGACATTGAGGCAGACACCATCGAAGCTCTCCCCATCATAGCATATCTCGAAGGATGGGTCCTCGGATTTCATGATCGTCATCTTAAGCTCGAAGGAGTATGCATGCTCGTTTTCCTTGATCCTCTTTCCCTTGGTGTCGAAATGCATCACCAAGCTCCCTGTCAGTCTCAACTCTACCACATCGTTCTTGCAATCAAACATGCAACCAGCTGATGCTAGAAAAGGTCTCTCCAATAAAAGTGTTTCCTTGACATCTTGGTCCATTTCTATCACTAGGAAATCTCTTGGGAGTATCACATTGCTAGTCATGAGAGGCAAGTCTACTAGCTTCCCAACTGTCTTCCTTTCACTTATATCGGCTAGGGCTAACAGCTTCTTGCAGTTGGTATAGTCGTTATACCGGAGACGTTGTGCTGTTGCTAGACTCATCACATTGATGCTTGCACCAAGATCACACAGGCAGTTGTCAAAAGTGATATGATCGAGTGAGCAAGGGAGAGTGAATGATCATGGATCTTCTAGCTTCTTGACTACCAAGGGTTCTTCCTTTGTTTTCTTCTCACGAGCTACTGCATTCCTACCTATTGTTTACATTGCCCCGACATAGAGCTTATCCTTCAGAGCCAAGAGAAAGGCTGGGACAAGCTTGTTCTCGTCGGTGTCTCTGAATTGCTCTTCAACTTTTCTCAAGGTTTCAATCAACTCGGCTTCCTTTTCTTCTAGTAGACGCTTCTTATGCTTCTGAGGGTATGGTATTGGTAGTTTGTAGTCTCGCAGGAATGGTGATTTTGGTGTATTGGTCACCTGCTGCTCTTCATGGACTGCCAAATTTTGAAAACTCCCTCCCCCTCTTAGGATATTGATGTCCTCATCGACTTGAGCCCGTTTTGGAGAAGTAGTTTCGGCTTGATCTCGTTTTTTCTCATCGATAGTGGTGATCATTAGGCAATACTCCTTTGGATTCATGATGGATATCCCAGGAAGGTTGCTTGGTTGGCTTGTACATGCAATGCATTTGTTGTTTCAAGCGTTTTGACTCCTAATCTTCCCGGATAGCTTGATAATTAAACCGTCTATCTTGTTATGCACATCGGCAAAACGCTTGTGCATATCCGTCTGAATGTGGGTTTGACCTTGGAGGAGTTGCTTGAGAATACCTTCCAGGTCAAAACCAGCTTGAGCATGTGGATTTCCTTGTTGTTGTTGAAAACGAGGAGGTGCAACGACTTGTTGCCGTGGCAGATAGCCACCTTGAAATGTGTTTCGTGGTACAAACCCTTGTTGAGTTGTGTAAGTCACAAACTGCTTAGCTCCTCCTTCTTGTTGTTCTGGATAAGTCTGGTCTTGTGGGTTGGCGATGTTTGTGTTTCGGTAAGAGAGGTTATTGTTGGGTCTCCAATTGTTGTAACCTCCTTGAGCATTGATGTAGTTAACATCTTCGTACTGAACATCCTCCACCTCTTGGACTTGAGTGAATTCGTCCACGAAATGGACCTCTTTTCGTGTTTGGACAAGTAGCAACTTGTCGAGTTTCTCATTGAGCACTTTGATAACCTTTCGACTGCCATCAATCTTTTCTTAGGAGCCACGGTTTGATATGTCGTAGTCTTCATGGTAGGAAGAGTCACTCTGAGCTAGGTTTTCGATCAAAATGGCTACGACTTCTTCCGCTGCCCGTTAGCGACGGGTTAGCAAAGAATTATCCGTGGCTATATATGGCTACAAAGTTAAATGTAGCTAAATACACAGCTACGTATTTAGCAACAGATTTCATTGTTGTTTTAACTAAAGAAGTTGCTACATATTATTTGTAGCTAAGCTAATATACTTTATTCATTTTCTCAATAATATTTGACTTTTAATAAATAAAAATAAATTATTTAATTTTAAGACATTAAATATATAAAAAAGAAGAAATCTTAATTTCCTAAAGATAATAGAAATTGTTAAGCATTTATTCATTATACATTTCGACATTCTAGTCAACAAACAAAAAACATTACACCGGAAAAATGAAAACAAAAGACATAACAACAATTCAAACTGAAAAAACAAAATACTTTGTTTGTTATGTATTTAATTTTCACAAACAAAAGTTCTAGGAAGATGAAGGAGTGGTCGAACCATTAGTAGCTGCTGCTTCGGTTGGAGCTGTCTGGGTGTGTGGTGGCTGAGATGGATTAGGTGGCACTGTGACTCCCCTAGCTTCACTTAAAGCACTAAGTTGCTGGCTCATAAGGTTAACAACTCCAGTCAAATTGATCAGATCCCGATCATAACAAGCTTGACGAGGAAGAACAACGGCTGGTGGATCAATGGGATCATAATTCTCCATCTCTGCAGTTCTAAGTCCAAACAACATCCCTTTGTATGGCTTGACTATCTACAATAAAATTTGTTCACCGAAAGTAAGCATAATAGTGCTATTATGAAACAAAAATCTTAAGTAAAGAACCAAAAACCAAATCATCAACACTTACCGAATAAAAAGCCTCATCTCGCATAAGTGCTGTAATTGGTGTTTGTGAGGGTGACCCTTGGCTGCCAACCTCATCATGATCAGTGTTGGGGAACTGCTGCGAAACAACAATGGACTCAACTTCTTCAACGATCTTCTTTGCATTGTCGACAAAAGTTCCGTCAATCTTCATGTGAGTCTTCCGCACTAAGTCTGTGATTGCTGGCTCCTCACCCAACTCCATCATCTGTATACATTAGTTATTCAACAAGGCAATAAGGCAAATGGAGAAAAAGACTTGATCATAAGACAATAAGGGACTAGATGAGTTGTACCATATCATATTTGACTTTGGCGTACGATTTTGAACCATATATGTGTTGATTTATACCATTTTCACCATTCTCAGATTTCCGGTTCTGAGAGTTTTTAGTGCTAATATGAACCGCCTCCGGTGTTTTCCAGTGTCGCCACATCAAGTTCCAATTGATGTCAGACACGAAGGTGGGCTTTTTTGCTGTGTCTTTTCCCCTTGCTAATGTTGTTCGAGATCATCCTCTAGAGTTGTTTGGTCCAGAGAATCTTCACCAAGGTATGATGATCTGAATTTGCTGAAAAAGAGATTAAATCAATTGCATCAAATAACTGGTAATGCATAACATAAACGATTTCTAAAGATGTGTCATTCATATAAACCATTGATTCTTACAAATTAAAACCCATATTTCAATGTCAATCACAAAATTACACACACGAAGACTCCATTATCAGAATCAACACTTGACAATTAAAATAGTTGTTCCAATTTAAAAAAAAAAAAAACCAGGCCACCATTTCTTTTCGTTCTGGATAAAAAAAAACATAACCTTTTTAAATCTTACCACAAAATCAGACCACCATTTGTCTTGCTGCTCTTGTGCAACCACACCAAGATTCCACCACGGGCCATCAAAATCATTGGTAACCCTTTTAATGTCATATTTGACCTCATTGTCGACGGAGATCCTATTACAAGAAGGCATAATATTTAAGTGATTCAAGAAGAATAATAGTTGTTCTGATATAATTGAAATGTTATAAATTTTACATGATAATCTCTTACCAAAGTGCCCCATCTTTCTTCTGGGGATGAAGAGTTGGCTGGTCTCGTCGTGCAGGCGCCTGCAATAGCTCAGTGATGCTACGGACTGGAAATCCCGGTGGTGCACACGAATTACCAGCTCTTGAGTAACTAGGGACCCCTCGTTCAACATTACCTCTTGCGGGTAGTCCGCCTCGACGTGGTGGCTGCATACTACAATTAGAAATTTGAAAGACATTAGGTACGACCCATGGAGATAAACATCATTCAGAATATTTTCCAGTAAAAAATCACAAGAGTTTTTAAGTAGAATTGAAAAACAGTGAAACAAAATATAATTTGAGTATAAAAAGAAGAAACGAACTACAGTGAAACACAAACCCTAAATCGATTTAAGTATATAACATCAATAACTCCAAACTGAAGAGCATAATTTTACCCCAAAAAAAGAAGAGATTGGAAGAAGAATTAAACCGTAAATCACTTTCAATATCTACACATCAATTACCCAAAACTAAAGAGCATAATTTAACCCAGCAACCAGAGATTTCTAGGCGAATTGAACCCTAAATCGATTTCACCAAAAACAAAAATACAGAAGATTGAAAGAAGAAGGATAGAACCCTAAATCGATTAAAAGAAGAATCATACAATAAATTTCTACCAAAAAAGCAAAAGATGGAAAGAAAAAGGATTGAACCCTAAATTGAACTCAAAACAAAAGATTTAATAAGCATCGAACCTCGGAGCAAAGGAGAAAATGAGCGATTTGATGCATAATCGATTTGAGAGAGAGATGCATTGAGATATTATAAGCGTCTCTGCTGCGAAGAAGATGAGGGATAATTCTATGCCACGAAGAAGAAGAGGGAAAAGAAGATTTAGGTGATGAGGAAATCACGAGAAATGAAGATTTGGAGAAAAATGAAAAATTTCTCCAAAATTTTCTCGGTCACTCCCAAATTTTGGTCGGAGCTTTCTAAAAAATATTCTGAATAAAGAAATAGAATATAAGGAAGCGTTTAAGGGGATATTATCATTTGACAGAATTTTAATAACAAAAAAACTGTAGAATCTATTAAGAAATTTTATATTTTCTTAACATATGTCAACAATTTTTTTTAGAATTTTAGATTCTTTATCTAAAATATAATTTGTAAGAACTATCTTTGAGTTTAGAAAAACGGCAGTGATATTATATAAATAACAACGTTTAGTTATATTTTTTTTTTATCAAAGACAACGTTTAGTTATAAGAAGCATGGGCGAGCAAAAACTAACATTTTGAATTTTCTAATCGAACGTCAGCAAAAAAGTGAATGGATGGACATCGAGATTGTTATCCAAAGGGGGAAAGGAGGTGTTAATAAAATCTGTAGCAACGGCAATGTCAACTTATGCAATGTCGTGCTTCTGGCTGCCGAAAACAATCACAGCGAAACTTACTAGTACGGTGGCACAATTTTGGTGGCGTACTAATGGCCAAACAAGAGGCATGCATTGGCGGCACGAAAAAATTTGTGTAAGCACAAATCGGAGGGGGGACTTGATTTTCGTGCAATAGAGGATTTTAACACGGTCTTGGTGGCTAAGCAGCTCTGGCGACTCCTAGATTATCCGGAATCCCTATTTGCAAAGGTGTTTAAAGGACGGTACTACAAAAGTGGAGGGCCTATGGACCCTATTCGCTCGTACTCCCCATCTTATGGATGGAGAAGCATAATTTCAGCTCAATCTCTGGTAAAAAAAGGGCTCATCAAAAGAGTTGGTTCAGGAACTTCTATATATGTATGGAATGATCCCTGGATTTCGACATCTCCCCCGAGATCAGCAAGATGCAAGGGATATAATATATATCCCGAGCAAATAGTCAATCAATTGATTGACCCCATATATCAACGTGGAATTTACCACTAATTCAGCAACTCATTGTCACAGAGGATATACCATTAATCATAGGTCTTCCGACTACTAGGGAGTTAAGACAATACGATGTACAGTGGCACTATACAAAAAGGGGAAGATATACGGTAAAATCGGCTTACACAATCGAGCAAGAATACCCATCCAATGGCGATTTACGAAGATTTTATGGACCCGATGTGAGTAGTCTACAAGGTCACGCCTGGAAGGGCAAATGCCGACCAAAGATGAAACATTTCTTATGGCAAGTAATATCCGGGTGTATTTCGGTAATGGATCGGCTGCGCAACAGGGGTATCAATTGTGATCGACAATGCGGACGATGTGTTGCGGAGAGGAAAACGATAAATCATACATTATTTGAATGCCCACAGGCCTTTCAAGTCTGGGTTTTATCGGCAATCCCAACACCGCCATATGTTTTTCCAACGGAAGCTCTATATACCAACATGGCACATTTGTTCTGGCAATTACCGCAACATGATGAAATGAAAGTAGTTCCATAGATACTATGGTATATCTGGAAGGCACGGAATGATAAGATATTTTCTAATATAGATCGGGATCCACGAGACATATTAAAAATGGCCCAGACAGAGGCAAACGCATGGGATGCAGCACAAGTGGAGGATGTTCAGCTGAACACACAACATGGATCAGGTGTATCCGGATCACAAGGCCAGACAGGTTTGACATGTAAAGTAGATGGGTCTTGGAAGGGGACAACAGTAAATGCGGGGCTAGGATGGTTTTGCCAAGGCTTCGGTAATGAGGATACATTGATGGGGACAAAAAATGTAAGGCGAAGCATTTCTCTATTACATACAAAAATGGAAGCTTTAATATAGGCAATGCATTGCATGCTCGATGCAGGAAAATTTGCGGTGGCTTTCGTCACGGACTGCTCTGAGTTGGTGAAGATGGTGTCTAAACCAGACGAATGGCCAGCCTTCGCATTACATCTAGAGGAATACGAGTCAACTCCACCGGTTTGGTTCTCTGAACCGTTCTAAGAGTTGAGGCTGTTGACAAAAAAAAAAGTTATAAGAAGCATAATTTATAAGATAATTTGACAAGGATTTTGAGCAATGTGGAGAAGGAGAAATGCAAAATCAACTCAGTAACGTAGACATCCTTAATTAATTCATTAACATAGAATCGCTCGGACCCGGAATAACGTAGACATCTTGAATGTTGCTTGTTGATGCTTCACCGGTAAAGCCACATTGCTCTCTATGACTCATCCATAAAAAATAGAAATCCATACATCCCCTTTTATATAAATGATTGCCCACTGTATTTGTGTCTAAACGCTTTCGATTCAAGCACCTTGAGTAAGGACACAATAGATCACCCTTATTTTTGTAGGAAGGTTGATTTTGAGCAAAAACCAAAAATGATTCTACGCCGTTGAGAAACTCTTCCGATACGCCATTACTCAATGTATCTAATCTTCTATACATCCATGCTTTTTCTTGAAAAATGTCGTTTTCTACGGAAAACAATTATTGTTGTTAGTGGCTGATCCAGTCAAAATTGAATCACGAATTAACTTTACCAACTTATAAAATCAATAGGCCAATTTCAATGTTGATGAATTTTACCATCTTTTAAAGAGCATAAAAGGAATTTCACCATGAATAGCTCTACTTGTACCGTTCTGGAAAATTTTCTTATCTGATTCGCCTCCAATAACCTGTAAAAATCGCATCTTTTAGAAATTGAAACCCAGATCTCTTGGTGTAAAAGCGTTAATGAACCGTTTAGTCAACCACTGGACTAACGGGGCTTCCATGTCCCAACGTTGTTATACTGATTTTTAAAAAATCATTACTTTTAAAACAAATTAAAAAGGATTATTATATGTAGTTACCGTCAGAGACGGATATTCTGTAGCAACATTAAAGAGCTAAGGATCACTATAGAATTGCTACAGATTTGGCTATAAAAATAATATTATATGTTTCGTCGCCATACATTGCTATTTACATAGCTAATGACCTTGGCTACGCAAATGACCTCGCCAGTCCGAAGATATTTCAATGAATTCTTGTAGTGGGGCCACTGCATTGTGTAGCCCTTGAATCTGTCACAGGCTTCTCCGAAGGTTCGTTGGCTTTTTGGGTGAAGCCACTGATTTCGTTCCTCAATCGGGCTGTCCTCGATGTAGAGAAGAACTTGATCAAGAAAGCTTTCTTGCAGTCTGCCCACGAGGTAATGGATCCCTGTGGCAGAGTCTTCTCAAGCGTGAGCTTTATCTCACAATGAGAAAGGAAACAAACGCAGCTTAAAACCATTTTCGCTTACACCGTTGATCTTTGTCATGGCGCACAGCTGGTCGAATTGGTCGAGATGGTCAAGTGGATCTTCCAAGGGCTAACCGAAGAAACGATTGTTCTGCACCATGGAGATGAGACCACTCTTGATCTGGAAGTTGTTGTTCGCTATGGTGGAGGCTGAATACCGTGTCGGCTTGCAGTCGATATTGGTGCATCACCTGCACCGATTTACCGTACAACTCTCTGTGGAGCTACAACACCATGTTGTCCTTGGACTCCTTGTGGACCTTAGGGTCCTTGTTGGTCTTGCTGGCCTTGTGCACCAGCTGCGCCTACAACTTCTTGAGCACCTTGTTGATTCTCCATCGCCTCACGGTCTTCGATAACGGCTTGTTCCCGATCTCGTCTGGCTGATCTCTCAAGCAAGTGTATATCGTCGATTGGGCGAACAAGATTTGTTGTACCGTGTGACCGTAGGTTCATGTACCTATCAAAACAATGGGATCAAAGTAGAAGTGTTAAATAACAAGAAAAAAAAAAATTTGTCCTTGTAACGACCAAGAACCGAAATGACTAAACCTTAACCCCAAACAGCAACAGCGTCAATTGATAACATGTTTTTACGCTGTTAGGGAGTTCAATGACCCACCACTAGACCGTTGCAGTATAGTGTATGAGGCATCAATCAATTTGAGATTGTTTAGTTTGCATTTTAGCTAAATCGGTGTTATAAGTCAAGTTCAAAATTATTAAAGGTTGGGACTTTACTACTAAAAACGACTAAAGACTCGAACTTGTGTCACTCAAGATCAATAAAATAAGAACTTTAAGCTACTTAAGCAAAAAGTAATGATTTAAAAGATAAAAGGATAAAGCTTTATGATAAAAGAAGGATCAAGATGGGTTTTATGAACTATATAACTCTTGGATTGCCTAACAAGCTAAGCTTTTAGATCACATAAAGACTTGGTCTTTAGATGGTGATTCTTAGGTAAAGGGATCCACAAGACATTTAGCCCATGGTGTTTGGGTCTAACCTCTTTGAATCTCTATCACCATAGACTAGCTCTCGCATACCGGTACAATAGAAGAAACAAGCATGCCAAAGCATGCCGAAATGCTAAGTTCTTGTGTTCTTCGGGTAGCCTCCATATTGGGTAAGTATTTCGGGGTGGTGCCGTTGTGAAGTATGTTGCTTGCTGCTTGTATCGGAATCGTCTCGTTGCCTTGCTCACCTTGTTGAACCTTCACTCCGGGATGGCTACGTCGGGATCAAGTCGCTGCTACACATCGAGGTTCACCCATGCGCTTGCCCGTATTGGCTAAGGAGCTGTGAAACCCTGCCCGGTATCGTGTGGAAATACGTTTATTTCCATCTTCTTGATCTCTCTTTGGACCTTCTTCCTCGGACCATCCTCCATACACCTTAGTATCTGAGAAAACACTCCAAACATGCAAGAATAAGCAAAGACCTAACCTAAAGCATCCTAGACCTATCATGAAAGGAAATAATACAAAAACTAAGACAAAAGTGCATGAATGAGATCCTAACTAGCATGAAAATGCATGTGAAAAAGTGTAAATTGCAGGGATATCAGTTTGCTTCAGGGCAAGCAAAATGAAAGTTTGGGAGAGCTGATAGACTCATAATTTAGCATGTTTTAGCACTTGATATACTCATAATTTAGCATATTTTAGCATTCATTTGACCACTTTTAGTTCCATTTGCATCCATATTAGAGTTTAGTGAGTTTTAGCTTAGGTTGTTGCATATTTGTACATATTGAGTCCTTATTAGGTGTCTTGGAGGCTTGGAGGACCTCTATGGAGAGTTGGATGACAAGGAGGAAGTAGAGACGTTGGCCAAACAAGAAGCAGACAATTTTTAGAAGTGTATCGACTTTGGTTTTCGAGCTACCAAGGTCGATACGGCATGGCAGGAAGGACAAGAAGAGCGTATCAGGCGTTTGTATCGAGCTTTGTAGCTCGATACAAGGCCCATCCGGAGAAAAGTCGTGAGCATATTGGGAAATTGTATCGAGCTAGCAAGCTCGATACAAGCCCAAGCCGAAGAACAAGCCTGGCGTATCGAGCATTCATGTCGAGCTACCAAGCTCGACATGATCCTTGAAGAAACTTTTTAGCAGTGTATCGAGCTGCATGTCGACCTGCAAGTCAAAACCCGGTTTGTTCCGCGTCGACCCGGCTTGTCCACTGTTCACTATAAATAGTAAATGACCTAAATGTTTCTAAGTATCTTTTAATCTTTTGTTCTTCCTTAGAAAACCTTCGCTTTTGGTTTCTAAGTGATTTTGTAAGACATTTCATTTGAGTTTATGCAATTTAGTACTTATCTTTATTAGTCTTCCATTATCTATCTCTCTAATTATGTTTATCTTCATTTCTTTCATCGGATTTGAGGCTCTAATCATGATTAGTGAGTAGTTTCATTAGGATCTAAGGATGGGTTAGATCTAGGGTTTTTTAAGGGTTAATCTTGTTTTATAGGGTTATATCTTCTCATTTATCCCCTTGTTTAGTTTTCTAAATACTAGTTTAGCCATGATCAAGCTAAAACTAGGCCTTAGGGAATTTCCCACCCACAAGGTGTTTGATGAAATTCACCAACCAACTAAACAAGGGATTTACATTCCTAGCTCGTGAGAGTGGTTGTCTAGGGTGTTTATTAGCATTTTAAAACTGAATCACCATGCTTGTTAGCTTCCTTTTCACAAATGAGAATTTGTTCTAGGATGATTAATGAAGTGATTAGTGTCATGAGAGTGGATTAGTCTAGCTTTTGAGTTCTAGTCTTAGGGATTATCATATATTGTTATTGATTGACATCAAATATTGATTCTTGGAACACCTTAGATTGATAACCCCATCCTTGGATTTGTTTTAGTCATTAGATAATCTTGATTAGTAGTTAATTAGCTTTTAATTTGTTTGATTAGTGCATTCATTGCTTAATTAAGGTGTTAGTAACTTTTTTTTGGTTTGTTTGATCACTTAGGTTGTTAGTTAAACCTCAAAACTTTATTGCTTGCTTAGATTAAGAAGTTTTATGCATTCTTATTGTCTAAACCATACCTATATGGATTGATCCTCAAACACTACAATGACATGAGTGGGGTTTGAGTAATTGTTTAAGAACAAGGAAAAATCCTCTTATCAATTTGGCGCTGTTGCCATTTGTGATTTGGTTTGTGCATTAGAATTTTAATTCTACTTGAGCTTAAGTTTTATTTTTCACTTTTTAATTACCAATCTCTCTTGTTTTGTTTTCTCTTTGTCTCTAGGTATGTGAACTTGAGGTCTAGTGGACACAATAATCTAGTTGAGCCTCTAGACAACATCCACCGAGTCACTAGAGGAGATTTTGTGAGAAGAGAACGAGAACGCTTAGCACATCTAAGGCATTTAGGAATGGATATTCCACAAGGACAAGGTGGTAATGGAGTACCACAAAGGAACCAAGGTGATGGGGACCAAGCTCCTAGAGTGCCTCAACATCCTCCACGCCAACCTAGGCACATTGGAACTGGAGATGCTCCTAATACCCATGCTAACTGCCAAGTTATCATACCTCCGCCAGTTGAGAACAACAATTTTGAAATCAAGAGCGGGTTGATTAACATGGTGCAACACAACAAGTTTCATGGGTTGGCTTTGGAGGATCCTCTTGACCATTTGGATGAGTTTGATAGGATTTGTGATATGACCAAGATCAATGGCAAATCCGAAGATGGTTTCAAGCTGAGGTTATTTCCCTTCTCTCTTGGAGACAAGGCACATCTATGGGAGAAGACACTTCCAAGAGGTTTCATCACTTCATGGGATCAATGCAAGAAGGCTTTTCTTGAAAAGTTCTTCTCCAACACTAGGACCGCAATGTTGAGGATTAAGCTATCTAGCTTCACCCAAAAGAACGATGAGAGCTTTTGTGAAGCATGGGAAAAGTTCAAGGGTTACACTACACAATGCCCTCATCATGGCTTCTCCGAAGAGACTCTCTTGAGTACCCTCTACCGTGGAGTTCTCCCTAAGTTTAGGATGCTTCTAGACACAGCTAGCAATGGAAATTATGGTGAGGACTATGATATGTCTTCAAGAAGTGATGGTACTTATGAGGACCAAAGGAGGAAGGAGATGAAATCCCTCAATGAGAAAATGGATAAGTTGCTTCAAGCCTCACAAAAGCATGTTCACATTTTATTGTGATGCGGGCCAAGGTGGTCAACAAGAGTTAAAAGAGGATTACCAAGAAGTGGTCAACAAGGCTACAACAACAACTATCGGAACAACAATCTTTCCTATAGGAGTACCACTGTTGAGAACCCTCAAGATCAAGTCTACCCTCAACAAGGCCAAGGAGGTCAACAAAAACCCTTTGTCCCTTTCAAGCAACAACAAGGTTATGTTCCCAAGAACAACTACCAAGGGAACAATCAAGAACACCAAGGGAATTTTCAGTCCAAGCAAGGTCCTCCACCGGGCTTTAAACAAGATTTGGATGTCAGGAATGTTCTACAACAAATCCTCCAAGGTCAAGCAAGTAGTGCTATGGATGTGAGTAAGAAGATGGTTAAAATCCACAACAAGGTGGATTGTTCTTACAATGACCTAAACTCCAAGTTTGACACTTTGAGCTCTAAGATCAAGCAAATGGAGAACAACAAGGGCATTGCTTCATCCTCTACACGAGCTCAAGCCTCGTTTCTTTGTAAACCCAAAACAAACCCCAAGGAATATTTGCAATGCTATCTACTCTATTGATGAGGAAGAGTATGAGCGTGTAGTAGCTGAGTTTGAGCAACTATTTGAGTGTCCAAATGATGAAACTATAATCAATGAGGACATTGAAGTTTAAGTTGAGGAGACGGTCATTGAAAATTACCATTTGGTTGTTGCAAAACCAATGGGTAAAAAAGAGCTTGATGAGGATGTGATCTCTACACAAGCAAATATTGTTGAAAAGGAAAGAGAAGTGGCCAAGAAGACTGAAGTTGAGGCTCATGATCTCCTTGTCTACAAGCCACCACTCCCGTTTCCCGAGTCGATGTTGACCAAGGGACAAAAGAAGGTACTCTCAAGCTTTAGAGGGAGTATGGAGAAAGTTGGTGCACCGTTGCCCAGAGTGGAGAGTTTGTCTCAAGTTAAAGGTCAAATAAGGTTCATCAAAGATTTTCTTACCAAAATTTAGAGAAGGTTGAAGCGTTAATAGAAGGTCTAGACTCATCACGCACATCAAGGAATGAGTCTAAGGGTATTCCAAAGCTTGGTAATCCGGGAAAATTTTTGATTTCTTGTTATGTTGGGGACTTGAAGATTAATGAATCTTTGTGTGATTCCGGCTCAAGTGCCAATGTGATGTCCCTTGAGATGTTCAAGAACCTTGGGATCACCACTATGAAGAAGTATTCATCACACATCACCTTTGTTGATGCTTCCTCAAGGCAAGCACTAGGCCTTGTAGAAGATTATCCATTGAGAGTTGGTGAATGTCTAGTCCCAACTGATTTCATTGTGATGGATATGGTTCAAGCAGCAAGGCTACCTCTTCTTCTAGGGACACCCTTCCTCAACACAGCTGGTGCAAGCCTTGACTTTATCAACCAAAGGGTGATCCTCAAGAATGTGGATGCTAAGGTTTTCTATCCTATGAAACCTTCTGCTTTGAGCCTTTGTGGAACAATCACATGTGACGCTAAGGAGACTGAAGAACGACCACCTAAGGAGTAGCTGATGGGTCTCACTAGTATGGTGATGAGTGAGAATGAAGCCCTTGATCACAATGAGTATGATGGGCCAAGCTTTGATGATGAGAGCCTTCTAGCAATGTTTGATGGGCTCAAGATTGTGGAGCCTATAGCTTAGATGCCAAAGAGGTCTAAGAAGAAAAGAAGGGTGCTGCAAGCTGGAGGAAGCACCATGTTCGTTAAGAAAAGAGAAGGGAAGCCAATTCCACTCTTCGTTCACCCCCATGCATAAGGGTTTGAAAAGTCAAGCTTAATAACTTTAAACAAGCGCACTTGGGAGGCATTCCCATCTTTATCTTTGTAAATATTTGCACTTTTTTATTTAATAATGTGTTTTTTAGTGTTTGTAGATGATAGGTTTGAATCAAGGAGGTTAAGCAAAGAGCAAAAAGCTTGCAAGAAGTTTTCCGGCATCGTGTCGAGCTGTGTATCGAGCTATACAGCTCTCACAGGAAATTCGTAGGAGCCATATGGGATGTTTGTATCGAGCTACTAAGCTCGATACAAACTCGGCCATGGATCTTCAACATCTGTATCGGGCATCTGTATCGAGCTACATAGCTCGATACAGTTTTAAAACTCGCGTCTGCAAGCGTATCGACCTACATAGCTCGATACGCTCATTTTTCAGGTAAGTCAACGGATCCTGACCGGTTTAATTCGAGTGAATTAAACCGGTTCCCTCCCCTTCTTCTTCCCCAAACACGAAAATAGCCCCCTTCACACACACACACCTGCGATTTTTGGCTCTTCCTCTCTCAATTTTCAAGCAATTTTCGTGATTTCAAGTGCCTCTTGCTAGATTTCTTGTGCTCTTATTGATCTTAAGTCAATCTCGTTCATCCTTTTACTTGTTCACGAGGTAAACAATCCAAAACCAAGTTTTTCAAATTTTACTCTAATGGTGGAAAATTTGGGGGTTTTTTCATTAGGATGTTCGAATTGATTGTTTATGGCTTGGAAATTGCTTGATTATGGTTAGGAAGTAGATTTCGAGTGCTATACTAGGATTTTCATGGTTAAATTTCGAAAATTTAACAATTACGGTTCATAGTGTGAAAATCCAAATTAAACTCTTGAACCTTGTTACATTTTGGGGCTTTCAGTTGCATTAGTTTGCATAAATCATGCCTATGCATTGCCAATTGATAGCATTTGAATTTGAACAATTTGAAAATTTTGTACTTACCAAAATTTTGCTAAGTGTTGAATTGGGAGGAAATTCAAAAATTTGGCACTTGATCTTGTTTGATGCTTGTGTAAAAGCCATTGTTGGTTGATCAAAATGAGTTGCTTACTCCCTCTACAAGCTTTGTTTCTCTTGTAGGAACAATGGTAAGAACTAGAGTATATCCAACAACCCAAGGAGCAAGTTCTCAAGCAAGATCATTAAAGAGCCAAGGGAAGAAGAAGGTGGTTGAGGACAAGGAGGTTGAAAGTGAGGAGGAACAGTTGGTACTTGGGTCAAAGAAGAAGGCCACCACGAGAGCTTCAAAATGGAAATCAAAGGCCACACAAGAGGTGCCGAAGAAGAAGCTCACACGGTAGGAACTCCTCAAGGCATTCATGGGTATGCGATTCAAAGCGACAAAGTACCCGCATGAGCAGACGCTTCGAGCCTTGGGGCTCTTTGAAGACTTCTGAATCCTCTTCTCCACAATTGGGTTTGGCCAAGTTCATCACCATGGCCCATCTCGCTTACAAGCTCGCGACATGTGAGTTCCTCTCTTCCCTCACCGCGCACTTCTACTATGACGGAGAGGATTCACCACCGCGAGATGGTAATGGCTACATCAAGTTCAAGATCCATAGGACCATCTACACAATGTACTTCCGCCAAAGATCATTGGTTTCCGAGAAGGTGAAAGGAGAACAAAGATGCTCACCAATTATTAGTGTGAGTTGAAAGGCTTGTGGGAGACAATTGCGGTTGGGAAGTTCAAACCGGGAGGAAGCACGGGGACTATGATAAGGCATCCGGTATTGAGGTATGCACACAAGGCTCTTGCTCACACCTTCTATGCAAGGAAGGAGACCGGGAAAGTTATCGAAGAGGAGCTCGAGTTGTTGGATGTGGGTCTTTCCAAGTTCATCGGGTTTCACACAAGAGGAGGGACAAGAGTATGAGGAGATAGGATGGGAGCTGGAATGGTTAGCTTATTGGTTAGACAACTTCTCTATTACCAAGATTGGGTAGTCACAATAAAAGACAAGGATCCCGAGCTTAGCGTTGGCGGGATCATAACCCCGATTCTCGAAGCTTGTGGACATCGGCTAGGGACGGATGGCCTTGACCCCGAGTGGATGGACATCTTCTACCTTGAAAGGACTGTGTTCCTCTCGGGGAGGCTAGGCCACATATATGCCTAAAAGTTTTCCGATGACTTAAAGCCGAGGCGAAGATTCTTCTCCCAAACTCGCAAGTCACCTCGTTCCAAGACATCTCCCACATCGACTTTGTTCCCCCATACGAGGACCTCTACAATCCCACTGTCAATCCGCCTCTCCACTCCATTGCCAAGAAAGGGACATGTGACATTGACCCGAACCAAGTTCTTGAAGAAGAAGAAGAAGAAGAAGTGGAAGAAGAGCAAGAAGCTCCGAGCCCGGTTTACGTTACTGAGAGGTACTACTTCAGCTAGTGCATTGACCTGATGCCAAGTCCGGCGCTGAGAGAAGCCCACTTACACATTGGCCTTCTCAAGAGATGGAACAAGTACCAAGACCGGGCCATTAAGAAGTTCGGCGAAACGGTGAGGGATTTGAAGAAGACGGTCATAGGGCTAAAGGCCATCATCAAGGGAAAGTCCTCTACAAGGGCTAGAGAAGAGGGCACAAGTGGTGTGGCAGAAGAAGAAGCTGATGGCGAGAGCGAAATGGACCTTGATTAGCGCCATTCGTTCCATGTGCATCCAAGGGAAGTAGTCCAAGTAGACCCACCTCGCTCTTCCTCCCACGAGGCACGGTCAAGCAAGAGAAAGCCGAGCCGATCTCCCTCCTCGAGTAACCAATCACTCTCCTTAGGATCCTCCTCCTCTTCACAGTTTTGAGGTACCTCCACTTCCTTTGTATATATTTCTCTTAGCTTTTTCATTTTGTTTTTATGTCATGTTGATTGAGGTCTCCTCTAGACCTTTATTACACAAGAGACTGTGTAATTTAAGTTTGGGGGAGAGGTTGAGAGATTTGACATTGTGTTTTGTGAGTCTTTTTTTCCTTTTTGCATATTTGAGTCTCATGCATTCACTTAAGGTATAGAAAAAACCAAAAAAAAAAGAAATATTTGAAAATTTTCTAAAAAAGAAAGTCATTTAGATATTGTATTTGCATATTAGGATTGAGTCTAGGTGCATTTCATATTGGATTTGCATTCATATGCATTGGGAGCAATGATGAGCTAATCTTTGTAGAGTGTCACTCATGGAAACAATTCAATGCCCTAGTTAGTAGTTCTTTGATGCATTGGAACAAATCTTGAAAGTAAAGAAGAACCATGCTTGGACCACTTCACGTGTCACTAGATTTTGGTCGAAATAGGGCCTTGAAATTGATAGCCAACTCTACTCACTTAAACCGAAATTTGACATTAAATATCATGCCTTGCATAGAAAGTGAATTCATGGCTATAGACATACTTGGGCTTTCTTACTCACTTTGCCATTATCTTGCTAGCTCAAGTAGTACTCTCGACTTACCTTACCTCCTTTGAAGCCAAATGTTCTAGTGATAATGCTTGTGAGGCCTTATTTTGATTGAACTTAGCATAAGGTTTTAGGTTTGAGACGACACGTTTAAGCTTTCATGTCGATTCTAGCTCTCACATCTCGAGGCTAGTTTTAGGCTTAGGATTTGGGGTTGGGTCGTGGTATTGCTCGGTGTTTTGGATTGGTTTCTATGATTGCATTTTAGCATGATGAGTTGTGGAAAGGGAGTAGAGAAAAGGGAATGAAAAAGGGCTGATGGAAAGTAAGGGAAGCATAGTTTGAAATGGTGGATCTAGTGTTTAAAAAGAAAAGGATAGCCCTAAGTTTAAAGGTGATGGGTAGTCTTAAGAAAAGAAAAGAAAAATCAAAAGAGCAAAAAAGGCCAAGAAAAAATAAAAGGCTACCTAGAAATAAATAAAAGAGCTAAGTTGTTAAAAAGATCACACCATTCGCTATGAGTAAAGGTTGAAGAAGTTTCCCCTTAAGTACTATAAAAAGAAGAAGTTGTTTATGAGATTCATGGGTTTTGAAAGGCACAAAGAGCCTTGGGAGTAGAGCGTAGCTTTAGAGGGTAGAGTGAGCTTTAAAAAGTATGAATGAGAGGGGTTTAGGGACATTGATAGCATTAGGGGTAGATGAGAGTCTAGTCTTGTATGCATCACTTGTCTTTTACCTTTACCATTATGCATGAAATTCAATCTTCTTTGAGTGATAATTGGCAGCCACATGAATTGAGATCATTTTTTTTTTTATCTCAAAGCCTAGTCCCTTAGCCAAATGAATTAACTTGCATTGCATTGTCATGATTCACGGTTTGCAACTTAATGAATGTTAAAGAGTTGCCTTGATAGGGAGACATTTCTAGATTGAAGTCTTAGTGCATTTGATTGTTGAGATGGGCATGGCTAACTCTTTTGGAGTAGGATGAATTCAAATGCATCTTAGAGTTAAGAACTAAGACATTGAGTTGATTATGTTTGTTGGCATTCTTGGATATTGAGTTCCCACGTTTAAAACTCTCTCTTAGATTTGTCATGTTTGTTTGCTTGAGGGCAAGTAAAAGGCAAGTTTGGGGGAGTTGATATACTCATAATTTAGCATATTTTAGCATTCATTTTATATAGTTTTGCATGCACTTTTGCATGCACTTTTGCATTCATTTGACCACTTTTAGTTCCATTTGAATCCATATTAGAGTTTAGTGAGTTTTAACTTAGGTTGTTGCATATTTGTACATATTGAGTCCTTATTAGGTGTCTTGGAGGCTTGGAGGACCTCTATGGAGAGTTGGATAACAAGAAGGAAGAAGAGAAGGTTGCCAAACAAGAAGCAGACGATTTTTAGAAGTAAGGCTTGGAGGACCTCTATGGAGAGTTGGATAACAAGAAGGAAGAAGAGAAGGTTGCCAAACAAGAAGCAAACGATTTTTAGAAGTAAGGCTTGGAGGACCTCTATGGAGAGTTGGATAACAAGAAGGAAGAAGAGAAGGTTGCCAAACAAGAAGCAAACGATTTTTAGAAGTGTATCGACCTTGGTGTCGAGCTACCAAGGTCTATACGGCCTGGCAGGAAGGACGAGAGGTGCGTATCGGGCGTTTGTATCGAGCTTCTTAGCTCGATACAAGGCCCATCCGGAGAAAATTCGTGAGCATATCGGGCAATTGTATCGAGCATTCATGTTGAGCTACCAAGCTCGACACGGTCCTTGAAGAAACTTTTTAGCAGCGTATCAAGCTGGATGTCGACCTAGCAAGCTCGATACGCTGTCCGATTTCAGCCTACAATCGGGTCAAAATCTGGTTTGTTCCGAGTGGACCTGGCTAGTCCACTGTTCACTATAAATAGTAAATGACCTAAATTTTCCTAAGTATCTTTTAATCTTTTGTTCTTGCTTAGAAAACCTTCCCTATTGTTTTCTAAGTGATTTTGTAAGAAATATCATTTGAGTTTATGCAATTTAGTACTTATCTTTATTAATTTTCCATTATCTATCTCTCTAATCATGTTTATCTCCATTTCTTTCATAGGATTTAAGGGTCTAATCATGACTAGTGAGTAGTTTCATTAGGATCTAAGGATGGCTTAGATATATGGTGTTTTAAGGGTAAATCTTGATGTCTAGGGTTAGATCTTCTCACTCCCCTCCTTTTTTAGTGTTTTAAATGCTGGTTTATCCATGATCAAGCTAAAAAATGGATTAGTGTCATGAGAGTGGATTAGTCTAACTTTTGGGTTCTAAGCTTAGGGATTATCATATATTGTTATTGATTGACATCAAAGATTGATTTTTGGAACACCTTAGATTGATAACCCTATCCTTGGATTCGTTTTAGTCATTTGATAATCTTGATTAGTAGATTATTAGCTTTTAATTTGCTTGATTAGTGCATTTATTGCTTAATTAAGGTGTTAGTAACTTTTGTTTGGTTTGTTTGAGCACTTATGTGCGTGCTAGATTTCACACAATAGATTATCTGTTAAGAATTTCAAAAGAGGACGCAAAGATTTTAAGTTAAGAAACCAAAACGTAGATCCAAAGATGGAGTTTTATTAGATTTGCTGTCATAAGCTTTTGGGTACAAGTGTTTTCTGCTAGGTCTCGCCCCTCCCCCACAAACAAGTTAATGATCCTATTTATACATCTTTCTAAGCCTAAGATTTCGGGAATATTCCCCTATATTTTTCTCGATCCCTTTTTTTCGCGGCGCTTCTTCCCGCAAGACGCCTAGGGTAAATGTTTTCCTCGGATCTCTTCGTGGGCTCGGGCTTGTGGCCCAGAAGTTTTAATCTTGAGATCGGTTTTCGCTCAGCCCATAATCACTTTGGTTATGTTTGCTACCAGATGTGCCCGGTTTGGTTCGGTTCGTTTTGGTTCTTCGTGCAAATTCTATGCCAAAGCATTCAGCCTGCACCATGCACAGGAAATGCACCGAAGTGATCAGCTCGGCGTAACGCACGAGCTGTGCACGGCTCTTCCTCACATTCCATGCACCGAGGCGCTTTAGCTCGGTCTCGTGCGCAAACTGCGCGCCGAGGTGTTTGCCTCGTGCACAAACTGTGAGCCGGGATGTTTGGTTTTGCCTCGTCCACAAAGTGTGCACGGCTCGTTTTCGTGCATATTCCACGCAGCGAGGCGCTCTAGCTCGGACTCGTTTTCATGCATATTTTGTGCGGTCGAGAATGATTTCCATACTTAGCCATTTTCTTGATTGATCTCGTCGGGGTGAAAACCGACCCCAACAGTTAGCCCCCCAGCTCGTTAGACTCAGAAGTGTGGATGATGAGGTGATTAGAGAGGCGAGATCAATCTCCCGAGGCGGTTTGGAGATTTGTTTCCAAGTCGAAGCGTTTGACTTTAGCTCGCTGCGATGCTTTGGCCTAAATGACTGAGGCGTTTTTCAAGCCGAAGTGTTCACGACCGAGGCATTTACCGCTTACTTCTAGTATATTCGCCTCGGTCCTCGAAGGACATTCATTCTCACCTCGGCGTCTAGCCGTCATTTCGCAAACTTGAAAATACTTAGGATTTGTTTTAGGATATCTCCCAATTCTCCGAAATGGGCCTGGGCCTTGATGAATCTGGGAAGCGTAAACGTCTCGTCAATTTTGGCTATAAAAACCGAAGCCATCCCTCAGTTTTTTCATTATCTTCAGTTCTCCAAAAATTCAGAGGTTAGTTCTCTCTCTCTTCTCTCCCTTCTCTCTAGTTTTATGTTCGAATATAGATTAGGGTTTTCACGATTTTCGCCGTACCGCCGCCGTCCGCCCTGAATTCCCGATCCGTCATCACCCTCGAATTCCCGCTGTCACCGTCTTGCTTCTCCGAGCCGAAGCGAGCACCTGATCCGTTCTGGTCATAGCGAGGCGTAGTTTATCCTTGCCGAGCCGATACTCCATGTCTTTTCAGACCGAAGCATCTTTTGCTTCTTCATGAGCCGAGGAGTTTCCCGTCATCTCTCCTGACGTCGGAGGAGCACCGAGCATTGAAGATTTGATCGGCTCGATTAATTCTCCAACAGTTCGGGGCCGCAAGATAATTCGTTCCGAAGAATTTGGAGATTCTTCCGAGTGACACCATATATCAGCTTCCGAGTTCCGAGGCAAAAGGATCTACTAGCGAAGGAGCTCAGACTAGCGAGGCGTCCCCAGTTGATAATAATCCATTACAAATCACTGAGGCGTCACATATAAAACCCGAGGAGGATTGGAATTTTGATCATGCCGAAGCGAGGAGGGAACTGGATCTCCTAATGAGCCTACAAAAAGTTTCGTCGAGAAAGCGAGCCGTAAAGAAGAAGGTCGCGGATCCCCCAGGTTCGACACTTTCTTCCGCGGATAGTCTTTCAGACTTGAAGATTCGCTTCGGTATTAGCGAGGCAGTAGAGTTTATACTGCCCTCTTCGTCGGACCGCGCAGATCGTCACCCCCCAGGCTATTTCACCGTGTACGAAAGTTTCTTCTACGCGAGTTTGTTATGGTTCCCGATCCCAGGGTTAATCTTGGAGTATCTGTGGACATATGGGTTGGCCTTGGCTCAGTTAACACCCCGAGGTCTTAGACACCTGGTAGGCCTGAGAGTGCTGAGACCCGATCTCTACGCATCTTTCCGGATTCGCCTCGTCTATGCATACCGAGATCACAGAGGCGCAGCTCGGCCGCTCGCCTTCTTCCTCCAGCTTCTGTAATTGCTATAAAAGCCTCGATCGCCTCAGCTTTGCCTCCCGATCCGTTTTCATTTTTTTATGCTCCGTGTCCCCCTTCGTCTCGGTTTTAGGATTTCTGAGTTTGTGTTCGGCCATGAAACATATCATGGATTCTTTTTGGCTTCCCCAAATCGTCTTTATCCCGTTCGGGCCGGGGAACTTTAGGCACAAATGGTAAGTCGAGGCAACAGCTCGCATGGAGTTTATCCACGGCGTTCCCATGATGATGTTATAGATCGTCGGGCTATCAGTTACCGAAAATTCCACGATCTTGGTCACGTCTTTGGCTTGAACGGGCAGCTTAATTGTCCCTAGCGTCAATATCGTATCTCCAGCAAAACCCGTCAGGGGACTTGGCGTTAACTTGACTTCGGACATGTCGATCCCCATTTTAGCTAGGGTATCCCGAAAAATAACGTCTACAGAACTCCCGGTGTCAATGAG
The DNA here is from genome assembly GCA_020283515.1 of Alliaria petiolata. NCBI lineage: Eukaryota > Viridiplantae > Streptophyta > Magnoliopsida > Brassicales > Brassicaceae > Alliaria > Alliaria petiolata. The sequence continues at coordinate 91,259,840 of JAHZTW010000002.1, forward strand.
GACCCTTGCCACGTCGTGATCTTTCACGGTTAGTTCGATAACAAGCGGGTCGTTGTGTGGCCTATCGATGCCCGTGGTTTTTCTTTCTTCGAAGGTGATAATGTCCTTTGAATTTGTTGTTGGTGCGGACCAATTGATGCTGGCGTCGACTCGTCATTGGAAAGATTTGATCGCAGAGATAGTGTCTCGGCAATACTGTGATCCGCCCATTATCATGTTTATCCTTTGGCGGGAGCCACCAAATTCCGAGGTGCTATTGTTTCTTCCTCGCTTCGACGGGCAACCCGGTCGGGCTTCTGATTCAGGTTCTTCCTGCTCGGCGTCGGCGAGCTTCTCGTGCTCGAGATCCTTTAGACTGACCGAATTTCCGAGCTCCCCGACTAAGAATTTTGCCCTAAGTTTGTCTCCCAAACTTTGGCAGTTGGCTGTTAGGTGCCCGTATGTCTTATGGATTTCGCAGTAGGCTTTCTCGTCGTACGAACTCGAGTTTCTCATCCATGTATTTCCGTTCGTTCTTCCTCGGCCTCGTCCAGCCCTCTGCTCAGCGCTGATCTGGTAGTTGTGCGCTCCGCTGAGGTTCGGTCCCTCGTGATGAACATAAGTGCTGCTCGGGCGATTACTTGACTGGCTCGGCTGACTTGGTGCCACTTGACTTTTGTTTCCCGACTTCGCCGATCCGAAACGTTGGTCCAAGACTCGGAATTCTTCCTCCTCGTGTATGAAGTCTGCTGCTCGATGCATGGCATCCTGGATCGTTTGGGGTTTGTTTCCTCCGATTTCCTTTCTGAATTCCGATTTATACCACAGAGACTTTTTCAAAGCCATGATTGCTCCTTTGTCGCTTATGTCTCCAACTTTTGACATTACGACTTTAAAGCGTCCCATGAAAGTTCTTAATGGCTCGGTCAGTCCTTGGGACAGCGTCCAGAGATCGGCGTCAGATACGCCTCGGTTCATGAACATGGAATACTGTTTCATAAATTCGGTGCACAGGTCTTTGAAATTGCCGATCGAATCTCGTTCGAGTTTGGAGAACCATTCGAGGGCTGGTCCTCGGAGGTTTTCGACGAAGAGGAGGCAATAACCCGCATCTCGCTCACACTCTCTAAGGTTGGATCTCCCCATTGCCGTACGGAACATCCTGATATGCTCCTTGGGATCCGTCATTCCTTCGTAGATGGGGAGACGCATTTTCCCGGGATCTGATACCCTTGCTTCCGTGATTTGTGCCGTGAAAGGCGTCATCTGGGCTTCTTCAAGCATAAGATCGATCTCGGGTGCCGCGCTTGTTGCTTTGTATACTTGCGACCGGATCGCTTTGACCTCGGCGTTTGCCCGAGCCAAATCGGCTCGGATTTTGTCAAGCGCGCTACCTCGGTTTGCGGAGTTGAGTTCGGCAAAATGGTTTCCGTTTGCTCTTCGGGATTCGTCTCGGTAACGTGCCTGCTCAACCCACATGAGATTTTCCTCTTCCTCGGTCATATCTTGCTCTTGTTCCGAGCCGAAGGCTTCTCCTGGTAACCCTGCTTGTCGTGCCGAGGCGACTGTCGCGTCGGGTTGCGGGGCTGGCGCCTCGGCTCGTTCTTCTCCGTTTGGCATGGCGGCCTCCGAGCCGTTAGAAGGCTCGTCGGGGGCCGCGTCAACTTGGAGATCTCCTCGTCCAAAGGTTTCTCTTCGGTTTAGGCGAGGTGGCTCAACGATGTTGGTTCTCATTGCCGCGGGTGTCTGCTCCCCTGAGGTCTGCTGTGGCCGGAAGGTCCCCGAACCTCCTGCTCGGTTGTTGTTGGCACCCGGAGTCGAGAAATTAAGCATCGTCGGGTTGAGGCCGTGTCTCCTGAGTCTGCCGAGGGGGTTCATCATCGGAGTTA
>JAHZTW010000002.1:91264031-91278035 GCA_020283515.1 Alliaria petiolata
AACATTCTGTAGTTAGTTCCAAGAAAAACTGAAAGTTTCAACTGATTTTGACTCAATAAAACCAAGTTTTTGACTGACTCAAATGACTCTCAAAACAAAACACAAAGTCAGTAATCACCTCCCCCAGACTTAAACAACACTGTCCTGAGTGTTAACAAGCCCGAAGTTGGCTAAAAGAAAAATTAGAAACAACACAAAAGACCAGTTAGAAGATTTACCTTCGTCCGCGCATGGTGTCGATCGACACTATAGTGGTGTCGCTCGACACTAGTCATTGTCGAATCCAATGTCGCCTCTTTTCAACTGACCAAAACTAGGACTTAGTAAAACCAAAACAAAATAAAAATAAAAACGTACCTAACAGTGGGTTGCCTCCCACTCAGCGCTCGTTTTCAGTCATTAGCTTGACTGTGTCGGGGTTCAGACGTCTGGTGGATCAGAGGGCGGCATCGAATGCTTCCCAGACGAATGTCTTCTCATCCACGGCGGTGTATAGGCAGTAAGTGCATGAAAGCGCCCAAGAAGATGAGGAACACCAGCAGGGTGGGATTTTAGTTCGGGTGGGACACTTCGTTTTCCTGCCGAATCATCAAAAGAAATACCAAGCCTTCTACGAGAATCTCGTGGCTTGCATAAGTGTGAAGCAGCTTTTGAACCTTTACTGTTCTTATTGACAAGATCAGGAGGTTTGGAATTGATTATAGGAAATGCATACCTTTGCTTCTTTCGAGGTTTATGGCATGTAGGATGTGGAGGCATCTGTTGGACCAAAGATGGTGGATTTGCAGAATTGGAAGCAGCTTCTGGTGTGATCCGTGAAGGGTGACGATCGACACTAGTGGTGTCGATCGACACTATCTCTGCAGCTCGAATCTCTGCACTTTTTCTCCAATTCAGCTCTGCAATCCTTGCTTCCATGATGAAAACGTCTTCCTCCATTGGTTTGGCATTGATTAGACCCTCATCTTTGCCCATAGTCCGGAAGAGATGACCAGTGACTATGTTTCCACTCCAATCCTCAATCTCCACAGCTTTCTAAGAATTCTCAGCTAATGCTTCTTGAAGAACCAGTTTGTTCACTTGCTCTTTAGAATCCAGCTCTCCTCCATCGATCACAGCGATGCAAGAGATGTGTTTGGATGTTCCAGTAGTAGGGATAGGTTTGTAGAAGACCCCTTTGTCAACATTAGAGAAGGATATTCTCTTATTCGGCATGTCTACAACTGCTCCCACTGTGGCCATGAATGGTCTTCAAAGGATGAATGGCATGACAGACGCTCTGCTTACTTCCACAACCTGAAAATCCGTTGGAACTAGGCAATTCCCAACTTTGACAAGTAAGTTTGGAATTGTACCATATGAGACTGTGGTAGAAGAATTGGCGAATTCAAGAGTCATGATTGAAGGGTGAATGTCAGCAATCCCCAGCCTCTCTCCAATGTCTTTTGACATGAGGTTCACGCTAGGTCCTGAATCGCAGAGGGATTGTTTAAACTCAACTCCACCAATGGAGCATGGAACAATGAACATCCCAGGGTCTTCAACCTTAAGCAGCTGCTTCATTTGCGGTGGTGTTTCCCTTGCTTTGTGAAAAAGTTCTTCCATCTCTTCAAAGCTTTCTCTGTTATTCTGGCAGAAGGCACACAAGGGATATCTCTCATAAGCTTCATCAAAGGAGATCTCATTGGGAATCATCTCCACTTTTTTTGTTGAAAGCAGCTAGTTTCTATGCACTAATGGGCGGCCTTAGATATTTGGGTAGAGGAGGATTTGGAATCTTGGCCTTGTAGACTCTTTCCAATGCAACTTGTGAAGCTTCACGTGATGCCTGAGAGTGGTGTCGATCGACACTGATGTTTCGTGTTGAGGATGCTGTGTCGATCGAGCTTGATTCGTCTGGTTTCTCCTTGGGTGTCGATCGACACACAGTAGCGTCGATCGACATTGACTCCGCAGCATTTTCTACATCTTCAAGCTCCTCGAATTCTTCAGTACTTAGCCCTCTTTTCTGCACAGGCTGAAGGTTCCCTCCATTCTGGATCTTGATGGCATTCACATGGTGTCTCGGATTCACATCTGTCTTTCCAGGAAGACATTCTTCTTGTCTCTTCAAAGCTCCAGCAGTTTATGCTAATTGAACATCCAATTGCCTAACATGAGTACCTAGAGACTCAATTTTTCCATTCATATCCGTGTACAAGGCATCAATCTTCCCATTGAAGTCCACAGTCATCTTCTGTTGGCCCTCCAAGATTTGCTCTACCATATAATCCATCTTATTGTCTTGTGCAGGAGGATTTTGGTAAGAAGAAGAACCATAGCTCCTTATGTAATTGCTGTTCTGGAATGGGGGCTTTTGATAAGAGGAACCATAGCCTTGGTGATCCCCAAATCTTTGACCTTGAAATCCAGCTCCATTGATATAGTTAACTTCTTCTTGCTCTGGCTCGATTGTCTCCACTTCATTTGCAAAATGGACTTGCTTCTTTCCCACCAAAAGATCCAGCTTCCTGTTAACCTCAGCTATTTGACTTCATCCATTTGCCCCAACATGTTGTCTCCTCTTAAAGTCTGCATTCTTGGTGCTGTTTCAAGAGGTCAAGTTCTCTATAAGCACCATCGCGTCATATGGATATCTGGTGCTGAAGTTGCCATTGCTCGCGGCGTCTAAAGCCATCTGGTACCTCCAATCGATCCCTCAGTAGAAGATTCTGAGAAGTTGCGGCTCGCTGAAACCGTGATGTGGACAGTCCCTCTGGTTAGCTCTAAATCTCACCCAAGAAGCTTTGAATGCTTCAGTAGGTCCTTGGGAGAATGAAGTGATCTTTGTCCTCAGATCTTCAGATCTTGCATCATCAAAGAAGTTGCATAAGAATGCATTCTTTGTCTCTTCCCAAGTGGTCAAGGATCCTGGTTCCAACTGCTTCAGCCAGTATGCTGCATCTCCAGCAAGGGAGTAGGGGAAAAGCTTGCAGAAGAGATAATCATATGTGACCCCATTGGCCTTGATGCTTGATGCCAAATCTTCAAACCTCTCTATGTGGTCCATTGGATGCTCATTAGGGAGACCATGGAATGGATGCTGAGAAACCAATGTGTAGTAAGCAGGTTTCAGCTCGAAATCATTCCTCTGGAATGCAGGAGGACGGATCGCAGCTCTATTAGCATAGAACTGGTCTGGTCGGTTGTATTCACCAAGCGTTTTGCCACGTCCAGCTTCTGCGTGTGCTCGGTGTCGATCGACACCAAGGTTGTGTCGATCGACACCAATGAGTACCTCTTGTTCGACGATAACAGCTCCATTGTCATCGAGTCTATGGCCTTGAGAGTTCCTTCTGTTCCCTTCTACATCCACGAAGTTACCAGCTTCGTCGCGGATCAAAACCATAAGACCAGCCATCTCTGTCTGCGGAGGGTGTCGAACGATGCTATTGGTGTCGATCGACACTCGGGTAGATGCTCGGTTCTTGCGTTCAAGACGACCTAGTTCTTGGTTTAACGCGATTAGTTTCTTGTCTTTGTTGCTTCTGGTACTTAACATGCACCTGAAACCAAAAATAAGAAACTAAATCAGTAACAAATAAAAACAAAAATAAAACCTAGTCAAAATCCTAATACTAGATTCCGTAGGCAGCTATTACTTCCCCGGCAACAGCGCCAAAAACTTGATAGGGCTCAGGTTTTACCCTAATAAAACTACTACAAGTGCACATCAAAAGCAATCGTAGTATAAGGGGTATCGAAATCTCAAAGGAAGTAGATTGCTACACTAAGGTTTCTAAGTTCAGATTATGCTAGATCAAATCAGATAAAAGTAAAACAAGGCAAAGAAATAAATGAGTATCACGAAATAGATTCTTAAAATCAGGAGACTAAGGCGCTAGGTTCAGGGAAATTCTCAGGTGATCTAAATTGCAGGTCTAGACAGAATGTTAGGAATTATGAAGAACTGTTCTAGAACTCGAAACACTAATGTAAAATCAACCAACTCTCGCTGCGAAGATTATCTATGTCTAAACCCTAGAATTCAAAATCTCTTTGCAAATTCAAACAATTCAAACAAGCATTAATACCAGGTTCAATTGTTCACCAAATTCAAAACCACGTTCTTGGGTTTTTCAAAGGCAAAGGAAAATGAAGCAGCCTCAAGATCGACCCTCCATGGTCAATTCAAGCAAGATCGAGGGCTGGATCGAGTGGTTCAATCGATCTCCAGCACCAAATGGTGGCCAAGAATGAGCCACAGAACGACCAGCTGCTCGATCTCAGGCCTCACCACAACAAGCTCCAAGGTACACCATTACAAAACCTTGTAAATATCATGCATTTTTGGAATTTTGAATTTTATTTTTTGTTGATGGTCTCTCTTGAACTTTCATTACACAAGGGACTGTGTCATTTAAGTTTGGGGGAGAGGTTGAGAGATTTAATTTTGTGTTTTGTGTTCTTATTTTCTTTTAGCATACTTGAGTCTTCATACATTCATATATTTGCATATAAAAATCAGAAAATGTTAAAATTTTCAAAAACATTCACGTAGCTTGCATTTGCATTGTGAAATATTTTTAGGATTGAGTTGTTTGCATTCATGTGCATTGGGAGCAATGTGAGCTTATCCTTGTAGATTGTTAACTCATGTAATCAATTCAATGCCCTAGTTAGTAGTTCTTTGATGCTTGTGAATAAATATTGAAAGTAAGGAAGAATCATGCTTGGACCACTTCATTTGTCACTAGATTTTGGTTGAAATATGGTCTTGAATTTGATAACCAACTCTACTCACTTGAACCGAATCTTGATATTTAATTATCATGCCTTGCACTGAAAGTGAATTCATGGATTCTAAAAATATTTTAGCTTTCTTACTCACTTCACCACCCTCTTGCTAGCTCAAGTAGTACTCCCACCTTACCTTATCTCCTTTGAAGCCAATTGTTCTAGTGAAATTGATTGTGAGGCCTTATTTTTATTGAACTTATCATAAAGTGTTAGGTTTGAGACGACAAGTTTAGGCTCTCATGTAGATACTAGCTCTGGCATTTTGGAGCTAGTTGTAGGCTTGTGATTTGGGGTTTGGTCGTGGTATTGCTTGACGAGTTGGTTGAAATTTTATGCTTGCATTTTGGCATGTAGAGTTGTGGGAAGGAGTAGAGAGAAAGGGATTGTTTAAGGCTTTGTAAAAATAAGGGAAGCATAGTTTGAAATGGTGAATCTTGTTTTAAAAGGTTATAGCTCTAAGTTTTAAAAAAAAATGCTAGGTAGTCTTAAGAAAAGAAAAAGAGCCAAAAAGGCCAAGGAAAAGAAAGACTACCTAGGAATAAAAAGAAGAGCTAATTTGATAAAAAAGATTACACCATTCGCTTAAGGTCTTAGTGCATTTGAATGTTGAGATGCGTATGGCTAACTCTTTTGGAGTAGGATAAATTCAGATGCATCTTAAAATTAAGAACTAAGACATTGAGTTGATTATGTTTGTTAGCAATCTTGGATATTGAGCTCCCACCTTTAAACCTCTCTCTCAGATTTGTCTTTGTTTGCTTGAGGACAAGCAAAAAAGCAAGTTTGGGGGAGTTGATATACTCATATATCTCGCATATTTAGCACTCATTTACAATAGGTTTTCTTGCACTTTTGCACTCATACTTAGAGTTATTGTAGTTTTTGTCCCATTTTAGGGTTGAGGACATGTTGCATTAGCATTTGCATATTTATTGCATATATGCATCATTTTCAGGTTATTTGGTGTACTTTGAGCTATCTTGGATGCTGAGCATGGAGGAGAAGGTGCAAGAAAGGCTTAGGAGTTGATAGGAGTCAAAGGGAAGCTTGGACAAAGGAAAAGAAGCTGAGATCGACCCTTAGATCGAGCAGGTTTGCCCATTTCAACCTGAGATCGACCAGAACGTCGACCACCCTTGACCATTTCAAGTATGCGCGTGAAGAGAACAAGCCCAGAAGATCGACCCAGAGATCGACCAAAATGCTCAAACCAAGACCCAAGATCGACCCTTAGATCGAGGTGAGCTGGCCATTCCAAGATTTAGATCGACCAAGCCCAGCCATTTCAAAACCTAGATCGACCCAACTGTTCAATCTTCGGTTCAGACCTTTTCCTCCTTCCTTAGCCAGCTCAAGTTTTGGCTTTTAGTGAGGGGACCATTTGTGTGGTCCTATAAAAAATCTTTTACCCTAATTTTATGAGGGGATCACGAAATTTAGGGATTGTCTCTCCCATTTTAGGTCTAGCCTCCATTGGAGGAAAGGCCTTAGAGCTTTATTTTGTAAACATTTGATTTTTAATCTTTCTTTCTTGTAATCTTAATCATGTTCAACTCCTCTTATCCTATGATTATGAGGGATTTGAATATGGTTAAGGAGTAGGTTTTTAGGATTTAAGGTTGAGGTGATTAGGGAGGTTTAAAAGGTTAAATCTTGGTATTTTCTTGTTCTTAAACATTATATCTTCTTGGTTTGGTGTGTTCACTGCTTAAAGACCTCGATGGAGGCTTTATGATCCTAGAGATATCCTTATCTCACGAGGACTTAGGGAAGCTCTCAAGCCTAAACCAAGAGACTAGTATGCTCTAAAGACCACGATGGTGGCAAGTTTAGGGGATAGTTAGGCTTTATTAAGAAAGGTATTTTCTTGCTCATCAACCATTCTTTTCCACCACACACCATGGGTTTGGAGAGAAAGGTTTGATGAAGTGATCTTATCCACACACCATGGAAAGATTGTTTCTTGGGCTTAGAGATAACTCATTTATAAATGTGTAGATCTACTTTTAGTAAGCCAAGATCGAACCTTGGAACTTCCCTAAGCATTAACCTCAATCCTTAAATCTGTCTTTATCATTTAAGTAATTTCAAAAGTTTTCTCCTTTAGATTTAAAGTTTATTCCTTTAGGTTGCTAGAAATAGCCTTGTTTATCTGTTTTTAGATTTTGAATTTTCAAAATCAATAGCTTGTTCATTTAAATTAGTAGGAGTCGTCTAGTAGTTAGCTAACCCTTCAGTGGGATTTTTAAAATTGTTTTCGTGGTCGTTTAGTTGTCCCAAATAGTTTTTAGGATTTGTTCCTCCAATTTAATCCGAATTTGACTTAGCTTTACTTTGCTCTTGCATTCTTAGTATCTTTCAGCACCTAGACTGGATTGACACCTAAAGTACTACAATGACACAAAGAGGCTTTAGGATAGATTAGAATACTGTAAAAAGTCTACTTATCACCTTTTTGTTGTTCCATCTCCTCACGGTTTACGATAATGGCTTGTTCCCGATGTCGTCTAGCAGATCTTTCAAACAAGTGAATATCGTCTATTGGGGGAACAAGGTTTGTTGTACCGTGAGTCCGTAGGTTCATGTACATGTCAAGACAATGGTATAAAGAAATTGAGTCAATAACAAGAAAAAGCTTGTCCTTGTAACCACCAAGAACCAAAATGACTAAACTTTAACCCCCAATGGCAACGTCGCCAATTGATAAGTAGATTTTTATCCCACTTGGATCACTTATAATTGTTGCAGTATAGTGTATGAGGTATCAATCCATTGAAGGTTGTTTAATAAGGACTTCGATTATGTTTTGTGTCAAAAGTCAAGCTCGATATGAATAAAGGTTGGATCTTTACTATTGAAAACTATTAAATACTTTGACTTGTGTCAGTTGGGACCATAAAAAGCTAACTTTAATCTATTTGGTACCTACAAAAAGTTATCAAGAAAGAAGATTTGTAACCGAAAATAAAATAAAGTCCGAGTCTTGCTTAAAATCCATAACTCAATACTCAAAAGCAAGATCAAAATCGGCAACGGCGCCAATTGTTAAGTAGTATTCTTGGGACTACTTGCATCAATGACCCACTACTTATAACTGGATATAGTATAAGTTATGGGTCTTATCAATCTGATGGGTCGAGATTCGAGATAATGAGTCTAAGAGATTCTTGAACAAGCTAGGAATGATCTAGAGGTTTTGATATGAGAATCTATCAACATGAGTGTCACAAAAGGAAATAAATCAAAAGTATAACAAGATCTATTAAAAGATGAAATAATAAAGACAAGAACTAACGAAGGATGCAATAAATATTAGAGATCGGTCCAGGATATGAGGTATTTAGAGACAAAGTAAATAAAGATTGATCCTTGATGCATAAATTAACTAACTTTAAGGCTAATCTTTTAGCATAGAGTTCTAAATAAGATAAATCCACTCTCGTGGTATAAATCACTATGCTAACACGCAATCTAACCTAGCTCTTGCATAATTATCCATGTGAATAACAAGCATGAATAAACAATTGTATTAATGCCAAAACACTCCCTAAAAAACTAATGTTTTAGGCTAGGAAGAGCGAATCTCTTATGATATTGATTCTTGCGTTTCACCAAATATGGTATTTGTTTGGGAAATTTTGAGGGCATAAATCAAATAGCGAAGATGATTAGGCTATAAGAGCATCAAATAAGAAAGGACTAAGATGATTAAGCATGAATAAACAAAGATCAAACCTTTAACACTTTTGTTCTAACCTCATCCCTAAAACCGGGGGTAACTACTTACTATTCATGTAGTTAACAATCAATCCCATAAAGGGAAGAATGATGAACATGATCAGAGAAGAAGAAAACTAAAGATAAAAATCCGATATTATAAAGCTTAGACAAATATCAAGGCTACAAAAATGGTTCTTTCTCTCTCGGAAAAGACAACCGAAATGGAGAAACAAAAGAACTAAAAAGATTATGGCTAATATATAGGTGATCCCAAAGAAAAACATAGGTGGCAAGCTTACTCGATGGAATAAAGTAGATCCAAGACAAAAAGAAGTTTGTTGTCTTTTTCTGCACCACGGTTTCATTTTGTTGTTGCTGCCAGATATCGTCTTGGGTAACCTTGTATTGGCCATGCATCGGGCCTAAGCTGTTGGGACAGACCGGTATGGTGAACCCTTGATTTCCTGGATGACTTCTTATCGGCTTCAAGCATCTGGTTCATCCCGTGATGAAGTGCTTTGCAGACTGCACCGTGTCGGGTTCATCCCGTCGTGGGTGTCCGGTGTAGTACGATGAAAACGTCTTGTAGGACTTGGCTTTGGTCTATCATCATCGGCATCAACCTGTTGGCCTTAGTCGAGGTTCACTCCTTGTGTCGTCCATATCGGGCTGTAAGTCGTTATTGCGGTCCAATGCCATGAGGAAAATTATCTATGTCCTTTGGTTTTTAGTTCAATGGTTTGTTGGTCACTCCTTAAATCCTCTGAAAAAACTCAACTCCGTAAACACCTGATAATGACTCTAAATATGCATGAATGACCATGAATCTATTCTAATGCAAGCTAAACCTAAGATGGATGAAATTGGGGTTGAAACAAAAGGAAATTATATACAAATGGGTCTTAAACTATCATAAATGCATGTGTTAAATCATTTAATATGCATAGGTATCAAATATTGATAGCATGCACATTTGAAATGTTGCAGGAGCGTTGCAGAGTCCAAACGGCATTCGCCGATATGCAAATATCCCATATAAACATGTGAAGGTCGTATTTTGTTGTTCTTCTGGTCGAATGGGAATGGGTATCTGAAAGAATTCAGAGTATCCATAAAGATAATAATAATATTGATGATTTGCTAACGTTTCTAACATCTGGTCGATGAATGGCAACGGGAAATGATCCTTCCTTGTTGTTGCGTTTAACTTTTGGTAGTGGATCCACATGCGATGGCCGGTTATGGTTCTCGTGGCAATTGATATCTCTGTAAATTGCATCTCTTTAGCATGCATTTCATATTAGTTAGGACTCTATTCATGCACTTTTATCTTAGTTTGTTTTCCATTTCCACTCATGAGGTCTAGATGCATTAGGTTAGGTATTTACATATTATTGCATGTTTTGGAGTGTTTTCTACGGTATCAAAGTGTGTGGAGGATGATCCGAAGAAGAAACCCCAAGGAGAGATCAAGGAAGGGGAAAAATGCACTATGTCTTGCACGGATCACGACTCCTTAGCCGATACGGGCAAGCGCACGGCCAAACTGATATATCATGGTTTTTACCCATTTTTAGACCATGATATAAGTGTTTTTATAAAGCCTTTTGGCTATTTTCGAGTCTATATAGAGTCTTTACAGGTTCAGGTACAATTGGAGATAAATTGGAGATTTGGATGCATTTTGGAGCTTAATGGAATAAAGTCACGAATTGCAACACGATGAGTGTCGATCGACACCAGGTTTTCCAATTTCCAGAATCGAGAAGTTTCCATATATTGAAGAAAAGGAAATCTCCAAGATTTTTCCTAATCCTCCAAGGAATTGAAGATGCGAACCTAGGCCTATAAATATAGTTTTTCAGCCATTGTTTAGGCATATACACACACATTATTTAGATAGAGTTTTTTAGCGAGATTTTGAGAGAAGAATTTGTCTCCTTCAGAGCAAATTTGGAACTCCTTTGATTCTATTGATTTTTTTTATGCTTTCTATTCAAGTTATGATTTGTGTTTCATTAATCATGTCTGAGTAGTTTGCTTGTTAGGTTTAGGGTTTTTCAAAGGTGATTAATGAATTGTTAGGTCAAATTAAATTATTAGGATAAAATCATTAGAGTTCTTCATCTGGATTTGTGTTTAATGCTTATTCTACCTTCATGACCTAGAATCTGATCTTAGGTTAATTAGTAGACACGAGAGTGTTATTGATTGCCTGAACTAGTGTTAGATGAGCAAAATACCTATTCGCAAAGAGATTGGTTTAGGATTTTGTGAACAATCGAACCTGATATTAATGCTTGTCTGAATTGTTTGAATTTGCAAAGAGATTTGGAATTCTAGGGTTTAGGCATAGATAATCTTCGCAGCGAGAGTTGGTTGATTTTACATTAGTGTTTCGAGTTCAGGAACAGTGCTTAATAATTCCTAACATTCTGTCTACACCTGCAATTTAGATCACCTGAGAATTTCCATAAACCTAGCGTTTCGTTTCCTGAATTTACACAAGTTTTAATTGCCAGAAGTCTTTTAGTTTCACATTCTCACTTAACTTAATTCGAACTTAGAAATTTGCTGTGTGACTATCCCTTCTTTGTGGATTCGATCCCTAAGTACTACAACTGATCTCTTAATTTGAGAGAGTAGCTCTAGGGTAAATTTGAGAGCATAGCAAATTTTGGCGCCGTTGCCGGGGAAGGAGATTAGTTGCCTACAGATTTCTAGTATTAGAATTTTGTCTAGGTTTTTATTTTTTGTTTTTGTTACTAATTTAGTTTCTTATCTTTGGTTTCAGGTGCATGCCCAGTACCAAAAGCAACAAGGAAGAGGAACTAGTCGCACTGAACCAGGAGCTCGGTCGTTTGGAACGCAAGAACCGAGCATCTGCCCAAGCGTCGATCGACACCTCTAGCATCGATCGACACCCTACATGGACAGAGATGGCTGATCTTATGGTTGTGGTATGCGACGCGGAAGGTAACCTGTTCGACCTTCAGGGCAATAGAAGGAATGCCCAAGGTCAGAGACTTGATGAGGCTGTCGCCGTCATCGTCGAACAAGAGGTGCTCGATGGTGTCGATCGACACAACCTTGGTGTCGATCGACACCGAGCACATGCAGACGCTGGACGTGAAAGAACACTTTGCGAGTACAACCGCCCAGACCAGATCTATGCTAATAGAGCTGCGATCTGTCCTCCTGTATTCCAGAGGAATGACTTCGAGCTGAAGCCTGCTTACTACACACTAGTGGCTCAGCATCCCTTCCATGGTCTTCCTAATGAACATCCAATGGACCATATAGAGAGATTCGAGGACTTGGCATCAAGCATCAAGGCCAATGGAGTTACATATGATTATCTCTTCTGCAAGCTTTTCCCCTACTCGCTTGCTGGAGACGCATCATACTGGTTGAAGCAGTTGCCACCAGGATCCTTGGCCACATGGAAAGACACAAAGAATGCATTCCTTTGCAATTTCTTTGATGATGCGAAATCGGAGGAGCTGAGAATGACGATCACTACATTCTCTCAAGGACCTACTGAGGCATTCAAAGCTTCTTGGGTAAGGTTTCGCTCTTACCAGAGGGACTGCCCACATCATGGATTCAGCGAACCGCAGCTCCTTGGTATATTCTACCGCGAGATTGATTGGAGGTATCAGATGGCCTTAGACGCAGCAAGGAATGGCAACTTCAACACCAGATACCCAGACGACGCAATGGTGCTTATAGAGAATTTGGCCTCTTGTAACAGCACCAAGAACGCAGACTTCGAAAGAAGACAACACGCTGGAGTGAATGGAGGAAGCCAAATTGCTGAAGTTAACAGGAAGCTGGACAACGTACACAATCTCTTGGTGGGAAAGAAGCAAGTCCATTTTGCTAATGAAGTGGAGACTTTTGGGCCTGAGGAAGAAGAGGTTAATTTTATCAATGGTGCTGGTTTTCAAGGACAGAGATTCAACAATCAGCAAAGCTATGGTTCTTCCTACCAGAAGCCTTTTGATATGTCTATAATTTGCATCATATTTACCTCCATTTAGTGTAAGTTTCTTATCATTTAGGAACCTAATTAAGCATCATTGTATTGCATTTTAATCATTTAGAGTTCTAGGGTGTATTTGCATAGTCTTTGCATATTTTGGTGCATTTGGAGTCTTGACCAGGTGATTTGGATGCTATGGAAGTATGAATGGAGTTGGAGAAGGATGGCATAGCAAAGGAAGGGCAAGAAATCATCAAGAAGAAGAAGAGAAGCAGCTAAATGAGAAGCAAAAGTCTTGTAGAAGCATATCAAGCATTTGGAGGCGCAAAATGTATGTGTCTGGAAGAAGGCCTTGAACTTATAATCTGACTCTGAAGCCTTCTTAAGAGTTGTAGAGGATCCATTGTGCTTTCTAGTGCCGTTGGAATCAAGTCATTCGGACCCCTGGTTAGAAAGTTACATCGATTTTAAAACGGTTCGACGAGGCGGTTCGACGAGGCTGGCCGAAACTTCTCTCCAGGACGACGGTTCGACGACTATGTTCGACGAGGCTTCACCGAAACTTCTCTCCAGGGTGAAGTTTCGACCAGTAGTTTCGGTGAACCTCGTCGAAACTTTGCCAGACGAATCTTTTTGTCTACAAATCGGATCAAACGAAGACTTTTCGTCTCGATTCAGCTTTCGAGCTCTTCATGAAAGTTGTAGGTAATTGAATCACCTTTCATCTGGAAGTGATTTCATGTCATTATGAGCTATGGTTAGTGAGATATGGCGATTTCCGCAAGACTGCTACCCCGGGTCAAAACCCGGTTTGTTCCGGGTTGACCCGGTTTGACCTCCTTCCCTATAAATACTTAAAAACCTAATTTTTATGTATCTTCTCTTGGGATTAAACCTAAAAAACGCCCATTTGTGGTTTTGAGGAGATTTGAAAGATTTCTTTTAAGTTTAATGCAATTTGATTCTTGTTTCTTCTAATCTTTCTTTTTCTATTCATCTAATCATGTTTACTAACACTTCTTGCATGAGATTTGTTGGTTTATCCATGATTAGTGAGTAGTCTCTTAGGAACTTGGGGATGGGTTAGATTTAGGGTTTTCTAATGGTTCAATCTTACAATCTAGGTTAGATTCTTTCATCTCTCTTCTTATTAAAGTATTCTTAATGCCAAATAGCTAATCTTTTGCTATTTTGGATCATAAGCATTTCACACACCCACCAAGTGTTTGATGAAATGCTTGAACCACTTTTCTAAGAGATTTATATTCCTTGCCTAAGATATTAGTTGCCTAGGGTGTTTATCATGCCATTTAGACTTATTCTTATTGCTTGCTAATCATTTTAATGCTAACACATCATTAGTTCATTAAGGTGATTAGGAAAGGGATTATTGCCACACATCATGGATTAGTCTTAATTAGTGTTCTAGGCATAGAGAAAGCTTGTTTGAGTTGCTTAAATGATTGCAAGGTTGGCCATTTAGATGCCCAAATCAATGATTCCATCCCTAGGTTTCGTTT
>JAHZTW010000002.1:91318874-91337986 GCA_020283515.1 Alliaria petiolata
ATCCTAGACTCTAAATGATCGAAATGCAATACAATGATGCTAAATAAGGATCCTAAATGATGATAAACTTACACTAAATGAAGAGAAATATGATGCAAAATATAGACATATCAAGAAGCTAGGAGATCCTGGCTCATTCACCATACTTTGTGCTCTAGACCCTTGAGGTTTGACAATTGCTTGTGTGATCTTGGAGCAAGTATAAACCTCATGCCTCACTCTATTGCCCAGAAGCTGGGCTTTACAAAGTTTAAGGAGTGTAGGATATCTCTCATCCTAACTGATTGAAGTATAAGACTCCCGGTAGGCATGCTTGAAGACTTACCCGTGAGAATTACCAATGTGAATGTTCCAACAGATTTTATGGTTTTTGAAATGGATGAAGAGCATAAGGATACTCTAATCCTTGGAAGTCCATTCTTAGCCACTGCTGGAGCTATTATAGATGTGAAGAATGGCAAGATCTCTCTACACTTCGGCAAAAATATTGAGTTAAACTTTGATATCAATAAAGTTTTTAAGAAACCAACAATTGGTGGGCAAGTGTTTTACATTGAGGCAATGGATGCTCAAGTTGATGAGCTCCTTGAAGAATTAGGACAAGAAGACCACCTTCAGCTAGCCTTTACCAAGGAATGTGGAGAGTTTGGATATCTTAGTGGGGAGACACAAGAGTATGCCAAGTATCTAGATTCACGCAAGGTCTTGAAAGAGGAAGAAGAGTCTTACTTGGAGTTGGGTATGGAGCGTCCTGTTTTTGGTGTTGGTGCTAGGTCAAGTGAGGACGAAAGGACAGTAACATCAAGGAGAGCCAAGGAGAAGAATGGAGCGAGCTGCTTGCCCCAAAGGTGGACCTCAAGCAACTTCCAAATGGGCTAAGGTATGCTTTGTTAGGACCAAATGATAGATACTCGGTAATTGTGAATGAAAATCTAAGTGATGATGAGTTAGACTCACTCCTTAAGGAGTTGAGGAAGTATAGAAAGGCCATTGGTTATTCTTTGAGTGACATCAAAGGCCTTTCACCAATTCTTTGCACTCATAGGACTCACTTAGATAATGAAAACACATCCTCTATTGAACACCAAAGGCGCTTAAATCCAAATTTAAAAGAGGTGGTCAAGAAAGAAATCTTAAAACTTTTAGAGGCTGGTGTGATATACCCAATAAGTGATAGCACATGGGTATCTCATGTCCATGTGGTGCCAAAGAAAAGGGGTATCACTGTTATAAAAAACGAGAAAGATGAGTTAATACCTTCTAGGACCATAACCGGTCATAGAATGTGTATTGACTATAGAAAACTCAACATGGCCACTAGAAAATACCACTTCTCTCTCCCTTTCATTGACCAAATGCTAGAAAGATTATCAAATCACCCATATTACTGTTTTCTAGATGGCTATAGTGGCTTCTTTCAAATCCCAATTCACCCTAATGATCAAGAAAAAACAACTTTCACTTGTCCATATGGAACTTTTGCATATAGGAGAATGCCTTTTGGGCTTTGTAATGCTCCAGCCACATTTCAAAGATGCATGATGTCTATATTTTCTGACTTGATTGAGGAGTTGGTTGAGGTATTCATGGATGATTTCTCCGTGTATGGCTCTTCCTTTGGTGTTTGCTTATCTAATTTGTGTAGGATGCTTAAGAGGTGTGAGGAGACCAATCTCGTGCTCAACTGGGAGAAATGCCACTTCATGGTCAGAGAAGGGATAGTTCTTGGCCACAAGATTTCAGAGAAAGGCATAGAAGTTGATAGAACAAAAGTTGAGGTTATGGTTAGCTTGGAGCCTCCGGTGAATGTAAAAGGGATTAGGAGTTTCTTGGGACATGCTGGCTCCTACAGGAGGTTTATCAAGGATTTCTCCAAGAAAACACGTCCTCTTACAAGGCTATTGTGCAAGGAAACCGAATTCAACTTTCATGAAGAATGCTTACAAGCCTTTAAAACCATCAAAGAAGCACTTTTCACCGCTCCTATAGTTCAAGCTCCGGATTGGGATTTGTCATTTGAGAATATGTGTGATGCAAGTGACTATGCTGTGGGTGGTGTCTTGGCTCATAGGAAGGATAAGAAGTTGCATGTAATCTACTATGCAAGCCTGATAAGAGGACTTTTTATAGTTCTAAATATCAATCCTAAAGCCTCTCAGTGTTGTTGTAGCACTTTAGGTATCAATCCAGCCTAGGTGTGAAAGATACTAGGAATACAAGAGCAAAGTAAAGCTAAGCCGAAATCTGGATAAATTGAGGGAGAAAATTCCTAAAAACTACTTGTAATCACTAAACGACAAGGAAAACAATTTAAACAATCCCTATGAAGGGTTAGCTAACTACCAGATGACTTCTACTAATTTAAATGAGCAAGCTACTGATTACGAAAATTCGAAATCTAAAGACAGGCAAATAAGGCTATTTCTAGCAATCTAAAGGAGCAAACTTTAAATCTAAAGGAGAAAGCTTTTGAAACTACTTATATGACAAATAACAGATCCAAGGATGAGGTTCATGCTTAGGGAAGCTCAAGGTTCGATCTTGCCTTACAAAAAGTAAATCTACACATTTCTAAATGAGCTATCCTTAGCCCTAAGAAGCAATCTTTCCATGGTTTGTGGATAAGATAAGATCCTCTCATCATTCATTCTCTCCAAACCCATGGTTTGTGGTGGGAAAGAATGGTTGATGGAGCTGAAGCACGGAACTTAACATGGCCTAACTAGCCCCTACTTGCCACTATCGTGGTCTTTAAGGCATACTAGTCTCTTGGTTTGGACATAAGAGATTTCCTTATCTCCTCAAAGGGTAACTGCCATGGATCCTCAATGCTCTCTTCATAGGTGAGGGTTAAACCGAGGTACTTAGCAAAGGGTTGTTCCATTGGAGATTCTTCTTCTTCACCCTCCTTGGAGGCTACTTCAATGGGACTCTCTTTTGTCTCTTTCTTGGGAATGAGTTGCACATGTGTTTCTGCCTTGGTGGAGAGCTCTTTCTCAACAAATGAGCTCTCACTAGCATCCTCTATGCATTCAACAACCGAACTTTCTTCACAAGGATCTTCAAATCTTTGCTCAAGATTTTCATCAACAATGTATCCAAGAAGAGCTTCAAGTTCTTTAGATTCGCCAGCTTTTTGTTGGATTTCATCGGCTGTTTGAGCTTTATCTTCTTGATCCTCATTCCCTTGTGTGATTTCGGTGTTGATGGACTCCACATGTGTTGTTGCAGCAACTCTTGGACATGGAGCAGGAGAACCTAGTGTGAAGTCAAGCGTGCTAATGCTCTCATTAAGCCTTTCTTGCTGTTCCAAAACCAACTTCATCATGTTGAGATTTTCTTCCTCATTAGAGATGTCGAAAGAATAGGTTGCTCCTTGCTCATACTCCATGTCCCAAGATTGGTATCCCTCACCATATCCATATTGGTTTCCTTGAGCAAAATTGTCATCCATAGGTCCTCCTTGACAAGTGGATGAGCTTTCAAAACCGTGGTGGCTTGTGGGGTTCCAAGCCATCATTCTCTCTTGACTCGCTAATAAAGCCTCAAACATTGATGCTATATCTGAATCCATACTTTTTTCCTTGTGATTGTGCCTTGCAAAAAGAACAAACACTTGAAAGAGAGTTAGTAACCAAAATAAAAAATAAAAACCTAGTCTATCGTAAGCTCCAAATCCTAGTAATTTCAACAAAACCTAAGACGGCAACGACGCCAATTGATAAAAGGACTTTTTACAGTTATAAATATCAATCCTAAAGCCTCTCAGTGTTGTTGTAGCACTTTAGGTATCAATCTAGCCTATGTGTGAAAGATACTAGGAATACAAGAGCAAAGTAAAGCTAAGCCGAAATCTGGATAAATTGAGGGAGAAAATTCCTAAAAACTACTTGTAATCGCTAAACGACCAGGAAAACAATTTAAACATTCCCTATGAAGGGTTAGCTAACTACCAGACGACTTCTACTAATTTAAATGAGCAAGCTACTGATTACGAAAATTCGAAATCTAAAAACAGGCAAATAAGGCTATTTCTAGCAACCTAAAGGAGCAAACTCTAAATCTAAAGGAGAGAGCTTATGAAACTACTTATAAGACAAATAACAGATTCAAGGATGAGGTTCATGCTTAGGGAAGCTCAAGGTTTGATCTTGGCTTACAAAAAGTAAATCTACACATTTCTAAATGAGCTATCCTTAGCCCTAAGAAGCAATATTTCCATGGTTTGTGAATAAGATAAGATCCTCTCATCATTCATTCTCTCCAAACTCATGGTTTGCGGTGGAAAAGAATGGTTGATGGAGCTGAAGCACGGATCTTAACATGGCCTAACTAGCCCCTACTTGCCACTATCGTGGACTTTAAGGCATACTAGTCTCTTGGTTTGGACATAAGAGATTTCCTAAGTTCTTATGAGATAAGGAAATCTCTTGGATCATAAAGCCTTTCTCAAGGTCTTTAAGCATTTGATACTCCAAACCAAGAAAGGATAAAGTTAAGAACAAGAGAATACCAAGACCTACCCTTTAAAACCTTCCTAATCACCTCATCCTTAAATCCTAAAGAATTACTCTATAATCATTTTCGAACCCCTCTTAATCATGAGATAAGAGGAGTTAAACATGATTGAGATAACAAGAAAGAAAGATTAAAGCTTTAAGAAAAGTTCTAAAATTCAAAATCAAAGTTTTTACAAAAGATAAAGCTTGGCCAAGGGAAGGAGGCTGTGAAAATCGTGGATGCCTTAACAAAATAGGTCAAAAGTGTTTATATAGGACCACACAAGTGGTCCCCTCACTAAAATCCAAAACGTGAGCTGGCCAAGGGAAGGTGAAAAAAATCAGGACCGAAGATCGACCCACCTGGTCGATCTAAGGGTCGATTCAAAGCTGAATCAATTGGCCGGCTCAATCTATGACTCGATCTAAGCTGAATCGACTGGCCAGCTCGATCTTCTTCTCGATCTTCCGGTGAAACGGGCTGGGAGGTCGATCTTGGGGTCGTTCTTCAGGTGAAACGGGCTTGGAGGTCGATCTTGGGGTCGATCTCTGCTTCTTCTCTTTTCTCCAATATTTCTCTTGACTCACATTAACTCCTAAGCCTTTCTTGCACCTTCTTCTCCATGCTCTGCATCCAACAAAGCTCCATGTACACAATATTACCTAAAAACAATGCATCTATGCAAGAAATATGCAAATGCTAATGCAAACATGTCTAAAACTTAAAACGGAATAAAAGTTACAATTAATATAAATATGAATGCAATATGAATGCAAAATCTATCCTAAATGAGTGCTAAAATATGCTAAATTATGATTCTATCAAAGCCGCACCTTGGATGATACACAAGTGAAGTATGCAACCACCGAGAAAGAGATCCTAGCCATGGTCTTTGCTTTTGAGAAGTTTAGGTCTTACTTGGTTGGTTCTAAGGTCATAGTGTACACTGAACATGCTGTCTTGAGGTATATATACTCCAAGAAAGACACCAAACCGAGGCTCTTAAGGTGGATACTTCTCTTGCAAGAATTTGACATGGAGATCAAAGACAAAAAGGGTATAGAGAATGGTGTAACGAATCATCTTTCAAGAATGAGGGTGGATGATGTCTTGCCTTTGGATGACTCACTCCCTGAGGAGCAGCTTATGATGATTAACACCGTAGTATGTGCAAAGCTAGAGGAGAAGCTAGAAGAAGTTTTGAGGCTCAAGGAAGAAGATCTCAAATGGTATGCTGATATTGTCAACTATTTGGCTTGTGGAGAAGAGCCTACTCACTTAGACTATTACCATAGGAAGAAATGCATGAGGGAAGTCTCTCACTACTACTGGGACGAGCCATACTTATACAAGAGGTGTGTGGACATTGATAAGTAGGTTTTTTACTAGTCTACTTGGTCAATGACCCACTACTTATAACCGAATGTAGTATAGGTTATGGGTCTTATCAATCGGATGGGAAGGTTCAAGATACTGCGTTTATGAGGTTCTTATCAAGCTAGGAACAATCTAAGATCTTAAAAGAGGAAAGCTATCAAACTAAATGTCACAATGATAAAAATCTAATAACATAAACTAGAACTAATGTAGAAGGAAAGGAAATAGCAAGTAAAGAAACAAGCTTGCGAGGTAAAGTAAAAAAAATCAGTTCAAGGGGTGAGGCGTTTTAAGGGCAGACATTGTAAAGATCTCTCTTCAATGCACAAGTTAACTACCAATGAGGCTAATCATTCAGCATAGAGTTCAAGAACTAGATAAATTCACCGTCGTGGTATAAATCACTTTGCTAACTCACAATCTAACATCGCTCCCGCGTAGTGATCCATGAAACTAGCAAGCACGAATAAACAACTCTATTATTGCCAAAACGTTCCCTAGACATCTAATCTCTTAGGCTAGGATGAGCGGATCTCTTATAAGATTGGTTCTTGCAGTCATTAAAACATGGCGTTTATTTGAAGAAGCTTGATGGCAAAAATCAATTAGCGAAGATGATTAAGCATTAAAAGTGTCAAATAAGAAAGGATCGAGATGTTTTTAAGCATAGAAAAGTATCAAAGATTATACCTTTAACTCATTTACTCTAACCCCAACCATAAAACGGATAAGGACTAGTCATGCGCCATTAGAGAAACCTCATGATCCATAAGGATAAGAAGGTAACTCATGGGTTGTAAGATAGTCAAAAACAAGAAAAGGAAGAAGCTTTTGCAAGAAACGCTATGAAACAAGACATGATAACCTCAAAATATCATAAAAGGTTCAAGCTTTTGAAACAAGCTTTAATGGTGAAAAAGACTTAATAGTTTTGGTTATAAGAAAGACAGAAAAATTAATTGTGGAACGAGATAGAGAGATAGGCGTGGGGAACAAAGTATTTATACACAAAAGAGGAAAAACCTTAAAACGTTGGGACCACTTGCCCGAAATGGTACTCTTTTGGACTGTAGCGAATCGGCTTCACGTCGTTGGAAGCAAGCCGAAATGCCAACTTCTTTTGATCTTCGGTCAACCTCCATATCGGGCAAGTATTTCAGGACCAACCGTCGTGACTTCTCTTGCTTGCTGCTTGTATCGGGACCTTCCCGCTGCCTTGCCCCGATATCCGTCTTCAGTGAATCCTCTTGATGGACCTTCGTTCCAGAGTGCTTCTTTCGGGACTAAGTCGTTGCTACTCATCCATATCGGCTAAGGAGCCATGATCTACGCTCGATATCATCCGCTCATACTCCTTTCAAGGTCTCTCTCCATGATTTCTTCTTCAGACCATCCTCATTCACCATAGCACCTGAGAAAACATTCCAAAACATACAAGAATATACAAAGACCTAACCTAATGCATCTAGACCTATCATGAGTGAAAATGGGGTAAAAGCTAAGATGAAAGTGCATGAATGGAGTCCTAACTAGTATGTAATGTATGCTAAAAATACAATTTACAGAGATATCAACACCCTGAAACTTGCCTTTTTGCTTGTCCTCAAGCAAAGCCAACCGGATGGGTGAGGTTTAAAAAGAAAGGGTGTAAGTTAGAATCCAAAACGCCATTTAGAAGAAATCAAGTCAATGTCTTAGTTCAGGTTTCTAGGATGCAGATTGAATTCTACCTACTCAAAAAGCATTAGTCACATTCATCACAACATCAAGCAAAATCAATCTCAACTTAGATGCACATTCAAATTCTCAATTCCCTTTAACATTCATTAGAAAATTTAAAGCGTGGATCCTATTCATGCCTATCAAGCAACTCACATGGTTCAGGGTAAGGTCACGAGCTAAAGATGAACTCGTAGTGCGAACAGGTTAAGTGTTTAAAGGGGACCACTCATGAAAGAAACCTTCTTAATGCAAAATGCTAAAAGTAAAAACCAATGGATGCATAGAAGGATAAATTCCCATCTACCTAAGCACCTATTTCGTTTTCTGCCTTAGTCTAATATGCCCCTTCCTAAGCTACCCTTTTCTATGGCATTTCGCCTTATGCCTGTTATATCTTCTCGATTTTACCTTTTCTGGTTATTTTCGGGGGACTTCTTCTTTGTTGGAGATCGGTTTCGGCTTTCTAGCTCCTTATGTGCGTTCCTTGTGTTTCACCTTTGGTGTTATTGGTCGGATTCAGACTTTGTTGTTTGGCCTTCTTTTGCTTCTTTTTGGAATCGCCTTTTCTTCTTTTTGTTTCGTGCTTCACTCGTTGCCGCCATCTCCTTATACATGTCCCCACCTGACTCAGTGATTTTCCTCTTTTCCTTTTCTATCATTACATCAATAATCGGAACTCACCCCTTTCTTAGTCTAACCAGCAATATCGGCTCATAATATCGGTACCAAGTGATGAACTCAAGATGCTGGATTTACGCACAAGGTGTCGATCAACACCCTGAGTGTCGATCGACACCAAGTCACAACCGCCCAAAGTTCACGATTCATCAAGAAAAAAGGAAAGAGGCCAAGTTTTGAAGAATTACAAGTCTGCCCCTGGACGAAAAATCCTCTTCTATATATAGATTTCAGGCATTGTTTAGCCAAACACAGTTTCATAATTTAGAGTTTTTGAGACTTAGAGAGAGATTGATCCTGAGCTTTTGGGGAGACAATTCTATCTCATCCGAGCCAGATTTCGAACCCCTGTATCATTCTCTATTCTTTTTATGCAATTTATTTCAGCCATGATTTGTGTTTTCATCTCTATGTCTGAGTAGTTTGCTAGTTAGGTTAGGGTGATTTAGGGTTGATGATGAGTTTGTAGAATTATTATCTTGTTAGGAAAATCACTTGGATCTTCATCTTGATTTGTGCTTAACTTGATTTCTGAAATTGATCACTTAGAAATCAAACCCTAGGTTGTTTAATAGATGCGAGAGCATTATTGATAATCTGACCTAATCATAGATGAGCAAAATATCTATTCGCAAAGAGATTTGGTTTAGGTATTTTGTGAACAAAATCGAACCTGAACATTAATGCTTGTCTGAATTGTTTGAACTCGCAAAGAGATTTGGTTTTCTGGAATTTAGGCATAGATAACTTCTGCAACGAGAGTTGATTAGTTTTAAATTAGCGTTTCGAGTTCTAGACGGTTCTTAATTATTTCCTGGCAAAATAATATCTGCATTCTCTGATTCATCCTGATAATCATACTTGCCTAGCGCATTCGTCTCCTGAACTTACACCGCATTCAATTCTGTTCTTGATTAATTTAGTTGCTTTATTTACTTTTAACCTATTTGACCTAGCATAATCAGAACTTAGAAACCTTAGCGTAGCATCTACTTCCCTTGGGATTCGATAACCCCTTATACTACGATTGCATTTGCTGTGCACTTGCAGTAGTTTTATTAGGGTAAAACCTGAGCCCTATCAATGATGCAAAGGCCTCACATGCTCTCACAAAAGTTTTTATGGCTTTTAGACGAAGGTTAAGGTTTTCTGGCTTGGTCTGGTTCTTGGACTAGCAAAAGGGTGGTAAAAAGGAAAGAAAGTCAAAGCGAAATCAATGAGTTAATCAACGAGAATGAACAAGATAATTAAATTTACAATTTTAACGGTTCAAGTTCATTATGGAAATGGTTCAAATCGCAATGCATCAAGCTAAGACCGAATTCTACAAGACGAATTCCAAATGTGGTGATGCCTTAAGCTCGATCTAATTCAAAATGCATCAAACAAACAAGAACAAAGGCATTGAATTCATTACTTAAAAATGGCTATTTACAAGGATTCAATATACTTTACACCCTATGCGAATGCTATGAATCCTAATTGCGTGTATCTAGACTTAATCGTAAAAAATTAGAGCTAAATGCGCGAAAAATTAAAAAATTTATGCATGTGACTCAAGGGTGGAAAATGGAAAATCAGAAACTAGAACACACGGTTATATGCATGACCCTCCCCCAAACTTAAATTACACAGTCTCTGTGTAACAAAAGCTCAGAAGGAGACAAACAAAATATCAGCAATGCAAGGGGAGCTAGGCCAAGGAGGATAGAGAGTACCTTAGATCACATCGGTCTGTGACCGTTATACGAGTCCGATATTGCCTAGCATTGTAAGTTTGCAGACGGGAGTGGTTTTATCCGGATGATCATTACGGGGTGAATCTGATGTTCGAACCAGGTTACATGCTTACAACGGCCTTAGACCGTGATCATAACCCGATATCTGAGGGTGTGTCTTTCGAACTGGCCTGTACTCGGATTTCACTTCTGTAATGATCGTTTCTTCCGGTTTTCTTCCCATTTTTGCTCCCCGATATCATGCACCTCTGTATCTAGATCATCGAATCCACCTATCAGTTTCTTGATAACGAAAAACAAAGAGAGCCAAAAGCTACGTATAAAATAAAATAAAAGGATAAGCTTGGGGTGCCTCCCAAGAGCGTTTGTTTAAAGTCTCATAGCTTGACTTTTCCTAGTCCTCTAGGCTGTGTTGGGGTCTAGGAGACTAACTGCGGTCGCCTCCCACATCTGGCATTTCTCACTTGCTAAATACGGTTTGTGCCCGTTTACTGTGTAATCATCTCCTTCCTTGCCTACAAGTGTCACAGCTCCATATGGCAAGACTTCTTTGATCGTGAACGGCCCGGACCATCTTGATTTTAGCTTTCCTGGGAACAGCCTTAGCCTTGAGTCGTACAACATCACCTTATCTCTTGGTGCGAACTCCTTTGGTTTGATTTTCTTATCGTGGAAAGCCTTGGTTTTCTCCTTGTAGATCCGAGAGCTCTCAAATGCTTCTTATCCAGTATCTCCATATCAAACTCTTGGAGCAAGAGAATCCACCTTAGCAACCTCGGTTTGGTGTCCTTTTTTTCATAGATGTATCTTAGTTCAGCGTGATCCGTATAAACAATCACCTTTGATCCCACCAAGTAGCTTCTGAATTTCTCAAAAGCAAACACAACTGCCAATAATTCTTTCTCGGTCGTGGCAAACTTTACTTGGGTATCATCTAGTTTCCGGCTGGCATAGTAGATCACGTGCAATTTCTTGTCCTTTCTTTGCCCCAGAACAGCTCCCACAGCATAGTCGCTTGCAGCACATATGATCTTGAAGGGTAGATCCCAATCAGGGGCTTGGACTATGAGAGCGCTCACAAGAGCTTCCTTGACCGTGGTGAATGCGTGAAGGCAATCCTCATCGAAGATAAACTCGGCTTCCTTGCATAAGAGCCTAGTGAGTGGTCTAGCAATCTTGGAAAAGTCCCTAATGAAATTCCTAAGGTACGAAGATAAACTCGGCTTCCTTGCATATAAGCTAAATTAAAAGTTTAGGTAGCAAGGAAATATTAAAAGCAAACTACTAATTAAGAAAGATACTACAAGAGCAATAATATGAAACTAAGCCTTAATTATTACTAATCAAGTACTAATTACGCAATTAATTACTAATCAAGAGTAACAAAATTACTAAAACGAAACCTAGGAATGGAATCATTGATTTGGGAAACTAAATAGACAATCTTGCAATCATTTAGGCAACTAATCAAGCCATCTCTATGCCTAGAACACTAATTAAAGACTAATCCATGGTGTGTGGCAATAATCCCTTCACTAATCACCCTAACGAACTAATGATGTTTTAGCATTAAAATGACTAGCAAGCATTAATGACAAGTCTAATAGCATGATAAACACCCTAGGCAACTAATGATGTTTTAGGCTAGGTATGTAAATCTCTTATAAAGTTGGTTCAAGCATTTCATCAAACACTTGGTGGGTGTATGAAATGCCTATAATTCAAAATAGCAAAGATTAGCTATTTGGCATTAGAAACTACTTTATAAGAAGAGAAATGAAAGAATCTATCCTAGATTGCAAGATTGAACCATTAGAAATCCCTAAATCTAACCCATCCCCAAGTTCCTAGAGAACTACTCACTAATCATGATTAAGCCCATAAAATCAAAGGTAAATGATAAGCTAAACATGATTAGAGAAATGAAAACAAGAAATCTAAGAAACATATTGCATTAAACTTAAAAATCCAAAGCAAATACAAGGTTTTCTCCCAAAGAGGATAAAAGGTTTTTGACAAGACAAGAGAGAATAAAAGTTGACATAAAATTAGGTCTTTTCAGTATTTATAGGGGGATCCCCAAAAGGGCAAAAGGTGGAAATTCGTATGTTCGTATCGACGTGCTAGGTTGATACAGCACGTCGATACGAACCCCTGGAATTGTGTCTCGACGTGGCCATCTCGATACAGCTGGTCGATACGGATCCATGGAGTTGTGTCTCGACGTGGCCATCCTGATACGGCTGGTCGATACGGATCCCTGGAGCTGTGTTTCGGTGAAGCCTCGTCGATACGGGATGTCGATACGGTTTTAAACTTTTCTTCTCAAGCGCCCTTCTGTTTGTCTCGGCCAAGCCAGGCCGATACGGCTGGTAGATACGGATCCCTGGAAACTCGTATCGACCTGACTGGTCGATACAGTACGTCGGTATGGCCCGAAACTTCTCCTTTAGGCCTCTTCTTCTCCTTCAAGTGACTTCTAGACTTCCTCATTGCAATGTGATCATTCCTTAACTCCAAGCATGCCTCCATTGCATCCTTATAACCTGATAAGACTCCAAAAATGCAGAAATATGCAAAGACTATGCAAGGACATCCTAGACTACAAGATGAGTGAAATGTGATGCAAAGATGTCTAAATGAGTTCCTAAATGCTGCAAAACTTACACTAAATAGACAGGAATATGATGCAAAATATAGACATATCAACTCCCCCAAACTTGCCTTTTGCTTGTCCCCAAGCAAATGAAACACAAGCGAAGGAGAGAGGTTTGAAGGTGGGAGCTCAAATCCAAGAAAGTTATCAATAATGATCAACTCAACATCCTAGTTCTTAATTCTAGAATGCATGTGAATACTCCCTACTCCAAAAGAGTTAGCCATGCCCATCTCAACATTCAAGTGCACTAAGAATTCAATCAAAACAAGTCTCCCTATCAAAACAACTCTTTAACATTCATTAAGTGTGAAACCGTGAATCATGACATTGCAAGGAAAGTAAAATTCATTTGGCTAAGGGACTGGGTTTTGAGATAAAAATGATCTCAATTCATCCGGGTTTTGCATTTAAGTAAAGTTGACACTCAAGAAAGATTGAACTATATGCATAATACTAAAGGTAAGAAACAAGTGATGCATACAAGTATAGACTTTCATCTACCCGAAATGCTATCAATGATCCTAGACCCCTCTCATTCATTTTTTTAGCTCACTCAACCCTCTAGAATCTAACCTTTTTCTCAAGGCTCTTTGTGCCTCGCCAAACCCTTTGAATCTCAAACACATTTCTTCTTTTAAAGCTCTAAGGGGAACTTATTCAACCTTTCATTTTCGGTGAATGGAGTAGTCTATTCTTATTACTTAGCTCTTCTTTGATCTCTAGGTGGCCTATATAAATGCGAATAATTTATTTATTCTCTTTGGCCTCTTTGGCTCTTTTGATTTCTTTCTTTTTCTTGAGACCACCTAGCATTTTTATTTACTTAGAGCTATTCCTTTTCAAACACAAGACTCTCCATTTCAAACCATTCTCCCCCTTATTTTCACCAAGCCTCTTAATCATCACCTCTTTCTTTCCAAACTTTCTCACCAAATTTCAAATAATACCATAGCCAACAAACCCCCAAATCCTAAGCCTAAAGCTAGCCCCAAGATGCAAGGCTAGAATCTACATGAAAACCTATACTTGTCGTCTCAAACCTAACACTTTATGCTAACTTCAATAGAAATAAAGGCCTCAAAAGTGATCACACAAGAACAATTGGCTTCAAAGGAGGTTGGTTTATGGTAGGGGTGCTACTTGAGCTAGCAAGAGGGTGACAAAGTGGATAAGAAAGCTCAAGTATTTTAATCCATGAATTTACCTTCAATGCAAGCATGATAATTAAATGTCAAAATTCGGTTTAAGTGAGTAGAGTTGGCTATCAATTTCAAGACTATATTTTAACCAAAGACTAGTGACAAATGAGGTGGTCCAAGCATGGTTCTTTCTTACTTTCAAATTTATTAACAAGCATCAAAGAACTACTAACTAGGGTGTTGAATTGATAACAAAGGTTAACAATCTACAAGGATATGTTCATCATTGCTCCCAATGCATATGAATGCAATCCTAAATGATAAAAATTCTAGACTCAATCCTACTTATGTGACAAATGCAAATGCAACTATATGCTATTTTTTTTTTTTTTTTTTTTTTTAAATTTTCGAAATTTTTCTTATATTTTTTTTGTTTTTCTATGCCATAGATGAAATGCATGAGACTCAAATATGCATGAAAAAGGAAAATAAGATCACAAAACACAAAATCAAATACCATACTCCCCCAAACTTAAATTACACAGTCCCTTATGTAATCCAAGCTTGGAGAAGGTTTCAAAATGCAAAAAGACAAAAACTAAATGGTACTTACAATGATTTGGAGTAGTACCTTAATCAAAAGCGAGTTGAGGATCAGGAGTATGAATCCATGGAGTATGATGGATTGCTTGATTGAGGAGTGGGGGATCGCATGACTCTCTTCTCACGCCTTCTTGTCTCATAAGAGGAGGGGCGTGGCTCATCTTCATGGCTTGGTGCACTTGGGGTTCCTTGAAAGGAATGGCGTCTCTCTACCATATGGCTGTCCCCTTCTTGATCCTCATGCTGTTGCTCTTGATGTCTTGAGGAGGAAGCTCTTTCAACCTTAGCCGTGAGGTCTTTGATTTGCCTCTTCATACCCTTTACCGTCTTCACAAGCTTCCTAATGATCTTGTCTTGCCATCTGTTCCATCTTCTGAGACGCTTGATGTGTTGGTGAGCTTGTCTAGAAGGCTCTCCTTGGTTGGTTCTTTCATAAGGCACAAAGTTGTACCTATCGCTACCATAGACCGGAGGAGCTTGATAAGGCTCGTGGTAGTTGTCCCAAGAGCATACCGGGAAAGTCTCAATGTCGGCTAAGTCCTCATCGGATGGAGTGAAGGCAGCATTTGATCGCTCCCTTAGATTTGTGAGATGAGGGCAAGGAATACGGATTGTACCCTTCTTGAGCCATGTGATATTGAATTTGTAGCGGTATCCACTCCCTTCCTTAAGTAAGAACTTGGCCTTAAGAAGGTATTTGGAGTCTAGGTACTCTCTCTCAGCAGAAGGTTCTCCCAAGCAAACTCCCACACTCTTGAGAATCGGCGTGATCATACCCCCAATGGCGAGCTGAGGCGTGAGGTCTCTTTCGTTTGTTGCCCAGCTCTTAAAGCTGTCTGCGTGAGCTACCCATAACTGCACCATCCCATTCCCAGTCGAATCACCTCTCATTCGGGACTTGTCATCAAAGAAGCCGATGATGTTTGTGAGCCCATGGTCAAGAATCTCCCATTCTTCTTTAGACACGGTTCCTGTTTCTTTCTTTGAGAAGAAAGTGTGAGACAAGATCATTGTGTTTTTGTTTCTCACGGGCTGGTAACTCCCACACCCAACCATGTTCCATAACTTTTTCACCTCTGCTTTTGAAACATTCAATCTAGATCCCGCTCCTCTTCCCTCAGTAAAGCCAAGTATCTCACTTAGCTGTTTGAACCCCAACTTGTGCGATCTGTTCTTCACCTTAAACTGAATGAAACCGAACCCATCCCTTTCTTCATCAACTCCCCCCGAGCTTGCAGTTGTTACCTTCAAGGTGGAGAGGAATTGGCATGTTTCCTCTTGATAACTTGGGAATGATTGGTTGAACCACCTCTCATAACCTAAATTCCTGAAGATGGCCGTTACATCCTCCAACAGACCTAACTCTTCTAGCAAGTCGCGATCCGGGTATTTGGTGCCTTTGAAAGGAATCTCCATTAGGCTTTTGAATATCTCGGTGCTCGATGGAGTTTTGGCTTTGGCACTCGCAGCTTGCCCTTCCTTGTCCTTCCCCTTACTAACTTTTATTTTCCGAGCTAGCCTTTCAATTTCCGGGATAGCCTCCTCTACTTCTTCCTCTTCCACTACCGCGGGTCTCTTTCCTTGCTTCTTCCTTACTTCATCTCTTATTCTCCCCATATTGCCTACAAAATTTAAAAATCTTGGGGGGAAGTGAGCACATTGTGAATTAAAAACTCATAATAGAACCTAGCATGTAATCAAAAGACTCCATGAAAGTACTAAGGATTAAAACTCAATGGCTATGCACTATTAGCAAGAATTAAGCATTTTTATCATCTAAAGAAGTCTACAAGTGAAATTTCGAATTAGGCATCCTTCAAGTGGTAACAAATTAAAATTTAAGAGGATTCTAGCCAAATTACTTATGCAATATGAGAAAACAAGATTAAATAAACCAATAATTGAAAATTTGAACATCAATTAGGTATAAACATGAATTTTCGCAACCCTTGAAAATCCTATAGAAAAAGTGTTCAAAAATCAAAATTTTCCCATGTATTTCCTTGGAAATCTTCAACAATCATCACCCATAACAATATTCAACTATACCCAACTCAATCAATCCATTCAAAGTCTACTTATCAATCCCAATCTATAATTCATTCTCAAGGAGAAGTCAAAGATTAAAAGAGAGGATGAGAAGACAAACCTTGGTTCCACGCAAGTGCAAGGCCGAAATCAACTAAGGAATCAAGATTAGCACAGAATTTCGAAATTATAGCACTTGAAATCAAAGGATTTGATGAAGAATTGAGAGAGAAAAGTGAAAAACAAGTTCTTGTCTTTATGAAAGAGTGAATTTCGTGAATGAGTGAGATATGGGGAAGAAGAAGCCTTTAAATCCCCAAAAATCGGTTCAATCTAAGTGAGGATTTCAAATTTAAACCGGTCAAAGGAAGGAGGAAAAGTCAACTTACCTGGTTTTGGGGAGTGTATCGACCACTTACGTCGATACGGTACGTCGATACAAGTCCCTGGAATTCCGTATCGACTAGGTCTCGTCGATACGCTAGGTCGGGACGGATCAGGCGAGTCTCGGCTGTTAGAAACTTTTTTTTAAACTGTATCGGTTAGGTACCTCGATACACTTGGTCGATACAAGTCCCTGGTTTCTTGTCCGGACCAGCTTCGTCGATATCATGCACCGAGACGATCTTCTGGAGCTTCGTATCGACCGGCTTGGTCGATATGTTACGCCGATACACTCTCGAAAAGTTGCTTCCTCACCTTTTCTTGAAGTCAAAGTCCCTTATACTTAACCTAAAACTTTCAAAAACTCAAGGAGACATAATCATAGAACTAAAACAAGAATATATACAAGGATAACCATGGGAATGCCTCCCAAGAGCGCTTGTTTAACGTCATTAGCTCGACTTTTCAAACCTTTTTAGGCAAGAGGGGGATCTTGAAGAGAACATGAGCTTGCCTCTTCCTTAGACTCATTCACCAAGTATGGCTTGACCCTATGGCCATTGACTGTGAAACTCTCCCCATTCTTCCCAATCAAGGTGATGGCTCCATAAGGCAACACTTCTTGAATCTCAAAAGGACCTCCCCACCTTGACTTGAGCTTACCTAGGAACAACTTCAATCTTGAATTGTAGAGAAGAAATTTGTCACCAACACTTAGCTCCTTCTTCACAATCCTCTTGTCATGGAAAGCCTTGGTTCTCTCCTTGTAGATCCTAATCTCCTCAAGCTCTTGGAGTTGAATTAATCTCTTCTCTTGGGTTGTCTTTATGTTGTAGTTGAGAAGCTTCACAGCCCACAAAACCTTGTGTTCAATCTCCACTGGTAAATGGCAAGCTTTCCCATACACAAGGTTGAAAGGAGACCTTCCAATTGGTGTTTTGAAAGCTGTTCTATAAGCCCACAAAGCATCATCAAGCTTGATTGCCCAATCCTTTCTTGTTATACCCACAGTTTTCTCTAGAATAGCCTTGATCTCACGGTTTGACACTTCCACTTGACCACTAGTTTGAGGACGGTAAGGAGTGGCTACCTTATGCTTGACACCATGCTTGCTCAATAAGCCTTCAAAGACCTTGTTGATGAAATGGCTTCCCCCATTACTAATCACAACTCTTGGTACACCAAACCGTGGGAAGATTATACTCTTGAACATATTCACCACAACCTTGGAGTCATTAGTAGGACTAGCAATGGCTTCCACCCACTTGGAGACATAATCAACAGCTAACAAGATGTACTTGTTTCCATAAGAGGATGGGAATGGTCCCATGAAGTCCATGCCCCATACATCAAACAACTCCACTTCTAAGATTGGGTTTTGGGGCATCTCATCTCTCTTGCTTATGTTCCCCTTTCTTTGACAAGGTTCACACCTATTAATGAAGTCATGAGTATCCTTGAACAATGTAGGCCACCAAAATCCACTTTGAAGAATCTTTGTAGCTGTCTTGAATGTGGCGAAATGACCTCCATACTTAGACCCATGGCAATGAAAAATCACACTCTCAACTTCTTCTAGTGCCAAGCACCTTCTATAGATCCCATCATTACATCTTTTGTAGAGATAAGGCTCATCCCAATAGAAGTGTGACACATCTCTCATAAACTTCTTCTTGTGATAGGTGTTGAGATGAGTGGGTTCTTCTTCGCACACCAAGTAATTAACAATGTCGGCATACCAAGGAAAAGCTTTGTCCTCTAGACCTTGAATATCTTCAAGCTTCCTTCCAACTCCATGTGCACTAGCAATGCTCTTGATCATCATAATTTGCTCCTCCGGAAGGGAATCATTGATCGGCAAAGCATCCTCAATCCTCATCCATGACAAATTATCAGCTACACCATTTTCCACACCCTTTTTGTCAACTATCTCCATATCAAACTCTTGAAGAAGCAAGATCCATCGAAGGAGCCTTGGTTTAGTCTCCTTTTTAGCATAGATGTGGCGCAATGCAGCATGATCGTTGTAGACTATCACCTTTGAACCCACCAAATAGGATCTTAATTTCTCAAAAGCAAACACCACAGCCAAGAGTTCTTTTTCTGTTGTTGCATACTTGGTTTGAGCATCATCAAGTGTCCTACTTGCATAGTAGATCACATGCAGCTTCTTCTCTTTCCTTTGTCCAAGAACAGCCCCAACCGCATAATCACTAGCATCTGCCATGATCTCAAATGGTAGACTCCAATCCGGTGCTTGCACAATAGGAGCACTCACAAGGG
>JAHZTW010000002.1:91342996-91353771 GCA_020283515.1 Alliaria petiolata
GCTATTTGGCATTAAGAACACCTTAATAAGAAGAGAGATGAAAGAATCTAACCTAGATTGCAAGATTGAACCATTAGAAAACCCTAAATCTAACCCATCCCCAAGTTCCTAATGAACTACTCACTAATCATGATTAAACCCATCAAATCAAAGATAAGAGAAAGGTTAAGCATGATTAGAGAAAAGATTAAAGGAAGTTCAAGATAGATATTGCATAAAACTTAAAAGATTCAAAGCAATACAAGGTTTTCTCTCAAAGAGGCTGAAAGGTTTTTGACAAGACAAGAGAGAATAATCATTGACATAAAATTAGGTCTTTTCAGTATTTATAGGGGGACCCCCAAAAAGGCAAAAGGTGGAAATTCGTATGTTTGTATCGACGTGCTAGGTCGATACAGCACGTCGATACGAACCCCTGGAATTGTGTCTGGATGTGGCCATTCCGATACGGCTGGTCGATACGGATCCCTGGAAAGTCGTATCGACCTGACTGGTCGATACAGTACGTCGGTATGGCCCGAAACTTCTCCTTTAGGCCTCTTCTTCTCCTTCAAGTGACTTCTAGACTTCCTCCTTGCAATGCCATCATTCCTTAACTTCAAGCATGCCTCCATTGCATCCTTATAACCTGATAAGACTCAAAAATGCAGAAATATGCAAAGACTATGCAAGGACATCCTAGACTACAAGATGAGTGAAATGTGATGCAAAGATGTCTAAATGAGTTCCTAAATGCTGCGAAACTTACACTAAATAGACAGCAATATGATGCAAAATATAGACATATCACTTATCGACCTAGATACCTTTCTCCGATATCTTATGGCCAAGCAATATCCCTTCTTTGACCATGAAGTGGCATTTTTCCCATTTCAGTACTAAGACCCTGCACAAATTAGACAAGCAAATCCCGAAAGAAGAACTGTACACGGAAAAATTGTCCATGAATACTTCGACCATTTTTCAATTAAATCAGAGAATATTGACATCATGCATCTCTGAAACGTAGCAGGTGCCTTGCAAATCCCGAAGGGGATTCTCCTATAAGAAAATGTTTCATATGGACGGTGAAAGTGGTTTTTTCTTGGTCGTTTGGGTGAATCGGTATCTGGAAGAAGCCGCTATAGCCATCCAGAAAACAATAGTATGGATGGTTAGCTAAACTTTCCAGCATTTGGTCGATGAAAGGGAGAGGGAAGTGTGGCTGAATTAAGTTTTCTATAGTCAATGCACATCCTATGACCGGTTATGGTCCTAGTAGGGATTAACTCCTCTCTTTCATTTTTTACGACTGTGATACCCCCTTTCTTTGGTACCACATGGACAGGAGATACCCAAGTGCTATCACTGATGGGGTATATCACGCCGGCTTCTAAGAGTTTTAAAATTTCTTTCTTGACCACTTCCTTTAAGTTTGGGTTTAAACGTCTTTGGTGTTCAATGGAAGATGTGTTTTCATCGTCTAAATGAATCCTATGAGTGCAAAGTGTTGGTGAAAGACCCTTGATGTCACTTAGTGAGTACCCAAGGGCTTTCCTATACTTTTTCAATTCCTTAAGGAGTGAATCCAGCTCATCATCACTTAGACCTTCATTCACAATAACCGGGTATGTGGAGTTGTGTCCCAAGAAAGAGTACATTAGCCCATCTGGTAGTGGCTTGAGCTCGAGTATTGGAGCATCTAGTTCACTCCATTCTCCGCGTGTGCACTGCTCGCCCGAGCTCATTGCATCCATATCGGCTTGATCCCGATATTCCCATTCTTTTGTTACCCAAGCGATCTTATGCCTTCCATGCTCGAGGTCTTCGGGGAATTCATTATCTTCAGCAACTCTTCTCGCATCCAGTTGCATGACATAGAATTCACTCTTGTGCTCTATATGTCCGTGTTGCCTTTTCTCCGTTGTCAAAGCAACTAGCAGAGGGTCCTTCAAAGATAGCTCCTCAAAAAGCTCCTCATTTAGTTTATCCAATATGTCTACCCAGAAGATCTTTCCTCATATGGTAGGCATCTTCATTACGTCTCTTATATCGAACTTGAGAATGATATCTTTTCCTAGATTTAGCTCGATCTTTCCTTTCTTTACATCGATCACTGCCCCTGCCGTAGCTAGGAATGGTCTACCAAGTATAAGAAGGTCTCTTGGTTCTTCGTCCATTTCGAGTACCACGAAATCGGTTGGACTTTTGATATCACCAATCCGGATGGGAACATCTTCAAGCAAACCCTTGGGTAACCTTACATATCGTTTTGCCAGTATCAAGGATATTCGGCTTGGTTTGTAAGTTGTAAAGTCGAGCCTCTTAGCTATTGACAACGGCATAAGGCTTACACTTGCCCCAAGATCACAAAGGCAGTTGTCAAACGTGAGAGGACCAATTGAACACTGAAACAAGACTTTTTATGTCTTGCAAGCAATTCCTCAATTGCTCATATCATTGCAATATATTGAGGTATCAATCCATCTTGGGAGATGATGCAATAAGAATACAAAGTTAAGTCTAAGATAAGCTAAAATGATAAAAGCAAGTCACAAACAAGTATTGAAAGCTAAACACAAACTAAAAGAGAAACTACTAGAGAAATATTATGAAACTAAGCCTTAATCAACACTAATCAAGATACTAAACAAGGATTAACTACTAAGCAAGATTAACAATTGACTAAATCGAAACCTAGGGATGGAATCATTGACTTGGAAAACTAAATGGACAACCTTACAATCATTTAAGCAACTAACCAAGCTAACTCTATGCCTAGAACACTTAAACAAGATTAAACCATGATGTGTGGCCTTAATCCCTTTCTTAATCACCCTAATGAACTAATGATGTTTTAGAATTAAGATAATCAACAAGCATTAAATTCAAGTCTATAAGGCATGATAAACACTCTAGACATCTAATGTCTTAGGCTAGAAATGTAAATCTCTTATTAAGTTGGTTCAAGCATTTCATCAAACACTTGGTGAGTGGATGAAATGCCTATGATCCAAAATAGCAAAGATTAGCTATTTGGCATTAGGAATCACTTAATAAGAAGAGAGAATGAAAGAATCTATCCTAGATTGCAAGATTAATCCATTAGAAAACCCTAAATCTAATCCATCCCCAAGTTTCTAAGGAAACTACTCACTAATCATACTTAAACCCATCAAATCAAAGATTAGAGAAAGGTTAAACATGATTAGAGAAAGATAAAACAAGAAATCTAAGAAAGATATTGCATTAAACTTAAAGATCCAAAGCTTAAACAAGGTTTTTCTCAAAGAGGCTAAAAGTTTAGGCTAACAACAAGAGAAATAAAGTTGTCTTAAAAAATTAGGTCTAAAGAGTATTTATAGGAGGGACCCAAAGGGTAAACAAAGAAGATTCGTCTGGGAGAATTTCGACGAGCTACGTCGAAAATACTCGTCGAAACTTCACCCTGGAGGAAAGTTTCGGTGAGGCTTCGTCGAAACTTCTGGTCGAAACATCGTCCTGGAGAGAAGTTTCGGTCAGCTACGCCGAAACTTCTGGTCGAAACTTCTTCAGGATTCTTCTTCTCCATCTTTTTGGCAACTTCTTGCTCTTCCAAGTGATGTGCCATTCCTCTCCAACTCCATTGTTGCTTCCACAGCATCCATGTTACCTGATCAAGACTCCAAATGCACCAAAACATGCAAGGACTATGCAAAAACACTCTAGGACTCTAAATGATACAATGCAACACAATGACGCTATATTAGACTCCTAAATGATGAGAAACTTATACTAAATGGATGCTAAAATGATGCAAAATATAGACATATCAACTCCCCCAAACTTGCCTTTTGCTTGTCCCCAAACAAATGAAACACAAGCTAAGGAGAGAGGTTTGAAAGTGGGGACTCAAATCCAAAGGTGTAAAGCAAAAGAATCAATTCAATGGTCCTAGTTAGTAGTTCTAGGATGCTCTTTATGCAAATTTCTACTCCAAAAGGTCTAGCCATACCCATACTCATTCAAGTGAACCCAAGCTTAAACCTACACAAGCATTCATTTTCACCAACCCTTTAACATTCATTAATGGTAACCATGGATCATGAATCATGCAATGCTAGCGAACTTGTTTGGTTTTTGGGTAAGGTTTTGAGATAAAGATAATCTCAACTACATGGGGTTCCAATGCAAAGGATCTCTCAATGAACAAGTGAACTTTGGCAAAATGCTAAGAGTAAAAAGCAACCTATGCATACAAGGACAAACTTCCATCTACCTCTTTGTAACACAAAAGCTTTCACTCTCATTCTCTTTTTAGCTCACTCACCAAGCCCAACCTAAGTTACCCATTGCAAGGCAATTCGCCAAACCCAATAGAAACTCAAACACCTTCTTCTTTTCCTTTTCGCTTTTAAGCACTTAGAGGAATATCTTCTACAACCACAAGTGTTGGCACACTTTTACTTCAAGCTCTTTCTCTTTTCATTCACAATTTGCTATCCTCTTTCCTATAACAACTTAGCCATATTTTTTTATTTTTTTTGGCTCTCTTACTTTTCTTTTCTGGAGGATTTCTTTTCTTTTCTTAACTCTTAGAGCACTATACAAAGCCAACACTTGTTCCAAATACTTTCGTTTTTCCCCCTTTTACCATCTCAACTTCGCCCACATACTTGTTCCACAACAAATATCAAGCCAAAATTCCCACCCAAGAATCCTATCCTATCACCCAAGAATCCTATCTTAATGTCTGATTCTTGCGGTGGTGGTGGATAGTAACCGTAATGTCCATAATGAGGCTGAGCATATGGTGGAGGGTACGGCGGAGGTTGATGGTAGTATTGATGAGGAGGAAGGTAACTTTGCTGGGTGTATGCATTGGTATTGCACTGAGAAGCTAGCTGAGGATGTATAGCCAAAGTTGTAGAGTTCCCTGACTGAATTTGTCCGTGGGTAGTGTTTACTTCCCCACATTGGCCAGGTTCCGTCGGGAATACCCCGATTTTTGCTATCGTAGCATCTTGAACGTGCTCTCCCTTTAGCAAAGCGTCCAAACGTACTTGTAACTTCATCACTTCGCTTTCCCTCTGGCTGTTCAGCTCTGTTGATTCTTTGTCAATGTTGTCCTCATAATTACCATCACATGTAGCCATATTCTCGAGAAGATTCATTACATCATTTACGTCTTGGCCAAGGAAGATCCTGTTGCTTGCAGTATCCAGTTGATCCTTATATTTTTTTTTGACACACCTCTATATAGGATACTGAGTAGTGAAGAGCTTGAGTAGCCGTGATGAGGGCATTTTATTGTATAACCTGTTAAACGGTCACAAGCTTCACTGACTCGCTCATCTTCGTGTTGTGTAAACGTGGGAATCTCAAGTCGCAGTTTTGATGTTCTTGACGGTGAGAAGAATTTCTTGAGAAAGGCTCGTTTACACTCCTCCCAAGTTGTTATAGACCCCAGTGTTAGTTTCTTTTCCCATTGGTGAGCTCTTCCTCCAAGTGAAAATGGGAAAAGTATTAACTTGAATCCATCTTCTGAGATTCCTTCTTGTTTTTGTCAAAGAACAGATCTTCTCAAAATCATCAAGGTGGTCCAAGGGGTCTTCCACGGCATCACCCTGCTATTTTTGTTGTTTCGGACCATAGCAAGCATACTACTCTTGATCTCATATCCAGCATCACCCGAGGGAGGAGTAATACCGATTCGTGGTCTGTAGTTGCTTGGTGAGTCACATTCTCCAATGAGACGTTGCAGACGCTGTGTATCGAGTTGATCCCGTTGTACGCCATTCGTCTCGGCTCTTGGATGTTGAACGTTGTCCATTTGATCTTTTTGAAAGAGGTACCTACAAAAAGTTCTCAAGAATTTTAATTAGTATCTGAAAATAAAATAATGTCTTAGTCCTGCTAAGAATCTGAAACGCAATACTCAAAATCAGCCCAAATCGGCAACGGCGCCAATTGATAAGTAGGTTTTTTACTAGTCTACTTGGTCAATGACCCACTACTTATAACCGAATGTAGTATAGGTTATGGGTCTTATCAATCCGATGGGAAGGTTCAAGATACTGCGTTTATGAGGTTCTTATACAAGCTAGGAGCAATCTAAGATCTTAAAAGAGGAAAGCTATCAACCTAAATGTCACAATGATAAAAAGCTAATAACATAAACTAGATTTAATGAAGAAGGAAAGGAAATAGCAAGTAAATGATATGAGCATGGGAAGCATTAACAACAAGGAGAAGATTGATGCCGAGGACAACCAGCAGCTTGATGCCGAGGACAAAGAGAAGCTTGATGCCGAGGAAGGCTTAGTCATACCCAAAGGTCCCATGACTCGTGCTAGAGCTAAAGCATTCAAAGACAGTATGAATTCTCTACTTAACCAGATAGAGAATCAAGATGGAGAAAGAGATGCTTATCAAACCATTCTGGTGTTGATTCAAGCTAATTGATTTCATCATTTGGGTAAGGTGTTCAATGGTGCTTTTTTTCCCTTGACAAGTTTTGTCCCACTGGGTTTTCTTGTCAAGGTTTTTAATGAGGCTTTTGTTCAACTCCTTAACCCCATTTGATGAACCGAAGACCAAGCCCAAGAAGCTTCTGTTCCAGCCGCTTTATTCTTATCTTTAAGTTATGTTATTTCTAAGCTTATGTTATGTCTAATTTGTATTTTTTATTTCTTTACTTTACGCGTGTATTTAGGGCTTCTTCCTGAAGTTCCCTATATATACTCTTGTAAATTCTCATTTTTATCTAGCTAGATTTTTATCCTCAAACTCTGAAACTAGATCAAGGTAAATCAAAGGCCCTCTCATCTCCTTTGTGCGACCTCTCAATCCATAGGTGAATCTAAGGAATTTTGCAGCCTTATTGTGACCTCTACACTCCATTGTTACTTGATTACATTCGTTTCACTTCCCCACAAATACATTCCATTAATCCACAAATCCATTTCATCTCTACTTGCTTCTAAAGTGACGGGTTTGGAGGAAAGTTCATATTAAGTGGTATCAGAGCCACTTTGGAAGCTAAGTACTCTTAGATCTCGTGTTTTATGATTGTTTATCATTCTGTGTATGCCGATCTAAGTGTTGAGAAATTTGTTTTTTATGACCTTCGAACTTCTTGTGTCGCACGGATCCGAGAATTCCCTAGGTTTTGCTATCATTTCG
Organism: Alliaria petiolata; assembly: GCA_020283515.1. Classification (NCBI taxonomy): domain Eukaryota; kingdom Viridiplantae; phylum Streptophyta; class Magnoliopsida; order Brassicales; family Brassicaceae; genus Alliaria; species Alliaria petiolata. Next base: position 91,350,140 of record JAHZTW010000002.1, read on the forward strand.
TGTTTTAATAGTGATTGTCTTATTGATTTAAGCCGATCTAAGTGTTCCTGATAACCGATCTGTGTTTAGAAAGTAATCTGAGTTGTTGTTTGTGTCTCTGCAAATTCCAGAAAATCGATTTGTGTTGCAGGTTGTCGATGTGTATTAATTGTTGTGATCTCTTGTGTCTAGTTGTGAAATCGTACCCCTCTGTCGTTGTTTACTCTGGATTTGTTCTGTTTTGATTGAAGAACTTGTAACTGGATTTTCATCTACTTGTTCCAGGCTCTATATCAAATCCAGATGAAGATGGTGAGAATAGTAACCCCAGAGTTGACAAACTCTTCATGGAAGCTATGATGGCAAAGCTGCAGAAGATGGATGACAGATTAGCCGCCTTTGAAGAGAAGGAGAGAACCAGAGCTGATACTAGACCGAATCCAGGACAGAATGACAGAATCTCTGATGCGGCAACAGATCAATACTACCGAAGAAAAAGTGATTCATCTCAGGGAAGTAGAAGAAGGAACATGCACCATACAACTCAAGAGGAACCACTAAGTGAAAATCTCAAAGGCCTGAAGATTAGCATTCCCCCATTTCATGGCAGAACCTATCGAGATACCTATTTAGAATGGGAAAAGAAGATTGAGTTGGTCTTCAATGTCCAGCAGTATACTGAGCTAAACAGAGTCAAGATTGCTGCAACAGAATTTCATGACTATGCCTTAAGCTGGTGGGATCAATTTGTCACGACCAGAAGAAGAAATCAAGAGCTACATGTGGAAACTTGGTCTGAAATGAAAAGTCTGATGAGGAAAAGGTTTATTCCTAGTCACTATCACAGGGAGCTACATCAGAAGCTGAGAAAGCATACTCAAGAAGCTCGTACAGTAGAAGAATATTATCAAGAAATGGAGTTGTTGATGCTAAGAGCTAATGTAGCATAGGATAAAGAAGCTACTATGTCACAGTTTCTAGGAGGATTACATCAAGAGATTCAAGACAGATTGGAAACCGAGCATTATATGGAACTTGAAAAGATGCTACATAAGGCCATTTTGTTTGAGCAACAGATCAAGAGAAAGAAAGCCTCACGATCTAACTTTGGTAATAGTTCTTCTTACATAAGGCCAAGCTTTTCAAAGGAAGACAGAAACGTTTCTACTAAGGATTTCAAGCCAACCGTGTACTCTAAGCCTTCAGATGCAACTAAAGCTGTTACTCCAGCACCTACAAATTACAAAGGGAAGGCTAAAGAAGGTATTACTCGATCCCGAGATGTCAGCTGCTTCAAATGTCATGAAAAAGGACATTATGCAAATGAATGTTCCAACAAGCGTGTGATGATCCTTTTGGAAAGTGGTGAGTTCGAGTCTGCTGATGAGTATCCAGAGGCTTCTAGTGAGGATGAGCAAGAGATTGCTGCTGTTAAAGGAGATTTGTTAGTGGCAAGAAGAACTCTAAGTGTGTAGAATAAGACTCAAGAGCAAGAACAAAGAGAGAATTTGTTCCACACAAGATGCAATGTTCAGGGTAAGGTCTGTAGCATGATCATCGATTGAGGAAGTTGAACTAACGTTGCTAGTGATACCATGGTTAAGAAACTGGGCTTAAGGACTACAAAACATCCAGCACGATATAAGCTTCAGTGGCTTAATGACAGTGGCGAGATGAATGTCAGCAAGCAAGTTTTGGTTCCTCTAAGCATTGGTAAGTATGAGGATGACATTCTCTGTGATGTTTTGCCTATGGAAGCCAGTCATATACTCCTAGGACGTCCCTGGCAATCAGACATAAGGGTTATACATGATGGTTTCTCCAATCGCCATACATTTGAGTATAAGGGTAAGAAGACTACACTAATTCCTATAAATCCACAAGAGGTTTATCTTGATCAAAAGAAGGATCAGAAGAAGGAATCCTCTCAGTCTAAGCGCCCAAACTTCTTTGCCAAATCCAGTGAAGTTAAACAAGCTTATTTGTCTAATCATTCTATGCTTCTATTTGTTTATAAAGAGTCATTGCTTAACATGTCTAATCTGACACCGGTGCTACCGAGTGAAATGACTAATCTTTTTCAGGAGTACAGTGGTGTTTTCCCTGAAGAAACTCCACAAGGTCTACCACCGATCAGAGGGATTGAGCATCAGATTGATTTTGGTCCTGGATCATCTCTCCCGAAATGACCAGCATATAGAACTAATCATGTGGAAACTAAAGAACTTCAGAAACAAATCAGTGAACTAATGGAGAAGGGCCACATCCGTGAAAGTATGAGTCCATGTGCTGTGCCAGTCTTGCTTGTACCAAAGAAAGATGGAAGCTAGCGAATGTGTGTTGATTGTCGAGCAATCAACAATATAACAGTGAAGTATCACCACCCTATTCCCAGATTAGATGATATACTTGATGAATTGCATGGTTCTAGCATATTCTATAAGATTGATCTTAAAAGTGGGTATCACCAGATTAGGATGAAAGAGGGTGATGAGTGGAAAACAGCCTTTAAGACTAAGCATGGGTGATAATTAACATATTTACACCATTTTGGCATCCATTTAGTGTAGTGTTTGCATTGATTCATGCATATAACCTGATAGTTTTAGTCTTGTTTGTATCCATTTTAGAGTATAGTAAGTCTTAGGATAGTCCTAGTACATTTTATTGTATTTTGGAGTGTTTTTAGGTACTTTGGAGGACTTTGGAGAGTATGGAGGTTTAACAAGGCTTGGAGGATAGCACATGATCTAAAGGGGGCCAAAGTGGAGCAAAGGAGTGAGGAAAATGCACTTGGGCGCACTAAGCAGTTTAAGGGGAGATCTGATCGATCAGCAGATCCATCAGAAGCTAGGACCTGATAGATCAAATGAGACAAAAAGACTAGATCGATCAACCGATCGATCAGACCATTTTGGCTGATGGATCAAACGCGGTAGGGGAATCTGATCGATCAGAAGATCGATCATACTATTTTGGCTGATCGATCCGAGGTGTGTTTTACCCAAACCCGATCGGGTCAATACCCGGTTTATTCCGGGTTGACCCGGTTCGTGCACTGTTGACTATAAATATTCATAACCTAATTTTCTTAAGGATCTTATGTTCTTGCTTAGAAAAACTTCCACTTTGGGTTCTAAGTAATTTGTAAGATCATTTTCAAGAGTTTATGCAATCTAAGAGTTTTCCTTGTTTAATCTTTCTTCTCTCATCTTTCTAATCATGTTTGCCAACATTTCTTTCATTGATTTGATGGGCTTAATGATGATTAGTGAGTAGTCTCTTAGGAACTTGGAGATTGGTTAGATTTAGGGTTTTCTAATGGTTCAATCTTGCAATCTAGGTTAGATTCTTTCATCTTTCTTCTTATTAAGGTGTTCTTAATGCCAAATAGCTAATCTTTTGCTATTTCGATCATAAGCATTTCATACACCCACCAAGTGTTTGATGAAATGCTTGAACCACTTTTTTGAAGAGATTTACATTCCTAGCCTAAGACATTAGTTGCCTATGGTGTTTATCATGCCATTTAGACTTATGTTTAATGCTTGCTAATAATTTTAATGCTAACACATCATTAGTTCATTAAGGTGATTAGGAAAGGGATTAGTACCACACATCATGGATTAGTCTTAATTAGTGTTCTAGGCATA
>JAHZTW010000002.1:91354745-91366775 GCA_020283515.1 Alliaria petiolata
CCATTCATCCTAATGATCAAGAGAAGACTACTTTCACATGCCCTTATGGTACCTTTGCATATCGAAGGATGCCATTTGGGTTATGTAATGCTCCAACTATCTTTCAAAGGTGCATGATGAGTATCTTCTCCGATCTCATTAAGGAAATGGTAGAAGTTTTTATGGATGACTTTTTTTTGTATGGTGCCTCTTTTTCTGCATGTCTCTCTAATCTTTGCAGGTCTTTACAAAGATCTGAAGAGTCTCACTTGGTGCTCAATTGGGAAAAGTGTCATTTCATGGTCAACCAAGGGATTGTGTTGAGTCATAAGATTTCTGAAGAAGGAATAGAAGTGGACAACGCCAAGATTGATGTAATGGTCAACATGGCGCCACCATCCAATGTGAGAGGCATAAGGAGTTTCCTTGGGCATGCCGGTTTCTATAGAAGATTCATCAAGGATTTCTCAAGGATTGCTAGGCCTTTGACAAGACTCCTTTGTAAGGAAGTTGAGTTTCGGTTTGATGAAGAATGCTTGCAAGCCTTTAAGACAATCAAGAAGGCACTTGTAAGTGCCCCTATTATGCAAGCACCGGATTGGAGTCTACCATTTGAGATCATGGCGGATGCTAGTGACTATGTGTTGGAGCGGTTCTTGGACAAAGGAAAGAGAAGAAGCTGCATGTGATCTACTATGCAAGTAGGACACTTGATGAGGCTCAAACCAAGTATGCAACAACAAAAAAAGGAACTCTTGGTGATGGTGTTTGCTTTTGAGAAATTTCGATCTTATTTGGTGGGATCAAAAGTGATTGTGTACACCGATCATGCTGCATTGCGCCACATCTATGCTAAAAAGGAGACCAAGCTAAGGCTCCTAAGATGGATCTTACTTCTTCAAGAGTTTGACATGGAAATAGTTGACAAGAACGGTGTAGAGAATGGTGTAGCTGATAACTTGTCAAGGATGAGAATTGAAGATGCTTTACCACTCAATGATGCTCTACCGGAAGAGCAAATAATGATGATCAAGAGTGTTCCTAGTGCACATGGAGTTGGGAAGATGCTTCAAGAGACTCAAGGTCTAGAGAGAAAGGGTGAGCCTTGGTATGCTGATATTGTTAACTACTTGGTATGCAAAGAAGAACCAACTCATCTCAAGAACTATCACAAGAAGAAGTTAATGAGAGATGTGTCACACTTCTATTGGGATGAGCCTTACCTCTAAAAGAGATGTGCTGATGGGATTTATAGAAGATGCTTGGCACAAGAAGAGGTTGAGAGTGTGATTTTTCATTGCCATGGGTCCAAGTATGGGGGTCATTTTGCCACTTTCAAGACAGCTACAAAGGTTCTTCAAAGCGGATTTTGGTGGCCTACATTGTTCAAAGACACTCATGAGTTCATCAAAACGTGTGAACCTTGCCAAAAGAAGGGGAACATAAGCAAAAGAGATGAGATGCCCCAAAACCCAATCTTAGAAGTGGAGTTGTTTGATGTATGGATGGGACCCTTCCCATCTTCTTATGGAAACCAATACATCTTGGTAGCTGTTGACTATATCTCCAAGTGGGTTGAAGCCATTGCAAGCCATACAAATGACTCTAAGGTCATGGTGAAGATGTTCAAGAGTATAATCTTCCCAAGGTTTGGTGTGCCAAAAGTTGTGATTAGTGATGGGGGAAGCCACTAATCAAGCATGGTGTCAAGCACAAGGTAGCCACTCCTTATCATCCTCAAACTAGTGGTCAAGTGGAAGTTTCAAACGGAGAAATCAAGGCCATTCTAGAGAAGACTATGTGTATAACAAGGAAGGATTGGTCTATCAAGCCTGATGATGCTTTTTGGGCTTATAGGACAGCTTTCAAAACACCAATTGGAAGATCTCCTTTCAACCTTGTGTATGGAAAATCTTGCCATCTACCAGTGGAGATTGAACACAAGGCTTTGTGGGCTGTTAAGCTTCTCAATTACAATCTCAAAACAGCCTAAGAGAAGAGATTGATTCAACTCCAAGAGTTTGAGGAGATTAGGCTTGAATCCTATGAGAGTTCAAGGATCTACAAGGAAAGAACCATGGCTTTTCATGACAAGAGGATTGTGAAGAAGGAGCTGAGTGTTGGAGACAAGGTTCTTCTCTACAACTCTAGACTAAAGTTGTTTCCCGGTAAGCTCAAGTCAAGGTGGGGATGCCCTTTTGAGATTCAAGAAGTATTGCCTTATGGAGCCATCACTTTGATTCAGTTTCACAGTCAATGGTCATAGGGTTAAGCAATACTTGGTGAATGTGTCTAAGGAAGAGGCAAGCTCATGTCCTCTTCAAGATCCACTCTTACCTAAAAAGGTTTGAACCGTCGAGCTAATGACGTTAAACAAGCGCTCTTGGGAGAAATTTTCATGTTTATCCATGTACATATTTCTAGTTCTTTTCTAGTTCCTTTTTATGTTTTTTTTTCATGTTTGCAGGTAGAGGTATGTTGGAAGTTGTGAGGCATGGTCTAAGGTCAGATTTGGCAAGGAAAAAGTTTCTCGGAGATCTGCTCGATCACACGATCGATCACCTGATAGATCAAACGCGACAGGGAGATCTGATTGATCATGAGATCGATCAGACCATTTTGCCTCATCGATCTACGAGGGCAGAAGAATCAGATTATTCACACGATCGTTCTCCTGATCATTCAACCCGCAAAAAAGGTGATATATCATGGTTTTTACCCCTTTTTGGACCATGATATAAGTGTTTTTATAGATTCTTTTGTTAGTTTTAGAGCATATAGTGTTTCTATATTTGGTTTCTGTTTTGCTTGAGGGCAAGCAAAAGCTAAGTCTGAGGGAGTTGATATATCATGGTTTTTACCCGTTTTTGGACCATGATATAAGTGTTTTTATAGATTCTTTTGTTAGTTTTAGAGTCTTTTCTGAGTCTTTATAGGTTGGACTACGTTTGGAGCATAATTAGAGATTTTGAAGCTTTTTGGAGCATTTTGGAGAAGCAGCCAAAGTAATGAAGTCGAGAGAGTAGAATTACGCGCAGAGTGTCGATCGACACCCTCTGTGTCGATCGACATCATACGAGACTGCCAAGTTTCGCGACTTCTATCAGAAAAATGAAATTGCCCAAGTTTTGAAGAATTGCAAGATTGCCCCTGGACGAAAATCCTCTATAAATAGTTTACAGGCATTGTTTAGCCTCAACACCTTGGAATACCTTTTTCATAATTTTCTGTCTTAGAGATTTTTAGAGAGAAGAATTTGTCTCCTTCAGAGCAAATTTGGAACTCCATGATTTCTATTGATTTCTTTTATGCATTCTTCTTTATTCATGATTTTTGTTTCATTCACCATGTTTGAGTAGTCTGCTAGTTAGGTTTAGGGTTTTTCAAGGGTGATTAATGAATTGTTAGGTCAAATTAAATTGTTAGGATAAAATCATTAGAGTTGTTCATCTGGATTTGTGTTTAATGCTTATTCTAGCTTCGCGACCTAGAATCTGATCTTAGGTTAATTAGTAGACACGAGAGTGTTATTGATTGCCTGAACTAGTGTTAGATGAGCAAAATACCTATTCGCAAAGAGATTTGGTTTAGGATTTTGTGAACAATTGAACCTGATATTAATGCTTGTCTGAATTGTTTGAATTTGCAAAGAGATTTGGAATTCTAGGGTTTAGACATAGATAATCTTCGCAGCGAGAGTTAGTTGATTTTACATTAGTGTTTCGAGTTCAAGAATAGTGCTTAATAATTCCTAACATCCTATCTAGACCTGCAATTTAGATCACCTGAGAATTTTCCTGAACCTAGCGTTTCGTCTCCTGAATTTACTAAGTCTTTAATTGCTTTCTGTTTTTAATTCCATCTTTCTTCTTAGCTTAATTTGAAATTAGAAGTTTGCTGTGTGACTATCCCTTCACTGTGGATTCGATCCCTAAGTACTACAACTGATCTCTTAATTTGAGAGAGTAGCTCTAGGGTAAATTTGAGAGCATATCAAATTTTGGCGCCGTTGCCGGGGAAGGACATTAGTTACCTACAGAGTTCTAATATTAGAATTTTGTCTAGGTTTTATTTTTTATTTTTATTTTTGGTTACTAATATTAGTTACTTATTCTTGTTTTCAGGTGCATGCTTAATCGCATTACCAGAAGCAACAAGGACAAAGAACTAATCGCACTCAACCAGGAACTAGGTCGTCTCGAACGCAAGAACCGAGCATCTACACGAGTGTCGATCGACACCAATAGCATCGATCAACACCCTGCGCAGGATACGATGGCTGATCTTATGGTTCTGATCCGAGACGCTGAAGGCAACCTGGTTGATGCAGAAGGGAGCAGAAGGAACGACCAAGGACAGAGACTTGATGAGGCTGGCGCCGTCATCGTCGAACAAGAGTTGCTCGATGGTGTCGATCGACACAATCTTGGTGTCGATCGACACCATGCACATGCAGAAGTTGGACGTGGAAGAACGCTTGGTGAATACAACCGACCAGACCAGTTTTATGCTAATAGAGCTGCAATCCGTCCTCCTGCATTCCAGAGGAATGATTTCGAGCTGAAACCTGCTTACTACACATTGGTTTCTCAGCATCCATTTCATGGTCTCCCTAATGAGCATCCAATGGACCACATAGAGAGGTTTGAAGATTTAGCATCAAGCATCAAGGCCAATGGAGTCACATATGATTATATCTTCTGCAAGCTTTTCCCCTACTCGCTTGCTGGAGATGCAGCATACTGGCTGAAGCAGTTGGAGCCAGGATCCTTGACCACATGGGAAGACACAAAGAATGCATTCTTATGCAATTTCTTTGATGATGCAAGGTCTGAAGATCTGAGGACGAAGATCACCACATTCTTCCAAGGACCCACTGAAGCATTCAAAGCTTCTTGGGTGAGATTCAAGGCGTACCAGAGGGACTGCCCACACAACGGTTTCAGCGAGCCGCAACTTCTCGGTATCTTTTACCGAGGAATCGACTGGAGATACCAGATGGCCTTAGATGCTGCAAGCAATGATAATTTCAACACCAGATACCCAGAGGACGCGATGGTACTTATAGAGAATTTAGCCTCTTGCAACAGCACCAAGAACGCAGATTTAGAGAGGAGACAACATGCTGGTGTAACTGGAGGAAGCCATATTGCAGAGGTCAACAGGAAGCTGGACCTATTGGTGAACAAGAAGCAAGTCCACTTTGCAGAAGTGGAGACCTTTGAGCCAGAGCAAGAAGAAGTCAATTACATCAATGGAGCTGGTTTTCAAGGACAAAGGTTCAACAATCAGCAAAGCTATAGTTCTTCTTACCAGAAGCCTTTTCAGAGCAACATCTTCAATAGAACTTATGGTTCTTCTTCTTACCAGAATCCCCCTGCCCGAGACAATAAGATGGAGTCCATGATTCAACAAATCTTGGAGGGACAACAAAAGATGACTGTGGACTTCAATGGGAAGATCGAAGCCTTGTACACTGATCTGAATTGGAAAATTGAGTCTCTAGGTACTCATATGAAGCAATTGGATGTCCAAGTAGCTCAAACTGCAGGAGCTTTGAAGAGACAAGAAGGATTTCTTCCTGGAAAGACTGATACAAATCCCAGACACCATGTGAATGCCATCAAGATCCAAAATGGAGGGAACCTTCAGCCTGTGCAGAAAAGAGGGCTAAGTACTGAAGAATTCGAGGAGATTGAAGATGTAGAAAATGTTTCGGAGTCAATGTCGATCGACACTACTGTGTGTCGATCGACACCCAAGGAGAAACCAGACGAATCAAGCTCGATCGACACAGCATCCTCGACACAAACGTCTAGTGTCGATTGACACCAGCTGGGTGTCGATCGACGCCCTTCCCGAACTTGGACAGACACGCCTAGAGCTTCAAATACTACAGAGGAAAGAGTGTACAAGCCCAAGGTTCCAAATCCTCCTTTACCCAAACACCTAAGGCCGCCCATTAGTGCAGAGAAGCTGGCTGCATTCAACAAGAGGGTGGAAATGATTCCTAAGGAGCTCTCCTTTAATGAGGCTTATGAGAGATATCCCTTGTGTGCCTTCTTCCAGAATAACAGAGAAAGCTTTGAAGAGATGGAATAACTCTTTCACAAAGCAAGGGAAACACCACCACCAATGAAGCAACTGCTTAAGGTTGAAGACCCTGGGATGTTTATGGTTCCATGCTCCATTGGAGGAGTTGAGTTTCAACAATCTATTTGCGATTCTGGTGCTAGTGTTAACCTAATGTCAAAGGACATTGCATAGAGATTGGGAATTGCTGACATTCAACCTCCAAACATGACCATTCAAGAGACATTGGATGGAAATTCTGAGAAAGTTGTGGAGCTTGAAGATTGGAGTGGAAACAATCATCTCATCAGGACACCACGCACAGATGAAGGTCTTATCAATGCTAAGTTGATGGAGGACGACGTTTTTGTCATGGAAGGAAGGATTTCAGAGCTGAAGTGGAGAAAAAGTGCAGAGACTCGAGCTGCAAGCTTGGTGTCGATCGACACCACTAGTGTCGATCGACACACTTCACGGATCACACCAGAAGTCGCTTCCAATGCTGCAATTCCATCATCTTTGTTCCAACAGATACCTCCACATCCTACAACCCAGAAACCTCGAAGAAAGCAAAGGTATGCATTTCCTGGAATGAATTCCAAACCCCCTGATCTTATCAATAAGAATACCAAAGGTTCAAAAGATGCTGCGCACTTATGCAAGCCACGAGATTCTCATAGAAGGCTTGGTGTTTCTTTTGATGATTCTGCAGGAAAACGAAGTGTCCCACCCGAAGTCAAGTCCCACCCTGCTGTTGTTCCTAACTTCCTTGGTCGATCTCATGCATCTACTGCCTATACACCGCCTTGGATGAGAAGACATTCGTCTGGGAAGCATTCCATGCCACCCTCTGATCCACCAGACGTCTGAACCCCGACACAGTCAAGCTAATGACTGAAAACGAGCGCTGAGTGGGAGGCAACCCACTGTTAGGTAATATATTTATTTACATTTCGTTTTGGTTTTACTAAGTCCTAGTTTTAGTCAGTTGAAAAAAGGCGACATTGTGCTCGACATTGACCAGTGTCGATCGACACCACTATAGTGTCGATCGACACCACGCGCATCAAAATGTAAATCTTCTAACTCGTCTTTTATGTTGTTTCTAATCTTTCTTTTAGCCAACTTCGGGCTTGATAACACTGGGGACAGTGTTGTTTAAGTCTGGGGGAGGTGATTACTGACTTTGTGTTTTGTTTTGAGAGTCAGTAAAAACCTTTGTTTTATTGAGTCAAAATCAGTTGAAATTTTCAACTTTTCTTGGAACTAACCGCAGAATGTTGACACTTGAAGGACCATTGCTTTAGTAATTGATTACAGGTCTTACTAAGTAGAAAGCTACAAGTGGATCAATCTAACAGAGAGAGTTCAGATCCCCTTATAAGAACTAGGTATGCACAGAACTTGATTCCTCTTTCAGCTTTGATAAGATTAGAAATCTGCAGTCTCTCCTTGATTTTCCCTTGAGAAAAGTAAAGAAAGAAAGTCTAAGTCTGGGAATGGTGCAATGAACCTCATGAGCCTGTCTCCTCACAAGGAACAATATTAGTGAGTGCTCTTGAACCCGTCTCCTTACAAGGAACACAAGTAGAGAGTAGCACTATTTCCCGAGACTACAAAAGAATAAGAAGAGTCAATGAAAATATCTTAGAACACCCTAAAAATGGGCAGAAGTTGACTAAGGGAAGAGAAAATAGGAGAGCTGTAGAAAGTATATCTTGTTCAAGCACTAGGGAAGGGAAAAGAATCATAAAAATTTTGTGGCAATACCACTGTTAGAGTTCGAAATTTTACCAAGGAAAAGATCTGCATTCAAACTGGGAGATTGCTAAGCTTGTGGTAAGTATATTGAAATATTACCTAAGGTTGGCTCAATGGTAAGTGGATTCAAGAAGTGTTGGTTCGATGTGGCGTTCTGAAGGATAGCTCGATGTTTCTGTTTTCAAACCTCGACTCTATATTTGGTTTCTATTTTGCTTGAGGGCAAGCAAAAGCTAAGTCTGGGGGAGTTGATATATCATGGTTTTTACCCGTTTTTGGACCATGATATAAGTGTTTTTATAGATTCTTTTGTTAGTTTTAGAGTCTTTTCTGAGTCTTTATAGGTTGGACTACGTTTGGAGCATAATTAGAGATTTTGAAGCTTTTTGGAGCATTTTGGAGAAGCAGCCAAAGTGATGAAGTCGAGAGAGCAGATTTACGCACAGGGTGTCGATCGACACCATCTGTGTCGATCGACACCAGACGAGACCGACGCAATGTTGCGACTTCCATCAGAAAAAGGAAATCACAAGAAGTTTCCATTATTTACAAGTCTGCCCAATTCGTGTTTTAGGCCTATAAATATAGTTTTTCAGCCATTGTTTAGGCTACACAATAATTTAGAGAGAGATTTTAGAGAGTTTTTGGGGAGAGAGATCCTATACTTTGTTCTTGAGATTTTGAACCCCTTTATTTCTTCTATTGATTTCTCTTATGCTTTCTATTCAAATTATGATTTTTGTTTCATTAATCATGACTGAGTAGTTTGCTTGTTAGGTTTAGGGTTTTTCAAAGGTGATTAATGAATTGTTAGGTCGAATTAAATTGTTAGGATAAAATCATTAGAGTTGTTCATCTGGATTTGTGTTTAATGCTTATTCTAGCTTCGCGACCTAGAATCTGATCTTAGGTTAATTAGTAGACACGAGAGTGTTATTGATTGCCTGAACTAGTGTTAGATGAGCAAAATACCTATTCGCAAAGAGATTTGGTTTAGGATTTTGTGAACAATCGAACCTGATATTAATGCTTGTCTGAATTGTTTGAATTTGCAAAGAGATTTGGAATTCTAGGGTTTAAACATAGATAATCTTCGCAGCGAGAGTTGATTGATTTTACATTAGTGTTTCGAGTTCAAGAACAGTGCTTAATAATTCCTAACATCTTGTCTAGACCTGCAATTTAGATCACCTGAGAATTTCCCTGAACCTAGCGTTTCGTCTCCTGAATTTACTAAGTCTTTAATTGCTTTCTGTTTTTAATTCCATCTTTCTTCTTAACTTAATTCGAAATTAGAAGTTTGCTGTGTGACTATCCCTTCCCTATGGATTCGATCCCTAAGTACTACAACTGATCTTTTAATTTGAGAGAGTAGTTCTAGGGTAAATTTGAGAGCATATCACAAGGTAAGTCAACTTTTCTTTTTAAAAAAAAGAAAAAAAAGAAATGCAGGCTCTCTCTTCTTCCCCATTCACGACTTCCCCTCTTCTTTTTACCTCTTCTTTCTCTTTTTTTTTTCACTCAAATCTTGCGATTCAATGCGCCTTGTGCTAGAAATCTTGACCTCTTAGTAATTCTTGCATCAATTTCGTCTATCTCCTAATCATCTCTAAGGTACATTTCCACAAACCCTCTTTTTCATGAAAATTCAAACTATAGGTCTCATGGTGAGAATTCAAGGAATTGCTTGTTGAGTGAAAATTGGTCAATAATGCTTGCATTATGCTCGAAATTGATTGGGTTGATAAATTCATGAGCTTATTCGGAGTTTTCACAAAATTTTGAACTTTTGGAAATTTGAGCTATGAAAGTGACGAAAATTGGAGTTTTTGAGAATGTTTGGAATTTGCTCTCATCGTTTCATGCATTAGGTCCACTAGGCGTGGTAGAATAAGTCTCAGCTTCGATTTTCACAATCTTATTCACTCGTTTGTGAGAATTTGGGATTGAAGTTGAGTTTGTACCTTTAAGTTGAAATTGAAAATCTTGTGGAGTTTGTGGATTCTCTCATCTTGATTGGCATTGTTGAGTGAAATACTAGACTTGGCGATTGAAGTAAGTAGACCTAGATTTATTTCTTGCAAAAATTTCAACTTACGTCTCTTGCCACTCACATTTACTTTCATTGAGCTTTTATTAGACACAATGGGAAGGGATGGTACAAAGACGCCAAGACAAGTTGAGGAGAGTGCACCAATTGCAAGATGGAATGCAGTTGAGAAAAAGAACAAGAAGAGTCTTGAGAAATTCCACTTTGAGCCTACAAGGTTTGCTTGCCGAGATACACTTGAGGGTATGGGTTTGAGAGAAGCATTTGACGAGCTGTTGTCAAAGATGGGTCTAAAAAATTGGGCCACGATGGACAATCCCACATATCCAGCCCCCACCTTGGATTTTCTGTCCACAATGAGTTATGAATTTGGTGATCCAAAACACCCAGTTACAAGTGGTTGAAAAATAAGCGTCAAGGTCAATACAACTGCTTACACCATCTCCATTCATGAGATTTGCCTCGCCTATGGGTTCGATGTGAATGGTACATTCTTGAAGTTTCCAAACCTCAAATCAAGTGACAAGCTATGGGACCGAATAGCTGATGGGAAGTATGCTTCAAATAAGGCAAAGATAGGCAAGGTCGGAAATCCGGTTCTGTGCTACGTCCTCAACGCTCACACACTTTCACGAAGAAGCACTTCCTCAATTGTCACCAAAAATGAGTCATGCTTCCTTTTTCAAGGGCTGAAGCGGATCTTATGTGAGGAACCAGATCTATGGAAAGATGATATTGGTAATCGCACAAACTATGGGTGCATACTTGCATCCACTTTGGCTTCGTACAAGGCAATGGGCTATATGAGTGGTTAGTTATGCTGTTTGGATTGACTAATGCTCCTAGTACTTTTATGCGCCTGATGAATCATGTGCTTAGAGCTTACATAGGCTTGTTATTTGTTGCATACTTCGATGATATCCTTATTTACAGTAGGAGTCTAGATGAGCATAATGAGCATGTTAGAAAAGTGTTGGAAGCACTTAGGCAAGAAGCTTTATTCGCTAATTATAAGAAATGCACCTTCTGCACAGATAATGTGATTTTTCTAGGCTTTTTTGTGCGTGCAGATGGAGTCAAAGTGGATGCAGAAAAGGTGAAAGCTATCAAGGACTTTAAATAAGAGAAGTCTGAAGCTTTCATGGACTTGCTGGCTTCTACAGACGCTTTGTCAAGGACTTTAGTACTCTAGCAGCGCCCCTAATCGAAGTCATCAAGAAGGATGTGGGATTTAAATGGGAGAAAGCTCAAGAAACAGCATTCAATTGCCTAAAAGAGAAGCTTATTCATGCTCCTGTTTTATCATTGCCTGACTTTTTAAAAAATTTTGAAATAGAGTGTGATGCTTCTGGTGTAGAGATTGGAGCAGTCTTGATGCAAGACAAGAGGCCTATAGCATACTTCAGTGAAAAACTTGGAGGAGCAACTCATAACAATCCAACTTATGACAAGGAGTTGTACGCCTTGGTGAGAGCCCTCCAAACGTGGCAACACTATCTCTGGCCAAAAGAATTCGCCATTCACACAGACCATGAGTCTTTAAAACACTTGAAAGGTCAGCATAAGCTCAATAAGAGACACGCTCGTTGGGTGGAGTTTATTGAAACATTCCCATATGTCATCAAGTATAAGAAAGGTAAAGATAATGTTGTTGCCGACACATTATCCAGGAGGTATACTCTTCTCTCTACTCTTAATACTAGACTATTGGGGTTTGAATAGATTAAAGAGCTCTATCCTACTGATTCTGATTTTCAAGAAATCTATAAGTCTTGTGAGAAGTTTGCTTCTGATCATTACTTTAGACAGGATGTATTTCTTTTTTTTTTAAAACTGATTATGTGTTCCTCAATGTTCTCTGTGAGATTTATTTACTAGGGAAGCACATGGAGGAGCGTTGATGGGTCATTTTGGCATTGCCAAGACGCTGGAAGTAATGAACGCTCATTTTGGCATTGCCAAGACATCAAGAAGAACAGCATGAAGATCAAGAAGGGGACAGCCATATGGTAGAGAGACGCCACTCCTTTCAAGGAACCCCAAGTGCACCAAGCCATGAAGATGAGCCACGCCCCTCCTCCTATGAGACAAGAAGGCGTGAGAAGAGAGTCATGCGATCCCCCACTCCTCAATCAAGCAATCCATCATACTCCATGGATTCATACTCC
>JAHZTW010000002.1:91377739-91405721 GCA_020283515.1 Alliaria petiolata
GGATGCAAGTCGAATTCTACCTATCCAGAAAGCGTTAGCCACATTCATCACAATAATCAAGCAAAATCAATCCCAACTTAGATGCACATTCAAATTCCCAATTCCCTTTCACATTCATTATGAAATTTAAAACGTGGATCTCATTCATGCCTGTCAATTAACTCACTTGGTTCGGATAAGGTCACGAGCTAAGTATGAACTCGTAGTGCGAATGGGTTAAGTGTTTAATGGGATCACTCTTGAAAGGAACCTTCTTAATGCAAAATGCTAAGGGTAAAAACCAATGGATGCATACAAGGCTAGATTCCCATCTACCCAGAACATCTATTTCGTTTCCTACCCTAGTCTACATTGCTCCCTCCTAAGCTACCCCTTTCCTTTGGCATTTCGCCTTTTACCCGATATAACTTCTCGATATTACCTTTCCTGGTCATTTCTAGGGACTTCTTCTTTGTTGGAGATCGGTTTCGGCTTCCTGGCTTCTTTGTTGCGTTCCATTGTGTTTCACCTTTGGTGTTTTTGGCCGGATTTGGACTTTGTTGATTGGCCTTCTTTTGCTTTCTTTTGGAATCGCCTTTTTCTTCTTTTGTTTTTAACCCTTTTTGATGCCGCCATCTCCTTAATATGTGTCCCCGTCTGACTCCTCGGTATCTTTCCTTTTCCTTCTGTCAATATGTGATCAATCGAAATACACCCCCCTTTTTCTAGTCTACCCAGTAACATCGGCCTCTTATTTCGGTATGTAGCCGATTTCAGATTCTACACCACCTATCCTAGTGTTGACCCCAGATGTGAGCCAACGTCTACATGGAAATCTAACCTTGTCGGTTTAAACCCAACAGTTTTTGCCTAAGAAGATTCGAAAATGGTGCAAAGGCCTCACATGCTCTCACAAAAGTGTTTATGGTCTAAAAACAAAGGTTTTGGTTTGGGGTGTGGTCTGGTACTTGGACTAGCAAGAGGGTGATAAAAAGGGAAAGAAAGTCCAAGTGAAATCCATGAGTTATTTGACAAATATGAACGAGATAAATAAAATTTTCAAATTAACGGTTCATGTTCATTAGGGAAATGGTTCAAGTCGCAATGCATCAAGTTAAAACCGAATTTCACAAGACAAAATTCCAAATGTGGTGTTGCCTTAAGCTCAGTCTAATTCAAAATGCATCAAACAAACAAGAACTAACACCTTACGCGAATGCTTATGAATCCTAAATGAATGCATATAGACTCGATCCTAAAATGGAGATGCAGCTATATGAATCTTTTTGTGGAACAAATTTTTCAAAATTTTTCAATTTTTTTTGTGTTTTTCTATGCAAGTTTTACAAATGCAATGGTTAATCTAAGTGATGCATAACTACGTACTACACCCCCAAACTTAAATCACACAGTCCCTGTGTGATAGAAAAGAGGAAAAGTATGGTCCTAAGATGATGCAAAAACAAAAATCAAAATGCTTATATATATAGGAGTTTTGGAGTGGTACCTCTGGTTATGTCGCTCGGTTTGTTACGGGGTGAACCCGTTTGTACTAGCCAGGTCGTATTTCCATATCGGCTTTAGACCATGGCTTCAACCCGATATCTGAGGATTCGTCCTTCTCATTAACCGGTTCACGGGTTTCATGCCCATAATGACCAATTCTCCCAGTCTTCTTCCCGTTATGGTTCCCCGATATCTCATGTCCTGATATCTAAATCACCGATTCTACTAGTAATTATTCTCGAGAATTGCAAAGTAAAGAGAAAAACAGTAAAATAAGGTAAAAGGATAAGCTTGGGGTGCCTCCCAAGAGCGCTTGTTTAAAGTCTCATAGCTTGACTTTTCCAAGTCGTTTAGGCCTTGTTTGGGTCTTGGAGACGGACCACGGTTGCTTCTAAAACTTGGTATTCTTCATTCCCCAAATACGGCTTCAGTCTATGCCCGTTTACCGTGTAATCCGCTCCATCCTTTCCAACCAGTGTCACAGCTCCATACGGCAATACTTCCTTGACCGTGTATGGTCCGGACCATCGCGATTTCAACTTCTCAGGAAATAATCTCAGTCTTGAGTTGTACAGCAGCACTTGATTTCCTGGTGCGAACTCTTTCGGCCTGATTTTCTTGTCATGGAGGGTTTTTGTTTTCTCCTTGTAGATCTGCGAGCTCTCAAATCCCTCTAATCGGATTTCTTCCAGCTCGTGTAGGTTTATTAGACTCTTTTCTTGAGCTGTCTTGATGTCAAAATTCAAGAGTTTGATGGCCCATAGAGCCTTGTACTCAAGTTCCACGGGAAAGTGACACGCCTTGCCGTATAGAAGTGCGTATGGAGATCGTCCTATGGGAGTTTTGAAGGCAGTTCGGTATGCCCACAGAGCGTCATCTAGTTTTGCTGACCAATCTTTCCATGTGGCTCCAACCGTTTTTTCCAAAATCGCCTTGATCTCGCGATTGGATACCTCGACTTGCCCGTTTGTTTGCGGATGGTACGGTGTAGCTACCTTATGCTTGACCCCGTGTTTCTTCAGGAGGTTTTCGAACAGCTTGTTGATAAAATGACTCCCACCGTCACTTATCACTACCCTCGGAATCCCGTACCTTGGGAAGATGGTTGACTTGAATAGTTTTAGTACCACCTTTGCATCATTGGTAGGACTCGGAACGGCTTCCACCCATTTTGAGACGTAATCAACCGCGACTAGTATATACTTATTCCCGTAAGAGGACGGAAATGGTCCCATGAAGTCTATCCCCCAAATGTCAAAGATATCGACTTCCAATATCGGGCTCTGCGGCATTTCGTCTCGCTTGCTGATGTTTCCCTTTCTTTGGCACGCTTCGCAAGAGGAGACATATTCGTGAGTGTCTTTGAATAGACTTGGCCACCAGAATCCTGCGTGTAGGATCTTTGTCGCAGTCTTGAACGTGGCAAAGTGACCACCATAGGCTGAACCGTGGCAAGGGAACATGATTCCTTTCGCTTCTCCCTTTGATACACACCTTCTGTAGACCCCTTATATCCCTCTTTTGAAAAGATACGGCTCGTCATAGAAGAAGTAGTTAATCTCCTTGAAAAACTTCTTTCTTCGGTAGGAATCGAGGTCGTTTGGCACATCTCCGCTTACCAAGTAATTGATATAATCTGCGTACCAAGGAATGGTGTTCTCTTCCATGCTGGCTACCGTCTCTAGACTTTGATTCACCTGGTACATCCCCCCCAAGGACGTCCACTATCATGAGTTGTTCCTCCGGTAAGGCATCGTTGATAGGAACCAAGTCATCTATCTTCATCCGGGACAGGTGATCGGCTACACCGTTCTCTACTTCCTTTTTTGTCTAGGATCTCCATATAAAACTCTTGTAGCAAGAGAATCCACCTTAGCAGTCTCGGCTTGGTGTCCTTTTTCGCATAGATGTACCTTAGGGCAGCATGATCCGTGTAAACAATCACTTTTGATCCCACCAAGTAGCTTCTGAATTTCTCAAAGGCAAAAACAACTGCCAATAACTCCTTCTCGGTCGTGGCGTATTTTACTTGGGTATCATCTAGCGTCCGGCTCGCATAGTAGATTACGTGTAACTTTTTGTCTTTCCTTTGCCCGAGAACAGCTCCCAAGGCATAATCACTCGCATCACACATAATCTCGAATGGAAGGTCCCAATCAGGAGCTTGGACTATGGGAGCACTCACAAGTGCGTCCTTGATTGTGTTGAACGCTTGGAGGCAATCTTCATTGAAGATAAACTCGGCTTCCTTGCATAAGAGCCTGGTGAGTGGCCTAGCTATTTTGGAAAAATCACGGATGAACCTCCTGTAGAAGCCTGCATGCCCAAGGAAGCTACGGATTTCTTTCACTGTGGTAGGTGGCTTCAAATGCACCATGACCTCTATTTTCGCCTTATCAACCTCGATACCTCTCCCTGATATTCTGTGACCAATCACTATCCCTTCTCTGACCATGAAATGGCATTTCTCCCAATTCAATACTAAGTTTGTCTCTTCACATCGCTTAAGGACCCTGCACAAATTCGACAAGCAAACAGCAAAAGAGCAACCATACACAGAGAAATCGTCCATAAACACTTCTACCATTTCCTCTAGATCAGAGAAAATAGACATCATACATCTTTGAAAGGTTGCTGGTGCATTACATAACCCAAATGGCATCCTTCGATATGTGAAGGTACCATATGGGCATGTGAATGTGGTTTTCTCTTGGTCGTTTGGGTGAATCGGTATCTGGAAGAAGCCGCTATAGCCATCCAGAAAACAGTAGTATTGATGGTTAGCTAGCCGTTCCAGCATTTGGTCGATAAAAGGGAGGGAGAAATGGTCTTTTCTAGTGGCTGAATTAAGTTTTCTATAATCAATGCACATCCAATGACCGGTTATGGTCCTAGTAGGGATCAATTCCTCCTTTTCATTTTTTACGACAGTGATACCCCCTTTCTTAGGTACCACATGAACATGAGATACCCAAGTACTATCACTGATGGGGTATATCACGCCAGCTTCTAAAAGTTTTGAAATTTCTTTCTTGACCACTTCCTTTAAGTTTGGGTTTAAACGCCTTTGGTGTTCAATAGAGGAAGTGTTTTCATCTACTAAGTGAATCCTATGAGTGCAAAGTGTAGGAGAGAGACCCTTGATGTCACTTAGTGAGTACCCGAGGGTTCTCCTATACTTTCTCAACTCCCTTAGGAGTGAATTTAACTCATCATCACTTAGATCCTCATTAACAATAACTGGATATGTGGAATTTAGTCCCAAGAAAGCGTACCTTAGCCCATCTGGTAGTGGTTTGAGCTCAAGTTTCGGAGCATCAAGTTTGCTCCAATCCTCGCGTATGCTTTG
Organism: Alliaria petiolata; assembly: GCA_020283515.1. NCBI lineage: Eukaryota > Viridiplantae > Streptophyta > Magnoliopsida > Brassicales > Brassicaceae > Alliaria > Alliaria petiolata. The sequence continues at coordinate 91,382,574 of JAHZTW010000002.1, forward strand.
ATCGCCCGAGGTCGTTGTACTCATATCGGCTTGACCTCGATATGCTCCTTCTTTTGTTTTTCAGGCGATTTTATGCCTTCCATGCTCTAGGTCTTCTGGATACTCATCATCTTCAATGGCTTTTCTTGCGTCCAGATGCATGACATAGACTTCGCTTTCTTTCTCTACGTGTCCGTGCTGCTTCTTCTCCTTTGTCAAGGCAACTAGCAGCGGGTCTTTCAACGAAAGTTCCTCAAAAAGTTCATCGTTTAGTAGGTTTCTTCATCACTTCTTTTATGTCGAACTTGAGGATGATATCCTTTCCAAGATTGAGCTTAATCTTGCCTTTCTTCACATCGATTACTGCCCCTGCCGTGGCTAGAAAAGGTCTCCCAAGAATAAGAGGGTCTCGCGGTTCTTCGTCCATTTCGAGCACCACAAAATAGGTTGGCACCTCGATATCACCAATCAGGATGGGAACATCTTCGAGTAGTCCCTTGGGCAACCTCACAGATCGGTCTGCCAATATCAGAGATATTCTGCTTGGCTTGTATGATGTAAAACCCAGTCGTTTGGCTATTGACAGTGGCATGAGGCTCACACTCGCCCCTAGATCGCAAAGGCAATTGTTGAATGTGAGTGGACCAATTGAACATGGGAGAGTGAAGCTTCACGGATCGTCTAGCTTGTTCGGCACTACCTTCTTCTGGATAATGGCGCTACACTCTTCTGTCATTACCATCATGCCTTGGAGTTCTTTCGTTCTTGCCAAGATTGCATCTTTTATGAATTTTTGGTATGGCGGTACCAATGCCAAAGCATCCATGAGCGGCATGGTGAGTTCCACTTTCTTCAGATGCTCTGCAAACTGAGCTCTGTATTTCTCGATGAGTTCTTTCTTGAATCTTCCTGGAAACGGGTAAGGAGGTTTGTATGCGGGAGGGACAAACCGTGGCTCTTTGGATTTCTCAAAACGGGCCGTAGGTGTCGGCTTAATCCCGATATTATGTTCTATGAGTTTGGTGAAGAGCTGATCTTCAACACTTTTTTGAACTTCTTCTACCTCGTTGTTAACTTCTGGTTTTTCAAAGCTATCCCCCCCACTAGGTCGTCAGCGTCCTCGCTGATTTGCTCAGGTTTATCCTTTGGTGATAGAATCTTTCCACTTCGTAGAGTGATGGCGCTGACGCAGGCTGGTTGTGGAGCGGTTTCATAGTGCATTGGTTGTTGTATTAGCCGTATATGTTCTTCCTGCGTGTCCAACCTTGATTTGATTGATTTAATATCCTGGTTGCTACTGCAGTGACTCTGGACCAGCTGAGTTAAGAGATTCTTGATATCAGAATCTTGCGGTTGTTGTGGGTAGAAACCATAATGTCCATAAGGTGGTGGTGGGTATGGAGCTTGAATATTGTTCTTGTTGAGGGTGATAATGGGAAGGATGGAAAGCCTGTTGTGTATATGCATTAGCATTGTACTGAGTAGCTAGTTGAGGATGTGTAGGTGGAGTTGTTGTGTTGCCGTAATGTCTGTGGTCGTTGGTGATGACTGTGTCTCCATATCGGTCACTGTCCGTCAAGACTACCCCTATACGCGCTACTTTAGTGTCTTGGACGTGTTGACCTTTTAGTAAAGCATCTAAACGAGCTTGTAGTTGCATTACCTCATGTTCTCTCTGGTTATTCAGCTCAATGGTGTTGTTGTCAATGTCGTCTTCGTAATTACCATCACTTGTAGCCATATTCTCAACGAGGTTCATTCCATCATCCACGTCTTGGCCGAGGAAGATTCCATTGCTTGCAATATCCAGCTGATCCTTATATTTATTTGACACACCTCTATAGAGGATACTGAGTAATGAGGAGCTTGAGTAGCCATGATGGGGACATTTTAGTGTGTACCCTTTTAGACGTTCCCAAGCCTCACTGAATCGCTCATCTTCTGCTTGAGTGAACGTGGAGATCTCCAATCTCAACTTCGCTGTTCTTGACGGCGAAAAGAATTTTTTGAGGAAGGATCGTTTGCATTCGTCCCACGTTATTATAGATCCCGGTTTCAGAGTCTTTTCCCATTGGTGAGTTCTGCCTCCCAGGGAAAATGGGAAAAAGCGTAGCTTGAATCAGTCTTCTGATATTACTTCTTGTTTTGTCAAAGAACAGATCTTCTCAAAATCATCTACGTGATCCAGGGGGTCTTCCACGGCTTCACCCTGATATTTGTTGTTCCGGACCATGGCAAGCATACTACTCTTTATCTCGTATCAAGCATCACTTGCGGGTGGGGTAATACGGATTCGTTTCTGTAGTTCGTGGGGGAGTCACATTCGCCGATGAGTCGTTGGTGTCGCGGTATATTGGCATGTTCCCGTTGTGCGTCATTCATTCTTTCTTGGGGATGGTGCATGTCATCCATCTGGACTTGTTGTTTATAGGTACCTGCGAAAAAGTCTCAAGGAACGTAGTTAGAGTCGAAAAAGAAAGTAAAGTCTTAGTCTTGCCAAGAATCGGAAATGCAATAATCAAATTTCTCCCAAATCGGCAACGGCGCCAATTGATAAGTAGAGTTTTTCTAGTTTGGGTTCTACTCAGTCAATGACCCACTACTTATAACCGAATGTAGTATAGGTTATGGGTCTTATCAATCCGATGGGAGAATTCAAAGTACTGCATTCATGGTATTCTTTTACAAGCTAAAAGAGATTAAATGATTAAAACGATAGGAATCCGTCACCTAGATTGTAGCTATAACAGAAAAGCGGGTATCAAAACTAAATCAAGCTAAGGAATTGAAGATATTGTAGCTAAAGAAACAGACTTGCAAAAGAAACTAGGAATCGGTTCTAGAGATAAGGGGTTTGTTTCGGGTCTAATATGTTAAAGATCCTTCCTTTGATGCTAGAGTCACTCCCTATAGGGCTAATCCTTTAGCGCAGAGTTCTGACTTAGACGAATCCACTTTTGCGGTATAAGTCTCTTTGCTGCCTCACGACCTAACCTCGCTATCACGTAGTGATCCATGAAAGCAGCAAGCTTGAATAAACAACTCTACTAAAGCCAAAACGCTCCCTAGGCATCTAATACCTTAGGCTAGGATGAGCGAATCTCTTATGAGATTGGTCCTTGCAAACATTCAAACATGGCGTTTGTTTGAAGTAGCTCGTTGGCAAAGGTCAAATAGCGAAGATGACTAAGCATTAATAGTATCAAATAAGAAAGGATTAAGGTGGATTAAGCATAGATCTGCATCAAAGATTTGGACTTTAACTCATTTTCCCTACCCTTATCCTAAACCGATATGGACTACTCACACACCATTTGAGAAACCTCAAGATCCATAAAGATAAGAAGGCAACTCATGGTTGCAAGATAGCCGAAAAATAAGAAAAGGAAGAGAGTTTTTTTCAAATATACTAAGCAAGGATACTTAAAACTTCAAGATTGCATTAAAATCAAAGCTTTGAAACAAGCTTCAATGGCGAAATACAAAAGTAGTTCTCGGTTTGAAAGAGAAGACAGAATAGTAAAATAAGAAAGCGTCATGATAAGGATAAGAGTGGAGGGGAGTAATTATATACATAAAAGAGGAAAAACCTAAAACGTTGGGATCACTTTCCCGAAATGGTACTATTTTGGCTTTTAGCATTTCGGGCTCAAGTCGTGGTGAGCAAGCCGAAACGCTAACTCTTCTGATTCTTCGGGCAGGCTCCATATCGGGCAAGTATTTCGGAATCATGTCGTGAAGGCTCGCCTTCCTTGTAACTTGAATCGGGTGCTTCCCGTTTCCTTGCTCCGATATCCGTCTTCATTCAATCCTCTTGCTGGATCTTCACTCCGAGGTGGCTCTTTCGGGACTAAGTCGCTGCTACTCGTCGATGTTCATCTTGCGCTTGTGCATATCAGCTACGATGTCGTGATCCATGCTCGATATGATCTGCTCATCCTCCATTTGGGATCTCCTTCCTTGTTTTCTTCTTCGGACCATCCTAAACACCTGAGAAAACACTCATAACATGCAAGACTATGCAAAAACCTAACCTAATGCATCTAATCCTAACATGAGTGAAAACGCAATGAAAACTAAGACTAAAGTGCAAGAATGAAGTCCTAACTATCATGAAACATGTGCTAAAAACATGCAATTTACAGAGATATCACCGCTCGGCTGGAACTTCCAACTGGCCTCTTTCCTTCTCTCTTTTCTGTTTGGTATTCCCTCGATCTCCCAAGAACAGCTCCGCTTCTCGTTGCTCCTACCATTGTACCTAACAATAAAAAACACTCGAAAGTGTGTAAGCACAAGGAAAAACAACAAGAGCAAAGATTATCTTGCATGTATGTCTCTATTCATGACTAAAGAGACCCAAGCAAACATATTCGAATTACTACTAGATCGGGTTAAATCCTAAATCGTGAAGGATAGAAAAAACAAATTTCCTTATAAGTTATTCTTCACAGTTTCAAGTTTTAGACAAGCATGTATTAATCAAAAGGTGAGGAAGGGGATTTCTGGAATCTCAACATTTCAAAAGAGTTTAGCCGTGAAGCTATCCTCACAAATAGATATGCCGAAATTCAGAAAATCCTACAAAAAACCCTAAGTTTTTATGCAAAATCGTCTACCAAACGTTTCTCCATCCACTCTCAAACCCCTAATGCGACGAATCTAAACAATCCTAAGCAATACTTAATCATATCGTTCTAGAGCAAGTATTTACCTTAGCACGATATTTGCAAAAATTATTGGAAGGAAGCACAGATTCGGGTTGCGAAATTTAAAGGCTAAAGACAATTCTGGGTTTGAGAGCGATGGGAAATGAAAACGAGAGAGGCGATAGCTTTTTATAAAGTGGAGACAAGGGGAGAAAAAGGGTTTGACTAGGATTTCTTGGTTTGGGGAATAGTTGTCGGCTAACCCCAACCAAGTATTCTTGCCTTATCCGGAAAAGTGGGCCATAAATTTGAGCGCTTTTCTCAGATTGGTTAAGTCTAAATACCCTATTACCTGGACGGCCATATCGGGTTGACTCCGATATGGAATGATTGACGTTTGTGACCACAGTGAAGGTTGTCTAGCCTGGGCTTCGTTCTATATCGGGTACACACCGTTGTGCCTGCTCGACAGAGAAAGCCCAGGGACGATAACACGGTGTTAACCCGATATTACATCCCGTTGCGGTGCTAGACAACTTCTCATAGGTTTTAGCTCCTCTTATGTGTAAGTGAGCCCACCCTATCTTTCATGGGATCCTGAAAACATTAAACTAGACTAGAAAAATCATTAATATGTACATGGATAATCTTGGGGTGCCTCCCAAGAGCGTTTTGTTTTGAGTCACTTAGCTTGACTTTTCTTGATCATTTTTCAGTATGAAAGGGGGAAGCGAACACCCCTCGATCCTGTGGGAGGATCCTTACTTTCCTTAATCACAGAGATGAAATCAGCCAGAGATACATTGGATGTCCCCTCTTTGCTTACCTTAGATCCCTCTTGAATGGTCAAATCGGTGTCTTTTATCACCTTAAGGTAAGCAAAGGGTCTGACTTTTCCTTTGCATTTCAGCTTGTATCTCATCTCACCATCAGCAGAGAGAACAGGTTTGAGAGTCATACCTTCCAGAAAATCACCGAGGGTTGGTCCTTTCACATAGGACTTCTTGCAAGTGATCACCTCTTTTGGTGCTTCTTGGACTACTTTTGGTTGTTCCTCGAACATGGCGTTGAGCGAAACTCTATCAAAGCTGGCTCCATCGTAGCATATTTCCAATGATGGGTCTTGGGTTTTCTCAAATTCCTTCTTGAGCATAAGGGAGTAGGCATGCTCCTTTTCGTCGATCCTCTTCCCTTTTGTGTCAAAATGCATCACCAAGCTCCCGGTTAGCCTTAGCTCTACCTTGCCGCTTCTACAATCAAACATACAACCGGAAGAGGCTAGGAAAGGTCTTCCCAACAGGAGGGTCTCCTTGACATCTTGGTCCATTCTATCACTAGAAAGTCACTTAGCAATAGCACATTTCCAATCATAAGAGGTAAGTCTAGTAGCTTCTCAATCGTCTTCCTCTCACTTCCATCGGCCAGTGATAACGGCTTCTTGCAGTCGGTATAAGTGTCATACCCGAGACACTTAGCCGTGGCTAGACTCATAACGTTGATTCTTGCACCGAGATCACACAAACAATCTTCAAAGGTAATTCCTCTGAGTGTGCATGGAGGAGTGAATGATCCTGGATCTTCTAGCTTCTTCACTACTAAGGTTTCTTCCTTAGGTTTCTCATCACGAGCTGCTGCATTCCTTCCTATGGTTGCCATTGCATCGGCATAGAGCTTGTCCTTCAAAGCTACTAGGAAAGCTAGAATAGGCTTGGTGCTGTCAACATTGTTGAATAGATCATCAACCTTCTTCAAGGTTTCGATCAATTCGGCCTCTTGTTCCTCTATGAGACGCTTCTTATGCCTCTGAGGGTATGGCATTGGCGGTTTGTAGACTCGCAGGAGTGGTGCTTTTGGCTGATCAGTGGCTGCTTTCTCTTCAGAGGCTTCCAAATTTTTCGAACTCCCTCCCCTTCTTAGGATGTCGATGTCCTCATCGACTTGAGTCCGATTTGAGTTGCTGATATCAGCTTGATCCCGTGTTTCCTCATCGAGAGTGGTGATCATTTGGCAATACTCCTTTGGGTTCATGATGGCTTTTCCAGGAAGGTTGCTTGTTTGGTTTGTCGTGGCAATGCCTTTGTTGTTTTCAAGGGCTTAAACCCGAGTGGCTAAGGCTTCAATCTTCCCGGATAGTTCCGTGTTGACACCATCTATCTTGTTATGCACTTCAGCAAAACGTTTGTGTATATCCGCTTGGATATGCGTTTGACCTTGGAGTAGTTGCTTTAGAGTGCCTTCCAAGTCAAAACTAGCTTGAGCAGGTGGATTTCCTTGTTGTTGTTGGAAACCAGGAGGTGCAACGGCTTGTTCTCGTGGCGGATAGCCGACTTGATTCTGGAACCGTGGTACAAAGCCTTGTTGATTTGTGTAAGTCATGAACTGTTTTGCTCCTCCTGCTTGCTGCAGAGGATATGTGTGGTCTTGTGGGTTAGCGACGTTTGTGCTCCGGTAGGACAGGTTATTGTTGGGTCTCCAATTGTTGTAACCTCCTTGAGCGTTGATGTAGTTAACATCTTCATACTGGATGTCCTCCCCTTCTTAGACTTGAATGAGTTCTTCCACGAAATGGACCTCCTTTTTACTTTGGACAAGTAGTAACTTGTCAAGCTTCTCGTTTAGCTCCTTTATCACTGTCCGACTTCCATCTATTTCTTCTTTGGAACCACAGTTGGATCTTTCATAGTCTTTGTGGTAAGAGGAGTCACTCTGAGCTAAATTTTCAACCAGCTCAAGACCATCTTCTACGTCTTTTGTTAAGAAATTTCCATTGCTCGCCGTATCAAGCAACATCCGAATCTTTGGAATGACACCTCGGTATAGTGTGCTGAGTAGTGATTATTGGCTGAATCCATGGTGGGGACACTGAGTAGTGTATCCTTTGAATCGTTCCCTGGCTTCACCGAAGGTCTCATTGGATTTCTGCGTGAATCCGCTGATTTCGTTCCTCAATCGGGCAGTCCTCGATGTGGAGAAGAACTTTGTCAAGAAAGCTTTTTTGCAGTCTGCCCACGAGGTGATAGATCCTTGGGGCAGAGTCTTCTCCCATACGTGTGCTTTGTCTCCCAACGAGAAGGGAAACAGTCGCAGCTTGAAACCGTCTTCGCTTACACCGTTGATCTTTGTCATGGCGCATACACGGTCGAACTAGTCGAGATGGTCAAGTGGGTCTTCCAAGGGCAGACCGAAGAATCGGTTGTTCTGCACCATGGAGATGAGACCACTTTTGATCTCGAAGTTGTTATTATGCACTGGTGGCGGCTGGATACCTGATATGTCTATATTTTGCATCATATTGTTGTCCATTTAGTGTAAGTTTCGCAGCATTTAGGAACTCATTTAGACATCTTTGCATCACTTTTCACTCATCTTATAGTTTAGGATGTCCTTGCATAGTCTTTGCATATTTCTGCATTTTTGGAGTCTTATCAGGTTATAAGGATGCAATGGAGGCATGCTTGGAGTCAAGGAATGATGGCATTGCAAGGAGGAAGTCTAGGAGTCACTTGAAGGAGAGAAAGAGGCCTAAAGGAGAAGTTTCGAGCCATACCGACGTACTGTATCGATCAGGCAGGTCAATACAAGTTTCCAGGGATTCATATCGACGTCCCGTATCGACGAGGCTTGGCCGAGACGAGCAGAAAGGTGCTTGAGAAAGAAAGTTTAAAACCGTATCGACGTCCCGTATCGACGAGGCTACGCCGAGACACAACACCAGGGATCCGTATCGACGTACCGTATCGGGATGGCCACGCCAAAACACAGCACCAGGGATCTGTATCGACGTGCTGTATCGACCTNAAATGAAAACTTAAGTGATGATGAGCTCAACTCTCTCCTTAATGAGTTGAGAAAGTATATGAGAGCTATTGGTTACTCTTTGAGTGATATCATTGGCATATCTCCTATACTTTTTACTCATAGGATTCACCTTGAAAATGAAAATTCTTTCTTAATTGAACACCAAAGAAGATTAAACCCAAACCTTAAGGAAGTAGTGAATAAGGAAATCTTGAAACTTTTAGAAGGTAATGTGATCTATCCTATTAGTGACAGCACTTGGGTTTCCCCGGTGCATGTTGTCCCTAAGAAGGGTGGAATCACTGTGATTAAGAATGAAAAGGATGAATTGATACCAACTAGAACTATCACCGGCCATAGAATGTGCATTGATTACCGAAAACTTAATGCTTCTACTAGAAAAGATCATTTTCCCCTTCCTTTTATTGACCAAATGCTTGAGAGATTGGCTAACCATCCCTTTTACTGTTTCCTTGATGGATATAATGGGTTCTTTCAAATACCCATTCATCCTAATGATCAAGAAAAGACCACTTTCACATGCCCTTATGGTACCTTTGCGTATCGAAGGATGCCATTTGGGTTATGTAATGCTCCAGCTACTTTTCAAAGGTGCATGATGAGTATCTTCTCCGATCTTATCGGGGAAATGGTAGAAATTTTTATGGATGACTTTTCTGTGTATGGTGCCTCTTTTTCTGCATGTCTTTCTAATCTTTGCAGGGTTCTACAAAGATGTGAAGAGTCTCACTTGGTTCTTAATTGGGAGAAGTGGCACTGCAAGGTCAACCAAGGGATTGTGTTGGGTCATAAGATTTCTGAAGATGGTATAGAAGTGGACAAGGCCAAGATATATGTTATGGTCAAGATGGCGCCACCAACCAATGTGAAAGGCATAAGGAGTTTCCTTGGGCATGCGGGGTTCTATTGGAGATTCATCAATGATTTCTCCAAGATTGCTAGGCCTATGACAAGGCTCCTTTGTAAGGAGGTGGAATTTCAGTTTGATGAGGAATGCTTGCAAGCCTTTGAGACAATCAAGAAAGCCCTTGTGAGTGCTCTTATTGTGCAAGCACCGGATTGGAGTCTACCATTTGAGATCATGGCAGATGCTAGTGATTATATGGTTGGAACTGTTCTTGGACAAAGGAAAGAGAAGAAGCTACATGTGATCTACTATGCTAGTAGGACACTTGATGATGTTCAAACCAAGTATGCAACAACAGAAAAAGAACTCTTGGCTGTGGTGTTTGCTTTTGAGAAATTCAAATCCTATTTGGTGGGTTCAAAGGTGATAGTCTACACAGATCATGCTGCATTGCGCCACATCTATGCAAAGAAGGAGACTAAGCCAAGCTCCTTAGATGGATCTTGCTTCTTCAAGAGTTTGACATGGAGATAGTTGACAAGAAGGGTGTGGAGAATGGTGTAGCTGATAATTTGTCAAGGATGAGGATTGAGGATGCTTTGCCAATCAATGATTCCCTACCGGAGGAGCAAATTATGATGATCAAAAGCATTGCTAGTGCACATGGAGTTGGAAGGAAGCTTGAAGAGATTCAAGGTATATAGGTTAAGGATGAGCCTTGGTATGCTGATTTTGTTAACTACTTGGTGTGCAAAGAGGAACCAACACATCTCAACAACTATCATAAGAAAAAGTTTATGAGGGATGTATCACACTTCTATTGGGATGAGCCTTATCTCTACAAAAGGTGTGCTGATGGGATCTATAGAAGGTGTGTGGCACAAGAAGAGGTTGAGAGTGTGATTTTTCATTGCCATGGGTCCAAGTATGGGGGTCATTTTGCCACTTTCAAGACAGCTACAAAGGTTCTTCAAAGCGGATTTTGGTGGCCTACATTGTTCAAAGATACTCATGAGTTCATCAAAACGTGTGTACCTTGCCAAAAGAAGGGAAACATAAGCAAGAGGGATGAGATGCCCCAAAACCCTATCTTAGAAGTGGAGTTGTTTGATGTATGGGGCATAGACTTCATGGGACCTTTCCCATCTTCTTATGGAAACAAGTATATCTTGGTAGCAGTTGATTATGTCTCCAAGTGGGTAGAAGCCATTGCAAGTCCTACCAATGACTCCAAGGTTGTGGTGAAGATGTTCAAGAGTATAATCTTCCCAAGGTTTGGTGTTCCAAGAGTTGTGATTAGTGATGGGGGAAGCCATTTCATCAACAAGGTCTTTGAAGGGTTATTGAGCAAGCATGGTGTCAAGCATAAGGTAGCCACTCCTTACCATCCTCAAACTAGTGGTCAAGTGGAAATCTCAAACCGTGAGATCAAGGCTATCCTAGAGAAAACTGTGGGTATAACAAGAAAAGATTGGGCAATCAAGCTTGATGATGCTTTGTGGGCTTATAGAACAGCTTTCAAGACACCAATTGGAAGGTCTCCTTTCAACCTTGTGTATGGGAAAGCTTGCCATTTACCAGTGGAGATTGAACACAAGGCTTTGTGGGCTGTGAAGCTTCTCAACTATAACATAAAGACAGCCCAAGAGAAGAGATTGATTCAACTCCAAGAGCTTGAGGAGATTAGGCTTGAGTCTTATGAAAGCTCAAGGATCTACAAGGAGAGAACCAAGGCTTTCCATGACAAGAGGATTGTGAAGAAAGAGCTGAGTGTTGGTGACAAAGTCCTTCTCTACAATTCAAGATTGAAGTTATTCCCGGGTAAGCTCAAGTCAAGGTGGGGAGGCCCTTTTGAGATTCAAGAAGTCTTACCTTATGGAGCTATCACTTTGATGGGGAAGAATGGGGAGAGTTTCACAGTAAATGGCCATAGGGTGAAGCCATACTTGGTGAATGAATCTAAGGAAGAGGCAAGCTCATGTCTTCTTCAAGATCCCACTCTTGCCTAAAAAGGTTTGAAAAGTCGAGCTAATGACGTTAAACAAGCGCTCTTGGGAGGCATTCCCATGGTTATCCATGTATATATTTTTCATTTAGTACTATGATTATGTTTCTTTGAGTTTTTGAAAGTTTTAGGTTGAGTATGGAGGACTTTGGCTTGGAGAAAAGAGTAAGGAAGAAAGTTTTAAGGCTGGATCGACGTCAGTCGTCGAACCAAATTTCCAGGGTGTTGATTCGACGAGTTGGTTCGATGAACATGTCGATCCAAGTATCCAGGGGTTGAGTTCGACGAAACGGATCGATGAGCTACGTCGATCCATCTTTCCAGGGGTTCGGATCGACGAACCTGTCCGATGAACACGTCGATCCAAGTATCCAGGGGTTGAGTTCGACGAAACGGATCGATGAGCTACGTCGATCCATTTTTCCAGGGGTTCGGATCGACGAACCTGTCCGACGAACACGTCGATCCACTCCTAAAAACAGGTTTGCTTGACTTTTCCTCCTTCCTTTGACCGGTTTAATGTTGACTCCCTCACTTAGATTAAACCGATTTTAGGGGATTAAAAAACTTTTTCTTCCCCAAACTTCATCTCATCCACGAAATTCACTCTTTCATAAGGACAAGAACTTGTTTTTCACTTTTCTCTCTCAATTCTTCATCAAATCCTTTGATTTCAAGTGCTATAATTTCAAAATTCTGTGCTAATCTTGATTCTTTAGTTGATTTCGGCCTTGCACTTGCGTGGAACCAAGGTTTGTCTTCTCATCCTCTCTTTTAATCTTTGATTTTTTTCTTGAGAATGAATTGAAAGATTAGGATTGATAAGTAGACTTTGAATGGATTGATTGAGTTGGGTATAATGGAATATAGCTATGAGTGATGATTGGTGAAGATTTCCAAGGAATTACATGGGAAAATTTTGATTTTTGAACACTTTTTCTACAGGATTTTCAAGGGTTGCGAAAATTCATGTTTATGCCTAATTGATGTTCAAATTTTCAATTATTGGTTTATTTAATCTTGTTTTCCCATGTTGCATAAGTAATTAGGCTAGAATCCTCTTGAATTTTAACTTGTTACCACTTAAGGGATGCCTAATTCGAAATTTCACTTATACACTTCTTTGGATGATAAAAATGCTAGGTTCTTGCTAATAGTGGATAGCCATTGAGTTTTAACCCTTTGTGCTTTCATGGAAGTCTTTTGATTACATGCTAGGTGCTATTATGAGTTTTAATTCACAATGTGCTCACTCCCCCCCAAGATTTTTAATTTTGTAGGCAATATGGGGAGAACAAGAGGTGAAGTAAGCAAGAAGCAAGGAAAGAGACCCGCGGTAGTGGAAGAGGAAGAAATAGAGGAGGCTATCCCGGAAATTGAAAGGCTAGCTCGGAAAAGAAAAGTTAGTAAGGGGAAGGACAAGGAAGGGCAAGCTGCGAGTGCAAAAGCCAAGACTCCATCGAGCACCGAGATATTCAAATGCCTAATGGAGATTCATTTCAAAGGCACCAAATACCCGGATCACGACTTGCTAGAAGAGCTAGGTCTATTGGAGGATGTAAAGGCCATCTTCAGGAACTTAGGTTGTGAGGGGTGGTTCAGCCAATCATTCCCAAGTTATCAAGAGGAAACATGCCAATTCCTCTCGACCTTGAAGGTAACAGCTGCAAGCTCGGGGGGGAGTTGATGAAGAAAGGGATGGGTTCGGTTTCATTCAGTTTAAAGTGAAGAATAGATCGCACAAGTTGGGGTTCAAACAGCTAAGAGAGATACTTGGCTTTACTGAGGGAAGAAGAGCGGGATCAAGATTGAATGTCTCAAAAGCAGAGGTGAAAAAGCTGTGGAACATGGTTGGGTGTGGGAGTTACAAGCCCGGGAGAAAGAAAAACACAATGATCCGCCACCCTGCGATCCGGTATGCCCACAAGATCTTGGCTCACACTTTCTTCTCCAAGAAAGAAACAGGAACCGTGTCTGAAGAAGAATGGGAGATTCTTGACCATGAGCTCACAAACATCATCGGCTTCTTTGATGACAAGTCCCGGATGAGAGGTGATTCGACAGGGAATGGGATGGTGCAGTTATGGGTAGCTCACGCAGACAGCTTTAAGAGCTGGGCAACAAACAAAAGAGACCTCACGCCTCAGCTCGCCATTGGGGGCATGATAACGCCGATTCTCAAGAGTGTTGGAGTCAGCTTGGGAGAACCTTCTGCTGAAAGAGAGTACCTAGACTCCAAATACCTCCTTAAGACCAAGTTCTTACTTAAAGAAGGGAGTGGGTACCGCTACAAATTCAATGTCACATGGCTCAAGAAGGGTACAATCCGTATTCCTTGCCCTCACCTCACAAATCTAAGGGAGCGATCAAATGCTGCCTTCACTCCATCAGATGATGATCTAGGCGACATAGAGACTTTCCCGGTATGCTCTTGGGACAACTACCATGAGCCTTATCAAACTCCTCCAGTCTATGGTAGTGATAGGTACAACTTTGAGCCTTATGAAGGAGCTAACCAAGGAGAGCCTTCTAGACATGCTCACCAACACATCAAGCTTCTCCAAAGATGGAACAGATGGCAAGATAAGACCATTAGAAAGCTTGTGAAGACTGTCAAAGAGATGAAGAGGAAAATCAAAGACCTCACGACCAAGGTTGAAAGAGCTCCCTCCTCAAGACATCAAGAAGAGCGCATGAGGATCAAGAAGGGGACAGCCATATGGTAGAGAGACGCCACTCCTTTCAAGGAACCCCAAGCACACAGAGCCATGAAGATGAGCCACACCCCTCCTCCTATGAGACAAGGAGGCGTGAGAAGAGAGTCATGCGATCCCCCACTCCTCAATCAAGCAATCCATCATACTTCATGGATTCATACTCCTCCTCCTCCATGCGTTTTTGATCAAGGTACCACTCCAAATCATTGTAAATACCATTTAGTTTTTATTTTTGCATCTTGAAATCTTCTCCAAGCTTGGATTACACAAGAGACTGTGTAATTTAAGTTTGGGGGAGTATGGTATTTGACTTTGTGTTTTGTGATCTTATTTTTCTTTACCATGCATATTTGAGTCTCATCTAAGGCACAGAAAAACCCAAAAAATGAAAAAATTTTCGAAAATTTCAAAAAAAAAAAAAAAAAAATCATTTAGTTTGCATTTGCACTTGCTAACATTTTAGGATTGAGTCTAGAATTTTTCTCATTTAGGTTGTTTGAATATGCATTGGGAGCAATGATGAGCCTATCCTTGTAGATTTTTAACTCTTGTAATCAATTCAGTACCCTAGTTAGTAGTTCTTTAATGCTTGTGAATGAATTTGAAAGTAAGGAAGAACCATGATTGGATCACTTCATTTGTCACTAGTTTTTGGTTGAAATATGGTCTTGAATTTGATAGCCAACTCTACTCACTTAAACCGAATTTGGACATTTAATTATCATGCTTGCATTGAAAGTGAATTCATGGATTGAAAATACTTGAGCTTTCTTACTCACTTTGCCACCCTCTTGCTAGCTCAAGTAGAACTCCTACCAAACCTTACCTCCTTTGAAGCCAATTGTTTTTGTGTGACTACTTGTGAGGCCTTTATTTCGATTGAACTTAGCATAAAGTGTTAGGTTTGAAACGACAAGTATAGACTTTCATGTAGATTCTAACCTTGCATTTTGAGGTTAGCTTTAGGCTTAGGATTTGGGGGTTTAATTGGTTGTGATTATGCTTGATGAGTTGTGGAAAAGTTGGGAAGAAAGAGATGATGGTTAAAAGGGTTGGAGGAAGATAAGGGGAAGAATGGTTTGAAATGGAGAGTCTTGGGTTTTAAAAAGGAATAGCTCTAAGTAAATAAAAAGTGCTAGGTGGTCTTAAGAAATCAAAAGAGCCAAAAGGCCAAGTAATGAAAAATATATATATGCAAGGCCACCTAGAAATCAAAAGAAGAGCTAAGTTAATAAGTGTAGACTACTCCATTCGCCAAAATTGCTAAGTTGAAGAAGTTCCCCCTTAAGGCTTTAAAAAGAGAAAAATGTTCGAAATTCAAAGGGTTTAGCAAGGCACAAAAGCCTTGATGAAAGGGTAGATTCTAGAGGGTTGAGTGAGCTAAAAAAAAATTAATGAGAGGGGTGTAGGATTATTGATAGTATTTCGGGTAGATGATAGTCTATCCTTGTATGCATCACTTGTTTCTTACCTTTAGCATTATGCATATGGTTCAATCCTTTTGAGTGTTACCCTTACTTAACTGCAAAACCGGATGAATTGGGATCATTTTTATCTCAAAACCCAGTCCTTAACTCAAATGAATTCACTAGCCTTGCAATGTCATGATTCATGGTTTTGATCTTAATGAATGTTAAAGATTTGGTTTGATAGGGAGACTTGTTTTGATTAAATTCTTAGTACACTTGAATGTTGAGATGGGCATGGCTAACTCTTTTGGAGTAGGAAATATTCACATGCATTCTAGAATCAAGAACTAGGATATTGAGTTGATTATTATTGTTAACTATCTTGGATATTGAGCTCCCACTTTCAAACCTCTCTCCTTAGCTTGTGTTTCATTTGCTTGTGGACAAGCAAAAGGCAAGTTTGGGGGAGTTGATATATCTATTTTTGCATCATATTGCTGTCCATTTAGTGTAAGTTTCGCAGCATTTAGGAACTCATTTAGACATCTTTGCATCACATTTCACTCATCTTGTAGTTTAGGATGTCCTTGCATAGTCTTTGCATATTTCTGCATTTTTGGAGTCTTATCAGGTTATAAGGATGCAATGGAGGCATGCTTGAAGTCAAAGAATGATGGCATTGCAAGGAGGAAGTCTAGGAGTCACTTGAAGGAGAGAAAGAGGCCTAAAGGAGAAGTTTCTAGCCATACCGACGTACTGTATCGACCAGTCAGGTCGATACAAGTTTCCAGGGGTTCATATCGACGTCCCGTATCGACGAGGCTTGGCCGAGACGAGCAGAAAGGCGCTTGAGAAAGAAAGTTTAAAACCGTATCGACAAGGCTACGCCGAGACACAGCACCAGGGATCCGTATCGACGTACCGTATCGGGATGGCCACGCCGAAACACAGCACCAGGGATCTGTATCGACGTGCTGTATCGACCTAGCACATCGATACGAGCATACGAATTTCCATCTTTTGCCCTTTTGGGGGTCCCCCTATAAATACTGAAAAGACCTAATTTTATGTCAACTTTTATTCTCGATTGTCATAGCTAAAACTTTTATCTTCTTTGGGAGAAAAAAACCTTGTATTTGCTTTGGATCTTTAAGTTTTATGCAATATCTATCTTGAACTTCTATTAATCTTTTCTTTAATCATGTTTAACCTTTCTCTTATCTTTGATTTGATGGGTTTAACTATGATTAGTGAGTAGTTTTTTAGGAACTTGGGGATGGGTTAGATTTAGGGATTTCTAATGGTTCAATCTTACAATCTAGGATAGAATCTTTCATCTCTCTTCTTATAAAGTAGTTCCTAATGCCAAATAGCTAATCTTTGCTATTTTGGATCATAGGCATTTCATACACCCACCAAGTGTTTGATGAAATGCTTGAACCAACTTTATAAGAGATTTACATACCTAGCCTAAAACATCATTAGTTGCCTAGAGTGTTTATCATCCTATTTAGACTTGTTATTAATGCTTGCCAATCATTTTAATGCTAAAACATCATTAGTTCATTAGGGTGATTAGTGAAGGGATTATTGCCACACATCATGGATTAGTCTTTAATTAGTGTTCTAGGCATAGAGATAGCTTGATTAGTTGCTTAAATGATTGCAAGGTTGTCCATTTAGTTTCCCAAATCAATGATTCCATCCCTAAGTTTCGTTTTTAGTATTTTGTCAATCTTGATTAGTAGTTAATTGCGTCATTAGTACTTGATTAGTAGTAATTAAGGCTTAGTTTCATATTATTGAACTTGTAGTGTCTCTCTTAGGTTGTGGTTGCTTTTTAATTGTTGCTTGTCACCTTAAACCTTTTAATTTAGCTTAGATTAAACTGAACTTTGTATTCTTATTGAATCATCTCCCAAGATGGATTGATACCTCAAATATTGCAATGATATGAGCAATTGAGGAATTGCTAACAAGACATAAAAAATCTTGTTTCAATTTGGCGCCGTTGCCATATTGGGATTCTTTGATCATTAAGATTTGAGTTTAGTTTGAGACTAAGTAATACTTTTGTGTTTATTGACCATTTCATTTTCTAGATTTCAGTTTCCCTTGGATGCACCTAAGATCACAAGGAGACAACAACTTCCAAGGCTTTCAAGAGATTGATCAGTTGGTAAGGGTTGCTAAGATTGCAAGAAGGGAAGCTGCAAGGTTAGAAAGGTTGAGAATGGAAGAACAACAAAGAGTTCAACACCCTCCACCAGTGGCGCATGCCAACCAAGCTCATAATGGAAATGAGCAAGCTCCAAGGGGCAATGGAAACAACTTGCATGCGCCTAGACAAGGGAGAACCATAGGGGCTGGTGATGCTCCAAATATTCACCAAAATAGATATGGTATTCAACCTCCACCGGTTCACAACAACACCTTTGAAGTGAAGCCAGCTTTCATCTCCATGGTTCAACAAGACAAATTCCATGGTTTGCCTATGGAAGATCCCCTTGATCACTTGGATAACTTTGATAGAGTTTGTGGGTTGTTCAAGATGAATGGTGTGAGTGAGGATGCTTTCAAGCTAAGACTCTTTCCCTTCTCTCTTGGGGATAGAGCAAGGCAATGGGAGAAAAACTTGCCTCAAGGTACCATCACCTCTTGGGATGAATGCAAGAAAGCTTTCCTATCTAAGTTCTTCTCCAACTCAAGGACAGCCAAGTTGAGGAATGAGATCTCTAGCTTCACTCAAAAGAACAATGAGTCTTTCAATGAAGCATGGGAAAGATTCAAGGGCTACACTATGCAATGCCCTCATCATGGCTTCACACAAGAGTCTCTCCTAAGCACCATCTATAGAGGTGTCCTTCCAAAGATTAGAATGCTTCTTGATACCGCAAGTAATGGGAACTTCTTAGGCAAAGAAGTAGAAGATGGTTTGGAGCTTGTTGAGAATCTTGCCTTGAGTGATGGTAATTACAATGAAGACTATGATAGAGCTCCAAGGGGAAGTGAGTATGAGTCTACAAAGAAAGAGATGAAATCTCTACATGACAAGATGGACAAGCTTATGTCTTCAAATCAAAGGCATGTACATTTTGTTGAAGAGAACCAAGAGGATTGTGAGGATCAAGTTGAGTATCAAGAGGGTCAAGAGGTGGTAAATTTCGTGGGTGGCCAAGGGGGCTACAACAACTACTCAAACAACAACTATAAGGGGAATAACAACCTCTCTTATAGAAGTACTAATGTAGCCAACCCCGGAGATCAAGTCTATCCTCCACAAGCTACTCAAAACAAACCTTTTGTGCCTTACAACAATCAACAAAAGGGTTATGCACCAAGGCCTAACTACCAAGGAGGAAACCAAGGCAACTTTGGTGGGCAAAAGTTTAACCAAGGCAATGCTCCACCGGGTTTTAATCAAACTTCACAAGGTCCTCCACAAGACAATGTTCAGCTTATGCTTCAACAAATACTTCAAGGTCAAGCCAATAGTGATGCTAACATGGGAAAGAAGATTGCTGAAATTAACACAAGGATGGATTCTTCACTTAATGAACTTGCTACTCAAATTGGGGGTCTTCAACAAAAGTTCAAGCAACTTGAGAAAGGCAAGGCTTCTAGCTCAAACTCTCAAGGCACTCTACCGGGAAAGTGTGAGGCAAACCCCAAGGAATACATCAATGTTATTACTTTGAGAAGTGGAAAGGAGTTGCCTCCAAGGACAAGTCCTTTGATCAATGAGGACATTGAAATCCAAGATGGGGAGGATAGCTTTGAAAAAGCTCAAGATGCTATAACATTTGATGATGTGTATATTGCAAAGAGAAGCAAGGAAGTGGTAAAGGAGAAGCCAAAAGAGGATGTGCAACAAAAGGAGTCCACCTTTGTTCCTCCACCTTACAAGCCTAAGCTTCCTTTCCCCGGGAGGTTTAAGAAACAATTGGTGGAGAAATACAAGGCTATGTTTGACAAGCAAATCAAAGACATTGAGCTCAAGATGCCTTTGGTGGATGCTTTTATGATGATTCCACAATATGCTAAGTTCTTGAAGGATACCGTGGCACAAAGAGCAAGGGACATCCAAGGAGTTATGTTGCTTACTCAAGAGTGTAGTGCAATTATTCAAAGCAATGTGATACCAAAGAAGCTTGGAGACCCCGGTTCTTTCACTATACCATGCGCCCTAGGTCCTCTTGGGTTTGAAAATTGCTTGTGTGATCTTGGAGCTAGCATCAACCTCATGCCCTATTCAATAGCTAAGAAGCTTGGTTTCACCAAGTACAAGGAGTGTGGAATCTCTCTAATACTTGCGGATAGGAGTGTGAGGATGCCTATTGGAGTTCTTGAGGATTTGCCTCTCAAGGTTAGCAACTTCATCATTCCCACGGATTTCATGGTACTTAAGATGGATGAGGAGCCAAAGGATCCTTTGATTTTGGGAAGACCTTTCCTAGCTACAGCTGGTGCTATCATTGATGTGAAGCATGGGAAGATTAGTTTGCATCTTGGAAAAGGGGTTGAGTTGAAGTTTGACATAAAGGAGACCTTGAGGAAGCCAACCATTGATGGTCAAGCATTCTACATTGAGACTATGGATGAGTTGGCCGATGAGTTACTAGAGGAAATAGCTCAAGAAGACCATCTTAGTGTAGCTCTCACCAAACCACATGGAGAGAATGGGTATTTGCATGAGGAAACACTAGCATACATGCAAATGCTTGATGCACGCAAGGCACTAGATGGGGAGGAAAGCTTTACAAGATTGGTAGCTTCATGTGAGGGTAAAGAAGAAGGTAACCAAGACAAGGGATCCATGAGGGTTGAGGCTTCAAGTCAAGGACAAGAGGAAAGGCTAGAGGCGCTTGAGGATGGCGAATTGGCTAAAGACCTTGATGAGGATTGGAGTGAACTCAAAGCTCCAAAAGTGGAGCTCAAACCACTCCCCATTGGATTAAGGTATGCTTTCCTAGGCCCTAACTCTTCTTATCCCATCATTGTAAATGAAAACTTGAGTGATGATGAGCTCAACTCTCTCCTTAATGAGTTGAGAAAGTATAGGAGAGCTATTGGTTACTCTTTGAGTGATATCAAGGGCATATCTCCTATACTTTGTACTCATAGGATTCACCTTGAGAATGAAAATGCTTCCTCAATTGAACACCAAAGGAGATTAAACCCAAACCTTAAGGAAGTAGTGAAAAAGGAAATCTTGAAACTTTTAGAAGCTAATGTGATCTATCCTATTAGTGACAGCACTTGGGTTTCCCCGGTGCATGTTGTCCCTAAGAAGGGTGGAATCACTGTGATTAAGAATGAAAAGGATGAATTGATACCAACTAGAACTATCACCGGCCATAGAATGTGCATTGATTACCGAAAACTTAATGCTTCTACTAGAAAAGATCATTTTCCCCTTCCTTTTATTGACCAAATGCTTGAGAGATTGGCTAACCATCCTTTCTATTGTTTCCTTGATGGATATAGTGGGTTCTTTCAAATACCCATTCATCCTAATGATCAAGAGAAGACCACTTTCACATGCCCTTATGGTACCTTTGCATATCGAAGGATGCCATTTGGGTTATGTAATGCTCCAGCTACCTTTCAAAGGTGCATGATGAGTATCTTCTCCGATCTTATTGAGGAAATGGTAGAAGTTTTTATGGATGACTTTTCTGTGTATGGTGCCTCTTTTTCTGCATGTCTTTCTAATCTTTGCAGGGTTCTACAAAGATGTGAAGAGTCTCACTTGGTTCTTAATTGGGAGAAGTGCCACTTCATGGTCAACCAAGGGATTGTGTTGGGTCATAAGATTTCTGAAGATGGTATAGAAGTGGACAAGGCCAAGATAGATGTTATGGTCAAGATGGCGCCACCAACCAATGTGAAAGGCATAAGGAGTTTCCTTGAGCATGCGTGGTTCTATAGGAGATTCATCAAGGATTTCTCTAAGATTGCTAGGCCTTTGACAAGACTCCTTTGTAAGGAGGTGGAATTTCAGTTTGATGAGAAGTGCTTGCAAGCCTTTGAGACAATCAAGAAAGCTCTTGTGAGTGCCCCCATTGTGCAAGCACCGGATTGGAGTCTACCATTTGAGATTATGGCGGATGCTAGTGACTATACGGTTGGAGCTGTGCTTGGACAAAGGAAAGATAAGAAGCTGCATGTGATCTACTATGCAAGCAGAACAATTGATGATGCTCAAACCAAGTATGCAACAACAGAAAAAGAACTCTTGGCGGTGGTGTTTGCTTTTGAGAAATTCAGATCTTATTTGGTTGGATCAAAGGTGATAGTGTATACCGACCATGCTGCACTGCACCACATCTATGCTAAAAAGGATACCAAGCCAAGGCTCCTTAGATGGATCTTACTTCTTTAAGAGTTTGACATGAAAACAGTTGACAAGAAGGGAGTGGAAAATGGTGTAGCTGATAATTTGTCAAGGATGAGGATTGAGGATGCTTTGCCGATCAATGATTCCCTTCCGGAGGAGCAAATTATGATGATCAAGAGCATTGCTAGTGCACATGGAGTTGGAAGGAAGCTTGAAGAGATTCAAGGTCTAGAGGACAAAGCTTTGCCTTGGTATGCCGACATTGTTAATTACTTGGTGTGCGAAGAAGAACCCACTCATCTCAACACCTATCACAAGAAGAAGTTTATGAGAGATGTGTCACACTTCTATTGGGATGAGCCTTATCTCTACAAAATATGTAATGATGGGATCTATAGAAGGTGCTTGGCACAAGAAGAAGTTGAGAGTGTGATTTTTCATTGCCATGGGTCTAAGTATGGAGGTCATTTCGCCACATTCAAGACAGCTACAAAGATTCTTCAAAGTGGATTGGTGGCCTACATTGTTCAAGGATACTCATGACTTCATCAAGAGGTGTGAACCTTGTCAAAGAAAGGGGAACATAAGCAAGAGAGATGAGATGCCCCAAAACCCAATCTTAGAAGTGGAGTTGTTTGATGTATGGGGCATAGACTTCATGGGACCCTTCCCATCTTCTTATGGAAACAGGTACATCTTGTTAGCTGTTGATTATGTCTCCAAGTGGGTGGAAGCCATTGCTAGTCCTACTAATGACTCCAAGGTTGTGGTGAATATGTTCAAGAGTATAATCTTCCCAAGGTTTGGTGTACCAAGAGTTGTGATTAGTGATGGGGGAAGCCATTTCATCAACAAGGTCTTTGAAGGCTTATTGAGCAAGCATGGTGTCAAGCATAAGGTAGCCACTCCTTACCATTCTCAAACTAGTGGTCAAGTGGAAGTCTCAAACTGTGAGATCAAGGCTATTATAGAGAAAATTGTGGGTATAACAAGAAAGGATTGGGCAATCAAGCTTGATGATGCTTTGTGGGCTTATAGAACAGCTTTCAAGACACCAATTGGAAGGTCTCCTTTCAATCTTGTGTATGGGAAAGCTTGCCATTTACCAGTGGAGATTGAACACAAGGCTTTGTGGGCTGTGAAGCTTCTCAACTACAACATAAAGACAGCCCAAGAGAAGAGATTTATTCAACTCCAAGAGCTTGAGGAGATTAGGCTTGAGTCTTATGAAAGCTCAAGGATCTACAAGGAGAGAGCCAAGGCTTTTCATGACAAGAGGATTGTGAAGAAGGAGCTGAGTGTTGGTGACAAAGTTCTTCTCTACAATTCAAGATTGAAGTTGTTCCCGGGTAAGCTCAAGTCAAGGTGGGGAGGCCCTTTTGA
>JAHZTW010000002.1:91408379-91424729 GCA_020283515.1 Alliaria petiolata
CGCTCTTGGGAGGCATTCCCATGGTTATCCTTGTATATATTCTTGATTTAGTTCTATGATTTTGTTTCTTTGAGTTTTTGAAAGTTTTAGGTTGAGTATGGAGGACTTTGACTTGAAGAAAAGAGTGAGGAAGAAATTTTTAAAGGTGGTTCGAGCAACTAGTTCGACGAGTACGTCGAACTACTCTTCCAGGGGTTCGGTTCGAGCAGTTGGTTGGACGAAGTCGTCGAACTACTTTTCCAGGAGTTGAGTTCGACCAAACAGTTCGACGAAGTCGTCGAACCTAAATTCCAGGGCCATGGTTCGAGCAAACAGTTCGACGAACACGTCGAACCACATTGGTAGGGGTTCAGTTCGACGAACTCGTCTAAAAACAGGTTTGCTTGACTTTTCCTCCTTCCTTTGACCGGTTTAATGTTGCCTCCCTCACTTAGATTGAACCGATTTTAGGAGATTAAAAACTTCTTCTTCCCCACATCTCTCACTCATTCACGATTTGTTATCATTCACCAAGGATAAGAACTTGATTTTCCCTTTTTCTCTTTCAATTCTTCATCAAATCCTTTGATTTCAAGTGCTATAATTTCGAAATTCTGTGCTAGTCTTGATTCTTTAGTTGATTTCGGCCTTGCACTTGCGTGGAACCAAGGTTTGTCTTCTCATCCTCTCTTTTAATCTTTGATTTTTTTCTTGAGAATGAATTGGAAGATTAGGATTGATAAGTAGACATTGAATGGATTGATTGAGTTGGGTATAATTGAATATTGCTATGGGTGATGATTGGTGAAGATTTCCAAGGAATTACATGGGAAATTTTTGATTTTTGAACACTTTTTCTATAGGATTTTCAAGGGGTGCGAAAATTCATGTTTATGCCTAATTGATGTTCAAATTTTCAAAATTGGTTTCTTTAATCTTGTTTTCCCATGTTGTATAAGTAATTAGGCTAGAATCCTATTGAATTTTAACTTCTTACCAATTCGAGGATGCTTAATTTGAAAAATTCCTTGTTGATTTCTTTGGATGATAAATGAGGTGATAAATAAAATTAATTCTTGCTATTAATTCATTGCCATGGAATTTTACTTATTGGAACCTTCATGGAGTCTTATGATTGCATGTTTGTTGCTTTCAAGGGATAAAGTTCACCTTGTACTCACTCTTTTCCAAGAATTTGAATTTTGTAGGTAATATGGGAAGAACAAGGAGTGAAGCTAGCAAGAAACAAGGCAAGCGGCCAGTTGAGGTGGAAGAAGAAGATCCCGAGGAGAGTCCCCCGGTCATAAGGAAGTTGTCTCAACAGAGAGACATTAGTAGGGAGACGGCCAAGGAAAGGCAAGCCGAGAAAGGTACAGCCGAGCCTCTAACACCCTCGGATGTGTACAAGGCCCTTATGGAGATCCCTTTCAAGGGAACCACGTACCCGGATCACAAGTTGCCAGAGGAGTTGGGTCTCTTGGAGGATGTGACCGCGATTTTTCGGAATTTGGGGTGTGAGAGGTAGTTCAACCAATCATACCCAAGCTACCAAGAGGAGACATGCCAATTCCTCTCTACTTTGAAGGTGACGACTTCGAGTTCGGGGGACGTTAATAGAGAAAGGGATGGCCTCGGTTTCATCCAATTCTGGGTTCGCAACAAATCTTACAAGATGGGCTTCAAGAAGCTAAGTAAGGTGCTTCGCTTTGATGAGGGGACCGGTGCGGGCTCAAGCTTGGATGTTAGAAAGGTGGAGTTGGAAAAGCTTTGGAAGATGGTTGGTAATTGGATTTACAAAACCAGTAGAGTTAAGAGCAAGATGATCCGTCATCCCGCGATTCGCTATGCTCACAAGGTGCTAGTCCACACTTTCTTTGCTAAGAAAGAGACCGTGGTTGTAACTTCCGAAGAGTGGGAAATGCTTGATGTTGAGCTCAAGAACATCATCCGTTTCTTTGATGACAACTCGGAAATGAGAGGTGTTGCTACGGGAAATGGTATGGTGCAGATTTGGGTAGCTCATGCGGCTAGTTACTATGGTCTAGCGACAGCCAAGAAGGATCGCTCACACCAACTCGCCATTGGGGGTATGATCACGCCTATACTTGAGGAGGTTGGCGTCAACTTGGGCCACCCCTCGGCCGGGAAGCAGTACTTAGACTCCGCCTATCTCCGTAAGGCTCAGTTTTTGGTTAAGGAAGGAAGTGGCTTCAAGTACAAGTTCAATGTGGCAAGGCTCAAGGAGGCTACAATCACTACAAGAAAATATGCTTTTTACGAGGGACGAATTCGTGGCAAATTCGTCGTAAATCGACAGTCGCAACGAATTTGCCACGAAAGTTCAATCGTCGGTAATCGATCGTCGCGAAAGCAAATTCGTCGTTAATTTTGGGAGACGGAGTTTTCCCCGTAAAATCGTCGTTAATAGTGTCATCGTAGAATCGTCGTTAATTTGCAAGGTATAGGGTTCGTCGTAAATTCGTGGCAAATTGAGGGGAAACAAATCGAAGTAAATTCGTAGCACAATAAAAATCGTCGTAAAATCGTAGCAAAAAATGTTTCGTCGTTAATTCGTGGCAAACTGTTAATCGTCGTTAATTTGTGGCAAACTGTTAATCGTCGTTAAGTCGTGGCAACCTGATAATCGTCGTTAATTCGTGGCAAACTGTTAATCGTCGTTAATTCGTGGCAAACTGTTAATCGTCGTTAAAACGTTACAACAGAGTTTGTCCTAAATCGTGGCAAATACGTAGTAAATTTTTTAATTTAAAATAAAAAAATATTAAAAAAAAAGAAAATTTTAAAATTAAAATTCAAAATAAAATAAAAAACATTTTTGGTTTTTTTTTAAAAAAAAAACTACTCTGCGAATAATCGAAATCCGGGATAATCCGAGCTTCTTCGGTAGCTTGAGCCGCAAGGCGGCGTGCTTCGCGTTGTTGCTCGGTCAAATCTTCCTCTGTCGAATGGCTGGGCCCGGCATGTGTTGTTGCCGCTCGTCGTCTCCGCTTCTCTTGCAAGAGTGCGGCGATCTGGGGATTTCCCACTGCCATTATCTCGAAAATGGCGTCGTACTCCGAAAGCTCAGCCTTAACTTGTTCTTGATATTCTGTTTGATTTTGTTGGAGAGTCGCTATCTTGGCACGTAGGACGACCGGATCATCTTCGGGAGACCGCTGAGGGGCATAAGACGAAGCAGATGGGACATGATGAATAGATCCCATCCCTACGACTTTCCCTTTTCTCTTAGGGGCAACCTAAATTTTTAAAAAATAAACAAATTATGATTTGATAAAAAAATATAATAATAATAGATATATTATTTATACATACCTCCTCGTAGATCCGATCGATGTCGGGAGTGGTTAATCCCCCGGATTGCACTAAAGAACCGCCAGGTGATGTCTGAGACATCTATGACTCTCGCTCGGCAATCCTCGATGTGATGTCGAGAAGATGAGCACTTTGCAGAAATGACGACCGAGTGGGGGTCCCGCCAGTAGCGAACCAATCCGTCCCAAACCGACTGCTCGATGTATATCGGTTTTGCGTCGTCGCCTATGACCTCCCATTTTCTTTTCCAGTCCGAAACGGTGCCTCCGAGACGTCCCATCACTTTCATCTTGAACGCTTCCCGCACGGTCGGGGTATCAACTGGATCCCAAGTGTATTTTTGCTACAACAATTAAAAAACCAAAAACAAATAAAAATTTATTTAATATCAATTTTAATAATTTATAATTAAAAAAAAAACATTTTTTACCACAAACATTTTGAACCAAGTTTCGAAGATTTTCGGAGAGAGTTGAGAGAAATTTGTGTGAGGCTCGGTGAAAAATGACTTGATGATATCGCTAACGGACCGTGCGACACTGTTTTCGATCCCGAATTCGTCGTAAAATTTAAGTTTCTCTTAAACTCTGCATCTCTTTAAAATCTCTTATGTTGTTCAAATCAAACATAATGTTGATACTCATATAATTTTAAGTATACCATAAAGAATTTAAAATATTTATAAAATGAAAAGCCGTAACATTCAATATAAAGAATCATAGTCGTTAAGAAGAAGTATCACTCTTAGTATACGTTATCATTCGAATTTATAAAAAACATAAAAATTTTAAGCATGTAATATACAATTTTAAGCAAAAACAACAAATTTAGTTATACATTTATATAACCAAATAGATTGAACTAGACTATGCAAGTTTGGGGTTTAGGGTATGAGTTTACGATGAATTTGGGAGGAATTCTCGCAAATTCATCGTAAACTGGAGGTTTTACGACGAATTTGCGAGGAATCCTTCCAAATTCGTCGTAAAATTTAATTTTCTCTTAAACTCTGCATCTCTTTAAAATCTCTTATGTTTTAAGTATACCATAAAGAATTTAAAATATATATAAAATGATCTTTATCAAGAAAAAAAAATTACAAAATTACAAAATTTTTATTGTCCATAAATTTTTAAGTGAAAATTACAAAATATATATAGCTTAAATTACATGGATCTTATAAATCACCATCATATTCATTTTTCGATACATCTGATTCATCACCTTCTTCATCATCGGGTGAATCACTTTCTTCAAACTCTGGCTCTTCTTCTTCTTCAGTAGTATCGTCTGTAAGATCTTCATCAACCTCCCTATTTTGCGGATCTATTAGAAGAATATCGCCGATGCTCTCATCTGGTTGAAGAATATCATAGCAATGATCTTGTTGCATTGGCAGATCAACAATTTTCCCCCTTGGAGAAACTTTAATAACTGCTAACCATGGGATGCCTGTTGTGCGAACTCGGGGATAAGGAACAAAGGTGACTTGTTCTGCTTGCGATGCAAGGATAAATGGCTCGAACTTGTTGTAACGCCGTGATTTATTGACGTCTACCATCCCATTTTTATTTTTACGTACACCTCGACCAACAGTTGGATCGAACCAATCACATTTGAAGAGAACACATTTCATTACAACCAACTTGGGGTACTCAACTTCAATTATGTCTTGCAACACCCCATAAAAATTAATTTCGCCCCTCACACAAACCCCGTAGTTTGCAGTAGTCCTTTGATTGCCGTATTTGAATGTATGAAACACATATCCACGTGTACAATACATGGATGCAGTAGTGATTTTCCAAATCGGGCCTTTGATTAATACAAGAAACCAAAGCGGGTATGCCGTATCTCCATCCGCAACCTATATAAAAATAAAAATAAATGTTATTAATTATTAATTTAATTATTTAGTAAATTATATATATATATATATATAAACGTACTTCCGACTTTAACAACTGAGCAAAGTGGCGATCTTTACGAGTGCTGATTTCTTCGTTTGTAACTCCGTCAATAGCTTCACGTACCTGTCTATCGAATTCCCTGCAAGAAATGAATATACATATGAGCGAATTTATGACCAACCAAACTATATATATATATATATACATGATATATAAATTTATTTCACTTACATTTCAAATGGACTAACTTCCTCGCAATTTAGAAGGATATACGTATGTGCGCTATGATGATCATGTTCGTTGGCGAACCATACTTCTTTCAACTTTCCGCTAAGGCGTCCGATTGATGAGAAAATGTCTGGGACACCTTCCACCGGGTATGTTCGACCTACACCTCCATCATCATATCGCCGAGGAGCCTTTTTTCGTGTCCGCACATTTGATGCAATATAATATCCCGTGAAGTGAGAAGTTTCTTCTGTTAAACTTCCCGCAACGATTGAACCTTCAACCTTTGCATAGGTTTTTTGCTTTCCGCTTTAAATGACCCATAAATCTCTCAAACGGATACATCCATCGAAAGTGAACAGGCCCCCCAAGTTCTGCTTCATAAGGAAGATGGATAGGTAGATGTTCCATAACATCAAAAAAAGCTGGTGGAAATATCTTCTCCAAGTTGCACAGCAGGATAGGTATATTTGCATCTAATTGTGCAATTACATCTTCTGTCAAAGTACGAGTACAAAGATCACGAAAAAATGACCCAATGCCTGCAATAACAAAACAACAAGTATAAAATTTATCAATAATTAATCAATGGCATGAGTCACTTATAAGTACGTACATATATAATTACTTAAAAAGCCAGAATTTTACCTCCAATTGCTTCATGTACATTTGCGGGTAGAAGTTCAGCAAAGGCAAAAGGCAACAAGCGTTCCATAATTATGTGACAGTCTTGACTCTTCATCCCTGAAAACTTTTGCCCTTCCACACATTTAGATAGATTGGAAACGTACCCATCGGGGAACTTCACATCAGATGTCGCCCAATTGAACAATGATGACCTTTCTGCGGCACCCAATCGAAATATTGGAACTGGTGCTTTCCCGTTGCTTGAAAGATGCAACTCATTCCTCGAACAAATGTCAGGCAAGTCCTGTCTTGATTTTACGCTGTTTTTGGTTCTCCCCTTTACGTTTAGCACTGTATGCATGATGTTATCAAAAGAGTTTTTCTCAATGTGCATGACATCGAGATTGTGCCTAAGCAGATGATCTTTCCAATACGGAAGCTCCCAGAAAATACTTTTCTTATGCCAATTGTGATGCTCCCCATATCCATCTGGCATATTCCATGTACTGTGCCAATTTCCACCTCGGAAGACTGTTTTCTGTGCATCGTAATGATCAATTTGCGCTTCTAAATCTGCCCCGGATACACATACAGGAGGAGGAAGACGGACAACTTTGTTCTTTCTAAATAATCGCTTGTTTCTTCGGTATGTATGCGACAAGGGTAGAAATCGGCGGTGACAATCAAACCAACTTGTTTTTCTACCGTACTTCAATTGAAATGCTTCTGTTGGATTGAGACAATAAGGACAAGACAACTGCCCATGCGTAGTCCACCTTGATAGCATCTCGTATGCAGGAAAGTCGCTTATTGTCCACATAAGAACCGCCCGCATCGTAAAATTTTTCTTCCTTGAAATATCATACGTACGAACCCCATTAAACCACAATTCCTTCAACTCCGCTATTAGAGGCTGCAAAAACACATCAAGGGATCGCTTCGGATGCTTGGGACCAGGGACTAATATACTCATGAATAGAAATTCTCTTTGCATGCACATGTCTGGGGGAAGGTTGTAAGGCGTTAAGATTACGGGCCATAAAGAATATTGCCTACCAGACATACCAAATGGACTAAATCCATCTGTGCAAAGACCAAGATATACATTCCGTTTCTCTCTAGCAAAGTCGGGGTGTACCGTCTTAAAATGTTTCCACGCTTTTGCATCTGACGGATGATTGACCTCCCCATCTGTCTGCAAATGATCAGCATGCCATCTCATGGATGCAGCAGTCCTTTCCGAGTGATACAATCTTTTCAACCTATCAGTTATTGGAAGATACCACATCCTTTGGTACGGCACCCTATTACGACCAGCACCTTGCGGTTTATACCGTGGCTTGTGGCAAAAACGACACTCCTGCAACTTGTCATCATCTTTCCAATAAATCATGCAATTGTCTACACAAACGTCTATCATCTCAGAAGGTAACCCAAGACTATAAACCAACTTTTGTATCTCATAGTAACTCTCAGCAGCTAAATTATCTTCAGGCAAAATCCCCTTAATCAAATCAGCCCAATCATCCATGCAAACCTCACCTAAGTTATGATCAGTTTTAATGGTCATCATCCTAGCTGCCAAAGACAATTTAGAGTGCCCATCTCTACATCCATCGTAGAGTGGCTGATTTGCAGCATCTAACATATCATAAAATCTCTTGGCATCTAAATTGGGTTCCTCGTCGTAAATATTACTATCATGACCAGCAGCTAGAAATGTACCCGTGTTTTCATGAAATGCATCTGTAACCATCTCATGAATCCTATCATGATCACCATATTCACCATGATCATCAACTTGATGCACATTATTTGACTCAGCATCAGCATTAACTGCTTGGTTATTACCGCTACTACTAGCAACATTTCCCCCATGCCCTTCTCCATGATTATACCAAATATAGTAGTGCGGAAAAAACCCTCTATTTAATAGATGCGACCACACTTTTGAGATACGAATAAATTTCCTATTCATGCATTTTTGACAAGGACAGTACATCATACCACTTTCAACGGTAATTTGCAAACTTCCCGCCTGATACATGAATCCTTCTAGCCCATCTTGAAACTCCCTCGTCAGCGATCCCTCCGAATCTTTACGATTATACATCCAACTTCGTAATTCGTATATTGACATTTTTTTTTTTTTTTTAAAACGAATATATTGAAAAAGTGTTTAGAAAGTGTTTTTTTGGTGAAAACGTTTTTTTTTAGGTGAAGAGAGAGTTTGTTTTTGTTTTTGTAATTTTTCTAATGAAATGTTGCTTCTATATATAGGCTTCTTTTTTTTTTTTTACATCGAATTACCAACGAATTACCAACGAATTAACAAGGAATATTTTCGTGGCTAAAAAACCAGTAAAACACGTTTTCACCTAACTTATTTTCCTCCCAAATACGTCGTTAATTTACTTCGAAATACTTTCTCGGTAATTCGTCGGAAATTAACGACGAAATTCCGAGGAATCCACGTCAAACATGTTTCGTCGCTAAATCGTCCTAATTTAACGACGAATTAGCGACGAAATATATTTTCGTCGTTAATTCCTCGTTAATTCATTGGAATTTACGACGATTTAACAACGATTAATTTTCGTCGCTCTTTCCGACGAATTGCCGACGTTTATAATTTTCCTCGTAAATTCCTCGTTAATTCAATGCTAATTTACTACGATTTATTTTCCTCGCAAAAAGTCGTGGCAAACGTCATGTTTTCTTGTAGTGAATCTGACTCCCTTGCATTCACCTCACAAGCCTTAGGGAAAGGTCCAATGCCTCTTTCACTCCATCCGACGAGCATCTAGGCGACATAGAGACTTTCCCGGTATGCTCTTGGGACGACTACCACGAGCCTTATCAAGCTCCTCCGGTCTATGGTAGTGATAGGTACAACTTTGAGCCTTATGAAGGAGCCAACCAAGGAGAGCCTTCTAGACAAGCTCACCAACACATCAAGCTTCTCCAAAGATGGAACAAATGGCAAGACAAGACCATTAGGAAGCTTGTGAAGACTATCAAGGAGATGAAGAGGCAAATCAAAGACCTCACAGCTAAGGTTGAAAGAGCTTCCTCCTCAAGACATCAAGAAGAACAACATGAAGATCAAGAAGGGGACAGCCATATGGTAGAGAGACGCCACTCCTTTCAAGGAACCCCAAGTGCATCAAGCCATGAAGATGAGCCACGCCCTTCCTCCTATGAGACAAGAAGGCGTGAGAAGAGAGTCATGCGATCCTCCACTCCTCAATCAAGCAATCCATCATACTCCACCTCCGACATGCGTTTTTGGTCAAGGTACCACTCCAAACCATTGTAAATACCATTTAGTTTTTGTCTTTTTGCATTTTGAAACCTTCTCCAAGCATGGATTACATAAGGGACTGTGTAATTTAAGTTTGGGGGAGTATGGTATTTGACTTTGTGTTTTGTGAACTTATTTTTCTTTAGCATGCATACTTGAGTCTCATCAAAGGCATAGAAAAAAAAAACATGAAAATGTTTTTCGAAAATATCAAAAACAAAATATCATGTAGCTTGCATTTGCACTTGTTAAAATTTTAGGATTGAGTCTAGAATTTTTCTCATTTAGGTTGTTAGCATATGCGTTGGGAGCAATGATGAGCCTATCCTTGTAGATTTTTAACTCTTGTAATCAATTCAATACCCTAGTTAGTGGTTCTTTAATGCTTGTGAATTTGATTGAAGGTAAGGAAGAACTATGCTTGGACCACCTCATTTGTCACTAGATTTTGGTCGAAATAGGGTCTTGAATTTGATAGCCAACTCTACTCACTTGAACCAAATTTGGACATTTAATTATCATGCTTGCATTGAAGGTGAATTCATGGATTGAAAATACTTGAGCTTTCTTACTCACTTTGCCACCCTCTTGCTAGCTCAAGTAGAACTCCTACCAAACCTTACCTCCTTTGAAGCCAATTGTTTTTGTCTAACTACTTGTGAGGTCTTTATTTCGATTGAACTTATCACAAAGTGTTAGGTTTGAGACGACAAGTATAGACTTTCATGTAGATTCTAACCTTGCATTTTGAGGTTAGCTTTAGGCTTAGGATTTGGGGGTTTGATTGGTTGTGGTAATGCTTGTTGAGTTGTGGAAAAGTTGGGAAGAAGGAGATGTTGAATAAGGGTTTGGAGAAAATTTAGGGGAAGCATAGTTTGAAATGGTGAATCTCATGGTTAAAAAGATATAGCTCAAGTTCGAAAATGCTAGGTAGTCTCGGAATAAGAAGAAAAGAAAAATCAAAAGAGCCAAAAAGAGGCCAAAGAAAAGAAAGGTTACCTAGAAAAAAAGAAAAAAAAAAGAGAGAAGAGCTAAGTAAAGAAGTTAGAGGTTACACCATTCGTTATGAGCAATATGATGAAGAAGTTTCCCCCTAAGAGCTTAAAAAGAAAAGAAAATGTTTATGATTCACGGTTTGGGGCAAGGCACAAAAAGCCTTGATATAAGGGTAGATTCTAGAGGGTTGAGTGAGCTAAAAAATGAATGAGAGGGGTGTAGGGTCATTGATAGTATTTCGGGTAGATGATAGTATATCCTTGTATGCATCACTTGTTTCTTACCTTTAGCATTATGCATATGGTTCAATCTTTTTGAGTGTTACCCTTACTTAAATGCAAAACCGGATGAATTGTGATCATTTTTATCTCAAAACCCAGTCCCTAAACCAAATGAGTTCACTAGCCTTGCAATGTCATGATTCATGGTTTTGAACTTAATGAATGTTAAAGAGTTGGTTTGATAGGGAGACTTATCTAGATTAAAATTTTAGTGCATTTGAATGTTGAGATGGGCATGGCTAACTCTTTTGGAGTAGGAAGTATTCACATGCATTCTAGAATTAAGAACTAGGATGTTGAGTTTATTATTATTGTTAACTATCTTTGATATTGAGCTCCCACCTTCAAACCTCTCTCCTTAGCTTGTGTTTCATTTGCTTGGGGTCAAGCAAAAGGCAAGTTTGGGGGAGTTGATATGTCTATATTTTGCATCATAAGCTCAATAAGAGACACGCTCGCTGGGTGGAGTTTATTGAAACATTCCCATATGTCATCAAGTATAAGAAAGGTAAAGATAATGTTGTTGCCGACGCATTATCCAGGAGGTATACACTTCTCTCTACTCTTAATACTAGACTTTTGGGGTTTGAACAGATTAAAGAGCTCTATCCTACTGATTCTGATTTTCAAGAAATCTATAAGTCTTGTGAGAAGTTTGCTTATGATCATTACTTTAGATAGGATGTATTTCTTTTCTTTTTTTAAACAGATTATGTGTTCCTCAATGTTCTCTGTGAGATTTATTTACTAGGGAAGCACATGGAGGAGCGCTGATGGATCATTTTGGAATTGCCAAGACGCTGGAAGTAATGAACGCTCATTTCCATTGGCCATACTTAAGACGAGATGTTGAAAGAATCCGTAACAGGTGTACCGTTTGCAAGCATGCTAAGTCTAAGGTTCAACCTCATTGTTTGTATACACCTCTCCCTATTCCTACTCATCCCTGGAATGATATTTCTATGAATTTTGTTATGGGATTGCCTAGGACTAGGACAGGGAAGGAGATTTTGTGGGATGAGGGTTGGCTCACGGCTAATGAGGACAACCCAGTGGATGACAACTTTGGGGAAGGGGTCAACTACGGATGCATCCTAGCTGCTGCCTTGGTCAATTACAAGAGGATGATCCGTAGGTCGACGACACGCCCTATCTCAATAGGAGGGTTTCTAACACCC
This sequence comes from Alliaria petiolata, assembly GCA_020283515.1. Classification (NCBI taxonomy): domain Eukaryota; kingdom Viridiplantae; phylum Streptophyta; class Magnoliopsida; order Brassicales; family Brassicaceae; genus Alliaria; species Alliaria petiolata. The sequence continues at coordinate 91,420,216 of JAHZTW010000002.1, forward strand.
CTCTTTGAGAAAGCGGGAGTTGATCTCACATTCTTCCAAGCATACACGGAGAGAGCCTACATGGACCACGACTACATGCTCGCAAAAAGGTTTCTTTGGAACTCCACCAGCTCCCAACACGTTTGCTTATTACTTCGAGAATAAGCAAAACGAGCAAAAGGCTTACATTCTTCCAAGCCCCCACGATATGCTAATCAATTGCCTTGAAGGACTCGAGTTCCTACCACCGGATGATGAGTGCTACATAGCGTTTGGAAGCACAGCAACAATCCCCATCTCCATAGACTCCTCCTCACCAACCTCCTCCTCCACTTCGCAGGATTGAGGTACCAAAACAACAACCCATTGAACATACCACGCATCTGTTTTTATTTTCAGCTTTTGCTTTGTGTTTTTAGATCTCTCTTGGACTTGTGTGACACCGAGACGTTGTCATTCAAGTTTGGGGGAGAGCATGCTTTGACATGTTTTATTTGAATCTTATTTTGTTATTGCATCCTTAAGTCTCATCTAAGTGCATAGAAAAATACAAAAAAAAAATCAGAAAAATTTTCAAAAATTTCAAAAAAATTCTTATAGCTTGTATTTGCATTTTAAAACATTTTAGGATTGAGTTTAGAATTTTTAATCATTTAGAATTGTATTCATATACATTGGGAGCAATGATGAGCTAATCCAAGTAGGTTGTTAATTTTTGTGATCAATTCAACACCCTAGTTAGTAGTTCTCTAATGCTTGTGAATATATTTAAAAGTAAGGAAGAACCATGCTTGGACCACCTCATTTGTCACTAGTTTTTGGTTGAAATGGGTCTTGAAATTGATAACCAACTCTACTCACTTAAACCGAATTTGGACATTTAATTATCATGCTTGCATTGAAAGTAATTTCATGGATTAAAATACTTGAGCTTTCTTATCCACTTTGCCACCCTTTTGCTAGCTCAAGTAGCACCCCTACCATAACCAATCTCCTTTGAAGCTAACTGTTTGTGTGCGATTGTGAGGCCTTATTTCGATTGAACCTAGCATAAAGTGTTAGGTTTGGGACGACAAGTATAGGTTTTCATGTAGATTCTAGCCTTGCATTTGGGGCTAGCTTTAGGCTTAGGAATTGGGGGTTTGACCGTGGTATTATATGATGTTTGGTGGAAAAGTGTGAAAAGAAAGAAGTAATGAAAGAAGGGTCTTGGAAGAGAAATAAGGGGAAGAATGGTTTGAAATGGAGAGTCTTGGGTTTTAAAAGTAATAGCTCTAAGTAAATAAAGAAAATATGCTAGGTGGTCTTAAGAAAGCAAAAGAGCCGAAATGGGCCAAAGAAAGAAAAATAAAATATAAGACTGCCTAGAGATCAAAGAAGAGCTAAGTTAATAGAATAGGCTACTCCATTCACCGAAATCAATAAGGTTGAAGAAGTTCCCCCTTAGGGGTTTAAAAAGAAGAAATGAGATTGAAATTCAAAGGGTTTAGCAAGGCACAAAAAGTCTTGAGGAAAAGGGTAGATCCTAGAGGGTTGAGTGAGCAAAAAAATGAATGAGAGGGGCGTAGGAACATTAATAGCATTTCGGGTAGATGAAAATCTTTGCTTGTATGCATCACTTGTTCCTTACCTTTAGCATTATGCATATGGTTCAATCTTACTTGAGTGCTACCCCTACTTAAATGCGAAACCGGATGAATTGAGATCATTTTTATTTCAAAAGCCCAGTCCCTTAAGCCAAATGAATTTACTTTCCTTGCAATGTCATGATTCACGGTTTTATACTTCCATGAATGTTAAAGAGTTGGTTTGATAGGGAGGCTTGTTTTGATTGAACTCTAGGTACATTTGAATGTTGAGATGGGCATGGCTAACTCTTTTGGAGTAGAATAGGTTCACCTGCATTTTATAACTAAGAACTAGGATGTTGAGTTGATCATTATTGTTGGCAACCGTGGATATTGAGCTCCCACTTTCAAACCTCTCTCCCTTGCTTGAATTTTTTTTGCTTGAGGGGTAACAAAAGGCAAGTTTGGGGGAGTTGATATACTCATATATTTCGCATATTTTGCTTGCATTTAGAATACATTTTCATATTTATAACACTCATAATAGACTAGTTTGCACCAATTGTCTCATTTTAGGTCCTTAGGCACTTTGCATTAGCATTTGCATGTTTCGTGCATATTTGCATCATATTCAGGTTGTTTTGGACACACTGGAGCTATGGAGGTTGCGTAGATCTGCTAAGGAGCAAAGGGGAGTCTATGGACGCTTAGGAGAGTTCGAGCATGTAGCAAAGTACGCGAGGATCGAGCTGAGGATCGAGCTAGGCAGGTCGATCTAGACGGGATCGACCACAAGATCGAGTCACGAAGTCGTTCCAAGGAAGTAGATCGAGTCCAGAGATCGACCGTGATGATCGAGCGCAAGCACAGACGAAATGGAAGAACGAGCGAAAAGATCGAGGGCACGACTCGATCGCTAAAGGATCGACAAGACGATCGATGGAAGCACTCGATCTACCCAACTAGATCGAGCCGGAGATCGAGCTAAGGAAGCCGTTCCATGCGCAAGATCGAGAGAGAGATCGACCAAGCCTGGTCGATCTCGAGCCTTATCCGACAGGTTGCTAGATTTGGACGCTAGTGAGGGGACCATTACCCTTTTTGTATAAAAGGCCTTAGACCTATTTTTGGCCATGGATCACATCTTTATCTTTAGTTTTCGTTTTGCCTCTGTTCCTTTAAGGCAAGAACGCCATTTTTAATGTTTTGAAGCTTTTCATTTTGTAAAACTTTAATCTTTAGTATTGCAATGACATGAGCATGCTAAGGTTTTGCTTAACACCTAAATAAACCTGTTATCAATTATCCAGGAGGTATACTCTTCTCTCTACTCTTAATACTAGACTTTTGGGGTTTGAACAGATTAAAGATCTCTATCCTACTGATTCTGATTTTCAAGAAATCTATAAGTCTTGTGAGAAGTTTGCTTCTGATCATTACTTTAGACAGGATGTATTTCCCTTTTTTTTAAAACAGATTATGTGTTCCTCAATGTTCTCTGTGAGATTTATTTACTAGGGAAGCACATGGAGGAGCGTTGATGGGTCATTTTGACATTGCCAAGACGCTGGAAGTAATGAACGCTCATTTCCATTGGCCATACTTAAGACGAGATGTTTAAAGAATCTGTAACAGGTGTACCGTTTGCAAGCATGCTAAGTCTAAGGTCCAACCTCATTGTTTGTATACACCTCTCCCTATTCCTACTCATCCCTGGAATGATATTTCTATGAATTTTGTTATGGGATTGCCTAGGACTAGGACAGGGAAAGATTCTATATTTGTTGTGGTAGATAGGTTTTCTAAGATGGCACATTTCAATCCTTGCAATAAAACTGATGATGCATTGCATGTGTCTAACCTATTCTTTAAAGAGACTGTGTGTCTACATGGCATGCCTAAGTCGATTGTATCAGATAGAGATACTAAGTTTCTTAGTTATTTTTGGAAAACATTATGGTCTAAGCTAGGCACTAAGCTCATGTTTTCTACTACTTGTCATCCACAGACTGATGGTCAGACTAAAGTAGTAAATAGGACCCTTGGTACCCTCTTGCGATCTTTGATAAAGAAAAATCTTAAGAGTTGGGAAGATTGTTTACCGCATGTAGAGTTTGCATATAATCATGTTGTTCATTCTGCATCTAAGTTTTCTCCTTTCCAGATCGTCTATGGCTTTAATCCCTTGTCTCCTCATGATCTAATCTCTTTACCTTTAAGTAAAAGATCTAGTATAGATGGATAGAAAAAGGCTGAGATGGTGAAACAGATACATGACAAGGCTAGACAAAACCTTGAAGAGAGGACTAAATTCTATGAGAAGCAAGCTAACAAAGGCAAGCGCAAGTTGGTATTTGAAGTTGGTGATCAAGTGTGGATACATCTCATAAAGGAACAGTTCCCAGAAGAGCGCAAATCCAAGCTTATGCCAAGGATTGATGGTCCATTCTCGATCATAAGGAGAATCAATGACAATGCCTATCACGTGGATCTCCAAGGTAAGTATTCTGTGAGTTCTACTTTTAATGTTTCTGATCTATCTCCTTTTATTGCAGATGAAGCAGATTTGAGGACAAATCCTTTTCAAGAGGGAGGGAATGATATGAGCATGGGAAGCATTAACAACAAGGAGAAGATTGATGCCGAGGACAACCAGCATCTTGATGCCGAGGACAAAGAGAAGCTTGATGTCGAGGAAGCTTTAGTCATACCCATAGGTCCCATGACTCGTGCTAGAGCTAAAGCATTCAAAGACAGTATGAATTCTCTACTTAACCAGATAGAGAATCAAGATGCTTATCAAACCATTCTGGTGTTGATTCAAGCTAATTGATTTCATCATTTGGGTAAGGTGTTCAATGGTGCTCTTTTTCCCTTGACAAGTTTTGTCCCACTGGGTTTTCTTGTCAAGGTTTTTAATGAGGTTTTTGTTCACCTCCTTAACCCCATTTGATGAACCGAAGACAA
>JAHZTW010000002.1:91469695-91483199 GCA_020283515.1 Alliaria petiolata
ATCCTTGCTTAGTATCTTTATTTGTAGTGATTAAGGCTTAGTTTCAAAATCTTGCTCTATTAGTACCTCTTTTGTTTTGTGTTTAGCTTTCAATACTTGTTTGTGACTTGCTTTTATCATTCTAGCTTAGCTTAGACTTAACTTTGTATTCTTATTGCATCATCTCCCAAGATGGATTGATACCTCAATATATTGCAATGATATGAGCAATTGAGGAATTGCTTGCAAGAGTAAAAACGCTTGTTTCAAAAACCGTTTGCAAAAGCAAGATTTCTACTCCCACCGGGATTGGTCAGAAAGGACGAGGATAGGGTAATGGAAATGATGAACACGATCTACACCGTGGAGATTCTGCCAGAGATAAGCTCCACTGAATCTCTTTCCACCCCGACCACCCCGGCTCCGCACTAAAGGGAGTAAGAAAAGTCGAGCTAAACGACGTTAAACAAAAGCGCACTTGGGAGGCAATCCCATGACTATCCTTGTATATATTCTTTTTCAATTTTATGCTTTTTAGTTTAAATGTGTAGGTACAAGGAGTTGGAGACTAGAGATCATGATCTTGGATTTACCAAAGGCAAGGAAAAGAGAACAGAGAAAAAGTTGGATTGACCCTTAAGTATTGCAATGACATGTGCATGCTGAAGGCTTTGATTGAGCAACAGAGAAAAAGCTTGTTATCAGTCGTTGCAAGGACAAGTTATTTAACACTTTTACCGTGATTTCTCTGTTTTAATAGGTACATGAACCTACGTTCACACGGCACGACAAATCTTGTTCCCCCAATTGACGATATACACCTGCTCGAACGATCAGGAAGAAGAAATCGGGAACAAGCCGATATTGCAAACCGTGTAATGATATATCATGGTTTTTACCCGTTTTTGGACCATGGTATAAGTGCTTTTATAGAGTCTTTTGGTCTTTTTAGAGTCCTATTACAGTCTTTACAGGTTCAGGTACAATTGGAGCTAAAATGGAGATTTGGATATATTTTGGAGCTTAATGGAATGAAGTCACAAAGCGTTTCGTCTCTTGAACTTACACCGCTTTTTAATTCGCTGTCTTTTAGTTTTACATTCTTACATAGCTTAATTCGAAATTAGAAATTTGCTGTGTGACTATCCATTCCATGTGGATTCGATCCCTAAGTACTACAACTGATCTCTTAATTTGAGAGAGTAGCTCTAGGGTAAATTTGAGAGCATACCAAGTTTTTGGCGCCGTTGCCGGGGAAGTAATAGCTGCCTACGGAATCTAGTATTAGGATTTTGACTAGGTTTTATTTTTGTTTTTATTTGTTACTGATTTAGTTTCTTATTTTTAGTTTCAGGTGCATGCCAAGTACCAGAAGCAACAAAGACAAGGAACTAATCGCGTGAAACCAAGAACTAGGTCGTCTCGAACGCAAGAACCTAGCATCTACCCGAGTGTCGATCGACACCAATAGCATCGATCGACACCCTCCGCAGACAGAGATGGCTGGTCTTATGGTTTTGATCCGCGACGAAGCTGGTAACTTGGTGGATGGAGAAGGGAACAGAAGGAACGCTCAGGGCCAGAGACTCGATGGCAATGGAGCTGTTGTCGTCGAACAAGAGGTACTCGTTGGTGTCGATCGACACAACCTTGGTGTCGATCGACACCGAGCCCACACAGACGCTGGACGTGGAAGAACGCTTGGTGAATACAACCGACCAGACCAGTTCTATGCTAATAGAGATGTGATCCGTCCTCCTGCATTCCAGAGGAATGATTTCGAGCTGAAACCTGTTTACTACACATTGGTTTCTCAGCATCCATTCCATGGTCTCCCTAATGAGTATCCAATGGACCACATAGAGAGGTTTGAAGATTTGGCATCAAACATCAAGGCCAATGGAGTCACATATGATTATCTCTTCTGCAAGCTTTTCCCCTACTCGCTTGCTGGAGATGCAGCATACTAGCTGAAACAGTTGAATCCAGGATCCTTGACCACTTGGGAGGACACTAAGAATGCATTCTTATGCAATTTCTTCGATGATGCAAGATCTGAGGATCTGAGGACGAAGTTCACCACATTCTTCCAAGGACGCACTGAAGCATTCAAGGCTTCTTGGGTGAGATTCATAGCTTACCAAAGGGACTGCCCACACCACGGTTTCAGCGAGCCGCAGCTTCTCGGTATCTTTTACCGAGGAATCGACTGGAGATACCAGATGGCCTTAGGTGCTGCAAGCAATGGGAATTTCAACACCAGATACCCAGAGGACGCGATGGTGCTTATAGAGAATTTAGCCTCTTGCAACATCACCAAGAACGCAGATTTAGAGAGGAGACAACACGCTGGTGTAACTGGAGGAAGCCAAATTGCTGAGGTCAACAGGAAGCTGAACCTATTGGTGAACAAGAAGCAAGTCCATTTTGCAGAAGTAGAGACTTTTGAGCCTGAGGAAGAAGAAGTTAACTATATCAATGGAGCTGGTTTTCAAGTACAGCGATTCAGCAATCAGCAAAGCTATGGTTCTTCTTACCAGAAGCCATTCCAGAACAACAACTTCCAAAGGACTTGTGGTTCTCCTTCTTATCAGAAGCCTCCTGCACATGACAAAAAGATGGAATCCATGCTAGAGCAAATTCTAGAAGGACAGCAGAAGATGACAGTAGACTTCAATGGGAAGATTGATGCCTTGTACACGGATCTGAATGGGAAAATTGAGTCTCTAGGTACTCATGTCAAGCAATTGGATGTTCAAGTTGCTCAAACTGCTGGAGCTTTCAAGAGACAAGAAGGATTCCTTCCTGGCAAGATAGACGTGAATCCAAGGCATCATGTGAATGCTATCACGATCCAGAGTGGAGGGAACCTTCAACCAGTGCTGAAAAGGGGTCTAAATGCTGAAGAAATCATGGAGTTTCAGGATGAAGAGGAAGAAACTCGAGCTGCAGATCAGGTGTCGATCGACACCATTGCTGAGTGTCGATCGACACCAGTAGAAAATCATGATTCTTCGAGCTCCGACGGACCAAAATCGAGCAAGTTCGACACAGCATCCTCGACACAAACATCTCGTGTCGATCGACACCAACTGGGTATCGATCGACACCCTTCCCAGACTTGGACACACACGCCTAAAGCTTCACAAAATGCAGAGAAAAGAGTGTACAAACCTAAGAATAACATAGAAAGTTTTGAAGAAATGGAAGAACTTTTTCACAAGGCAAGAGATACACAACCACCAATGAAGCAGCTTCTTAAGGTTGAAGATCCAGGGATGTTTGTTGTTCCATGCTCTATTGGTGGGGTTGAGTTTGAACAATCCCTCTGTGATTCGGGTGCTAGTGTGAACCTCATGTCAAAGAACATTGCAGAGAGGCTAGGGATTGCTGACATTCACCCTTCAAACATGACTCTTGAATTCGCAAATTCTTCCACCACAGTCTCATATGGTACAATTCTGAACTTGCTAGTCAAAGTGGGGAATTGTCTAGTACCAACTGATTTTCAGGTTGTGGAGGTGAAAAAGAATTCTATCATGCCATTCATCCTTGGAAGACCATTCATGGCCACAGTGGGAGCAGTTGTAGACATGCCAAATAAGAGAATATCCTTCTCTAATGTTGACAAAGGAGTCTTCTACAAAGCTATCCTTACTACTGGAACTTCCAAACACATCTCTTATCTGTGATTGCTGGAGAGGAGTTGGACGAGATGGCTATTCAAGAGGCATTGGCTGAAAATTCTGAGAAAGCTGTGGAGCTTGAAGATTGGAGTGGAAACAATCATATCTACAGGACTATGGGCGAAGATGTAGCTCTATCAATGCCAAGTTGATAGAGGAAGACGTTTTTGTCATGGAGACAAGGATTGCAGAGCTAAGTTGCAGAAAAAGTGCAGAGAATCGAGCTATAGAGTTGGTGTTGATCGACACCACTCCTAGTGTCGATCGACACCCTCCGCGGATCACTCCAGAAGTTGCTTCCAATGTTTCAAATCCATCACCAGTGGTCAAACAGATGCTTCCACATCCTACATGCCATAAACCTCGAAGAAAGCAAAGGTATGCATTTCGTGGAATAAATTCCAAACCCCGTGATCTTGTCAATATGAATACCAAAGGTTCCAAAGATGCTGCTCCACACCTACACAAGCAACGAGATTCTCGTAGAAGGCTTGGTGTTTCTTTTGATAATTCTGCAGGGAAACGAAGTGTCCCACCCGAAGTCAAGTCCCGCCCAGCTGCTGTTCCTCATTTCCTTGGTCGATCTCATGCATCTACTGCTTATACACCACCATGGATGAAGAGACATTCTTCTAGGAAGCATTCGATGCTACCCTCTGATCTACCAGATGTCTGAACCCCGAGCACTGAGTGGGAGGCAACCCACTGTTAGGTACGTTTTTCTTTTTATTTTGTTTTAGTTTTACTATGTCCTAGTTTCAGTCAGTTGAAAAAGGCGACATTGGATTCGACTTAGACCAGTGTCGATCGACACCACTATAGTGTAGATCGACACCATGCGCAGACGAAGGTAAGTCTTCTAACTGGTCTTTTATGTTGTTTCTAATCTTTCTTTTAGCCAACTTCGGGCTTGAAAACACTGGGGACAGTGTTGTTTATGTCTAGGGGAGGTGATTACTGACTTTGTGTTTTGTTATGAGAGTCATTTGAGTCAGTCAAAAAATTTGTTTTATTGAGTCAAAATCAGTGAAATTTTCAGTTTTCAGAAGAACTAACCACATAAGATTGACACTTGAAGGACCATTGCTATATCAGTTGATTGAAGGTTTTACTAGGTAGAAAGCTGCAAGTGGATCGGTCTAACAAAGAGAGTTCAGATTCCTGCTTAGAGCTTGGTATTCATTGGACTTGATTGCTCTTTCAGCACTGACAAGATAAGAACACTACAGTCTTTCCTTGATCTTCCCTTGAGAAAAGAAATAAAGAGTCTAAGTCAAGGAATAGTGCAAAGATCCTCATGAGTCTGTCTCCTCACAAGGAACAATATTAGTGAGAGCTCATGAACATGTCTCCTCACAAGGAACACAAGTAAAGAGCAGCACTATTCTAAGACTTCAAAAGAATGAGAAAAGTCAATGAAAAGATCTGTAGAACACCCTGAAAATGGGCAGCAGTTGACTAAGGGAAGAGAAAATAGGGGAGCTGTAGAAGGACTATCTTGTTCAAGCGCTAATGAAGGGAACGAATCTGTAAGTCCTTTAGTCAATACTGTTGTTTAAGTTCGAAATTTTGTAAGCGAAAAGGATCTGGATTCAAAGTGGGAGATTGCTAAACTTGTGGTGAGTACACTGAACTTTCCTAAGGTTGGCTCTATGGTATGTGGATTCAAGAAGTGTTGGTTCAATGTGGCGTTCTGAAGGTTAGCTGGATATTTAGGTTTTCAAACCTCGACTCTATACTTGGTTTCTTTTTTGCTTGAGGGCAAGCAAAAGCTAAGTCTGGGGGAGTTGATATATCATGGTTTTTACCCGTTTTTGGACCATGATATAAGTGCTTTTATAGAGTCTTTTGGTCTTTTTAGAGTCCTATTAGAGTCTTTACGGGTTCAGGTACAATTGGAGCTAAAATGGAGATTTGGATATATTTTGGAGCTTAATGGAATGAAGTCACGATGTGTTGAAGTCGGATTGGAGTTGCACGATGGGTGTCGATCGACACCAGGTTTTCCTATTTCAAAGACGTGAAGTTTCCAGAAGTTTGCAGAAAAGGAAATCTCCAAGACTTTTCATAATCTTTCAAGGAATTGAAGATGCGAACCTAGGCCTATAAATAGAGTTTTTCAGCCATTGTTTAGGCACAACACACACATTATTTAGAGAGAGATTTTTAGAGAGATTTTGGAGAGAAGAATTTGTCTCCTTCAGAGCAAATTTGGAACTCCTTTGATTCTATTGATTTCTTTTATGCTTTCTATTCAAATTATGATTTGTGTTTCATTAATCATGTCTGAGTAGTTTGCTTGTTAGGTTTAGGGTTTTTTAAAGATGATTGATGAATTGTTAGGTCAATTAAATTGTTAGGATAAAATCATTAGAGTTCTTCATCACGATTTGTGTACAATGCTTATTCTAGTTTCGCGACCTAGAATCTGATCTTAGGTTGATTAATAGATGCGAGAGTATTATTAATTGCCTGAACTAATGTTTGATGAGGAAAATACCTATTCGCAAAGAGATTTGGTTTAGGATTTTGTGAACAATTGAACCTGATATTAATGCTTGTTTGAATTGATAGGATTTGCAAAGAGATTTGGAATTCTAAGGTTTAGACATAGATAATCTTCGCAGCGAGAGTTGGTTGATTTTACATTAGTGTTTCGAGTTCTAGAGCAGTTCTTCATAATTCCTAACATTTCTGCCTAGACCTGCAATTTAGATCACCTGAGAATCTGCCTGAACCTAGCTTCTTAGTCTCCTGATTTTAAGAACCGATTTTCGTGATACTCATTAATTCCATTGTTTCGTTTTACTTTTATCTGATTCAACCTAACATAATCTGAACTTAGAAACCTTAGCGTAGCATCTACTTCCCTTGGGATTTCGATACCCCTTATACTACGATTGCTTTTGCTGTGCACTTACAGTAGTTTTATTAGGGTAAAACCTGAGCCCTATCATGTAACGATGGAGAATCAACAAGGTGCTCAAGGAGCTGCGAGCGCAGCTGGTGCACAAGGCCAACAAGACCAACAAGGACCTCAAGGGCCACAAGGAGTCCAAGGAGCAAGAGGACAACCTGGTGATGCAGCCTCCACAGATAGCTGTTAGGCAAATCGGTGCAGGAGATGCACCAATATCGGCTGCAAGCCGACATGGCATCCAGCCGCCACCAGTGCAGAACAACAATTTCGAGATTAAGAGTGGTCTCATCTCCATGGTGCAGAACAACCGATTCTTCGGTCTGCCCTTGGAAGACCCACTCGACCATCTCGACTAGTTCGACTGTGTATGCGCCATGACCAAGATCAACGGTGTAAGCGAAGACGGCTTCAAGCTGCGTTTGTTACCCTTCTCATTGGGAGACAAAGCACATGTTTGGGAGAATACTCTGCCACACGGATCCATTACCTCGTGGGCAGAATGCAAGAAGGCTTTCTTGACAAAGTTCTTCTCTACATCGAGAACATCCCGATTGAGGAACGAGATAAGTGGATTTACTCAAAAATCCAATGAAACATTCGGAGAAGCCTGGGAACGATTCAAGGGATACACGACTCAATGCCCTCACCATGGGTTCAGCCAAGAGTCACTCCTCAGTACTCTATACCTAGGTGTTATCCCCAAGATTCGAATGTTGCTCGACACGGCGAGTAATGGAAACTTCCTAGCAAAGGATGTAGAAGATGGTCTTGAGCTAGTTGAGAACTTAGCTCAGAGTGACTCTTCATACCATGAAGACTACGACAGACCCAACCGACGCTCCAAAGAAGAAGTGGATGGAAGCCGGAAAGTGATCAAGGAGCTAAACGAGAAACTTGACAAGCTGCTACTTGCTCAAGTACAAAAGGAGGTCCATTTCGTGGAAGAATACACTCAAGTCCAAGAGGGGGAGGATGTTCAAACTGAAGATGTTCACTACATCAACGCTCAAGGAGGTTATACTACATGGAGACCAAACAACAACCTCTCCTACAGAAGCACAAACTTTGCGAACCCACAGGACCAGACCTACCCACAACAACAAGCAGGAGGAGCAAAGCCGTTCGTACATTTCACGAATCAACAAGGGTTTGTGCCAAGATACCCATTTCAAGGCAGCTACCTGCCACGACAACAAACCGTTGTACCTCCTGGTTTCCAACAACAGCAAGGAAATCCACGTGCTCAAACTGGGTTTGACTTGGAAGGTACTCTCAAGCAACTTCTCCAAGGACGAACCCACATTCAGACAGATATGCACAAATGTTTTGCTGAAGTGCATAACAAAATAGACGGATTTAACACCGAGCTATCCGGGAAGATTGAAGCTTTGGCCACTCGTGTCAAGACACTTGAGAATAATAAAGGCATTGCATCTACAAGCCAACCAAGCAACCTACCTGGCAAATCAGTCATGAATCCAAAGGAGTATTGCCAAATGATCACCACTTTCGACGAGGAAAAACGGGATCCGTCCGAAATAGCCTCTCTAGAACGTGCTCAAGTCGATGAGGACATCGATATCCTAAGAGGGGGAGGGAGATCTCAAAATTTGGCAACCCATGAACAACAACAGGTGATTAATCCATAAAAATCACCATTCCTGCGAGTCTACAGACCGCCAATGCCATACCTCTAGAAGCATAAGAAGCGTCTCATAGAAGAACAAGAGGCCGAACTGATCGAAACCTTGAAGAAGGTTGAAGATTGATGCAACAATGTCGACGAAACCAAACCTGTTCCAGCTTTCCTTATAGCTTTGAAGGACAAGCTCTATGCCGATGCAATGGTGACCATAGGAAGGAATGCAGCAGCTTGTGACGAGAAACCTAAGGAAGAAACCTTGGTAGTAAAGAAGTTGGAAGATCCAGGATCGTTCACTCTCCCATGCACACTCGGAGGGATCACCTTTGATAATTGTTTGTGTGATCTCGGTGCAAGCATCAATGTGATGAGTCTAGCCACAGCGAAGCGTCTCGGCTACAACATCTATACCGACTGTAAGAAGCCGTTATCACTGGCCGATGGAAGTGAAAGAAAGACGGTTGGGAAGCTGCTGGACTTGCCTCTCATGATTGGAAACGTGCTGCTGCTAAGCGACTTCCTGGTAATAGAAATGGACAAAGATGTCAAGGAGACCCTTCAGTTGGGAAGACCTTTTCTAGCCTCGGCCGGTTGCATGTTCGATTGCAAAAGTGGCAAGGTGGAGCTGAGACTAACCGGGAGCTTGATAATGCATTTCAACACAAAAGGGAAGATGATCGATGAAAGGGAGCATGCATACTCCCTTAAGCTAAAGAAGACGATTGAGAAAATCAAAGATCCATCCTTGGAAATATGTTACGATGGAGAAAGCTTTGATGGAGTTTGCCTCAATGCCATGTTCGAAGGGCAATCCGAAGAAATCCAAGAAGCACCCAAAGAGATGATCACTTGCAAAAAGTCCTATGTCCAAGGACCAACTCTCGGTGATCTTCTAGAAGGTATGACTCTCAAACCTGTGCTCTCTGTTGGTGGTGAGATGAGATACAAGCTGAGATGCAAGGGAAAGGTTAGAGCCTTTGCTTACCTGAAGGTGATAAAAGACACTGATTTGACTGATAAAGCGGGTACTAAGGCAAGCAAAGAGGAAACTTCCCATGTGTCTCTTACTAATTTCATCTCCATGATCAAGGAAACTAAAGATCCTCCTACAGGATCGAGGGGTGCCCATTCCCCCTTTTCACACTGAAAAAATCAAAGAAGAAAAGTCAAGATAAGTGACTCAAAACAAAGCGCTCTTGGGAGGCACCCCAAGCTTATCCACGTACATATTAATGCTTTTTCTAGTCTAAGTTTAATGCTTTCAGGATCCCAAGAGAGAATAAGGTGGGGTCACTTGTGCACAAATAGGGGCAAAAACCATTCTGAAGATTGTCTAGCACATCAACGGGATGACATATCGGTTTAATACCGTGATGACATCCCAAGGCATTCCATGTCGAGCATGCACAACGGTGTGTAGCCGATATGGAACGAAGTCCAAGCCAGACAATCTTCACCAGGGTCAAATATCGGGAATAAGCCGATTATCCATAGTGTCAGTCAGCCATATCGGGCTCAACCCGATATGGTCATCCATGTAATAGGGTTTTTGACTTAGCCAATCCGAGAAAAGCGCTCAAATTTATGTCCCACTTTTCCGGATAAGGCAAGAATACTTGGTTAGGGTTAGCCGACAGCTATTCTCCAAACCAAGAAACCCTAGTCAAACCCTTTTCACCCCTTGTCTCCTCTTTTAAAGAGTTATCTCTATCGCCTCTCTCTTCCATTCCCCATCACTCTCAAACCCAGCAAAATTTTTCTTTAGTTTTTTAAATTCGCAACCTGAATCTCTGCGCTTTTCTTCAAAAGATTTTACAATAAAAATCGAGCTAGGTAAATATCTACCTTCAAACCTCTCTCCTTAGCTTGTGTTTCATTTGCTTGGGGTCAAGCAAAAGGCAAGTTTGGGGGAGTTGATATGTCTATATTTTGCATCATAAGCTCAATAAGAGACACGCTCGCTGGGTGGAGTTTATTGAAACATTCCCATATGTCATCAAGTATAAGAAAGGTAAAGATAATGTTGTTGCCGACGCATTATCCAGGAGGTATACTCTTCTCTCTACTCTTAATACTAGACTTTTGGGGTTTGAACAGATTAAAGAGCTCTATCCTACTGATTCTGATTTTCAAGAAATCTATAAGTCTTATGAGAAGTTTGCTTCTGATCATTACTTTAGACAGGATGTATTTCTTTTTTTTTTAAACAGATTATGTGTTCCTCAATGTTCTCTGTGAGATTTATTTACTAGGGAAGCACATGGAGGAGCGTTGATGGGTCATTTTGGCATTGCCAAGACGCTGGAAGTAATGAACGCTCATTTCCATTGGCCATACTTAAGACGAGATGTTGAAAGAATCTGTAACAGGTGTACCGTTTGCAAGCATGCTAAGTCTAAGGTTCAACCTCATTGTTTGTATACACCTCTCCCTATTCCTACTCATCCCTGGAATGATATTTCTATGAATTTTGTTATGGGATTGCCTAGGACTAGGACAGGGAAGGATTCTATATTTGTTGTGGTAGATAGGTTTTCTAAGATGTCACATTTCATTGCTTGCAATAAAACTGATGATGCATTGCATGTGTCTAACCTATTCTTTAAAGAGATTGTGTGTCTACATGGCATGCCTAAGTCGATTGTATCAGATAGAGATACTAAGTTTCTTAGTTATTTCTGGAAGACATTATGGTCTAAGCTAGGCACTAAGCTCATGTTTTCTACTACTTGTCATCCACAGACTGATGGTCAGACTGAAGTAGTAAATAGGACCCTTGTACCCTCTTGCGATCTTTGATAAAGAAAAATCTTAAGAGTTGGGAAGATTGTTTACCGCATGTAGAGTTTGCATACAATCATGCTGTTCATTCTGCATCTAAGTTTTCTCCTTTCCAGATCGTCTATGGCTTTAATCCCTTGTCTCCTCACGATCTAATCTCTTTACCTTTAAGTGAAAGATCTAGTATAGATGGACAGAAAAAGGCTAAGATGGTGAAACAGATACATGACAAGGCTAGACAAAACTTGGAAGAGAGGACTAAACTCTATGAGAAGCAAGCTAACAAAGGCAGGCGCAAGTTGGTATTTAAAGTTGGTGATCAAGCGTGGATACATCTCAGAAAGGAACAGTTCCCAGAAGAGCGCAAATCCAAGCTTATGCCAAGGATTGATGGTCTATTCTCGATCATAAGGAGAATCAATGACAATGCCTATCACGTGGATCTCCAAGGTAAGTATTCTGTGAGTTCTACTTTTAATGTTTCTGATCTATCTCCTTTTATTGCATATGAAGCAGATTTGAGGACAAATCCTTTTCAAGAGGGAGGGGATGATATGAGCATGGGAAGCATTAACAACAAGGAGAAGATTGATGCCGAGGACAACCAGCAGCTTGATGCCGAGGACAAAGAGAAGCTTGATGTCGAGGAAGCTTTAGTCATACTCATAGGTCCCATGACTCGTGCTAGAGCTAAAGCATTCAAAGACAGTATGAATTCTCTACTTAACCAGATAGAAAATCAAGATGCTTATCAAACCATTCTGGTGTTGATTCAAGCTAATTGATTTCATCATTTGGGTAAGGTGTTCAATGGTGCTCTTTTCCTCTTGACAAGTTTTGTCCCACTGGGTTTTCTTGTCAAGGTTTTTAATGAGGTTTTTGTTCACCTCCTTAACCCCATTTGATGAACCGAAGACCAAGCCCAAGAAGCTTCTGTTCCAGCCGCTTCTTCTTCTCTTTAAGTTATGTTATTTCTAAGCTTATGTTATGTCTAAGTTGTATTTTTTATTTATTTACTTTAGGCGTGTATTTAGGGCTTCTTCCTGAAGTTCCCTATATATACTCTTGTAAACTCTCATTTCTATCTATCTAGCTTTTTATACTCAAACTCTGAAACTAGATCAAGGTAAATCAAAGGCCCTTTCATCTCCTTTGTGCGACCTCTCGATCCATAGGTGCATCTAAGGAATTTCGCAACCTTAGTGTGACCTCTACACTCCATTGTTACTTGATTACATTCGTTTCACTTCCCCACAAATACATTCCATTAATCCGCAAATCCATTTCATCTCTACTTGCTTCTAAAGTGAAGGTTTTGGAGGAAAGTTCATATTAGTAAAGAAACAAGCTTGCGAGGTAAAGTAAAAAAAAAATCAGTTCAAAGGGTGAGGCGTTTTAAGGGCAGACATTGTAAAGATCTCTCTTTGATGCACAAGTTAACTGCCAATGAGGCTAATCCTTCAGCATAGAGTTCAAGAACTACATAAATCCACCGTCGTGGTATAAATCACTTTGCTAACTCACAATCTAACCTCGCTCCCGAGTAGTGATCCATGAAACTAGCAAGCACGAATAAACAACTCTATTATTGCCAAAACGCTCCCTAGACATCTAATCTCTTAGGCTAGGATGAGCGGATCTCTTATAAGATTAGTTCTTGCAGTCATTCAAACATGGCGTTTGTTTGAAGAAGCTTGATGGCAAAAATCAAATAGCGAAGATGATTAAGCATTAAAAGTGTCAAATAAGAAAGGATCAATATGTTTTAAGCATAGACAAGCATCAAAGATTAGACCTTTAACTCATTTACCCTAACCCCATCCCTAAAACCGATAAGGACTACTCACGCGCCATTAGAGAAACCTCAAGATCCATAAGGATAAGTGATGCAGAGGTTTTTGGCCTTCTGGTCAATCCTCAAACACACATGTCATTGTAGTATTTGAGGTGTCAATCCACTTGGGAAGCTAATGACACTTGAGATATAGGGAACTATGCTAAGCTAAGCTAATAGAGAAGGTTTTTGAAATCTAACAACCTAAATGATTACCAAAAGCAAAAGAGAACAGAAAACAGAAGCTATCAACCTAGTGACAAACAAGAAATAAGAGAAAGCAAATAAAGAGCAAAATCTAACACAACCTAAACAAGACTAAGAAAAGAAAAGACAAAAGTGGTTTCTAGGATGAGATATTTGATATATTTGATGCATATGGGTGATCAATGATGACTTAAAACAACATCTAGACCTTAGGTCTTAGATGGTAATCCTTAGGCATAGGGTTTCTAATAAAGACTAATCCACTGTCGTGGTAGAAGTCACTTTACTATCTCACAACCTAACCTCGCTCCCGCGTAGTGATCCATGAGAATAGCAAGCAAGGGTACCCAACCCTATAAAGCCGAAATCCCCCTAGACAGATGGTTTTTCTTAATCTAGGAAAGGTAGATCTCTTGTTTATGGGTTTGGCTAAGCAAGCACGTGGTGTACATGTC
>JAHZTW010000002.1:91483573-91494941 GCA_020283515.1 Alliaria petiolata
TTTTTATCTCAAAACCCAGTCCCTTAGCCAAATGGATTTACTTGCTTTGCAATGTCATGATTCACGGTTTCACACTTAATGAATGTTAAAGAGTTGGTTTGATAGGGAGACTTGTTTTGATTGAATTCTTAGTGCACTTGAATGTTGAGATGGGCATGGCTAACTCTTTTGGAGTAGGAAGTATTCACATGCATTCTAGAATTAAGAACTAGGATATTGAGTTGATTATTATTGTTAACTATCTTGGATATTGAACTCCCACCTTCAAACCTCTCTCCTTAGCTTGTGTTTCATTTGCTTGGGGTCAAGCAAAATGCAAGTTTGGAGGAGCTGATATGTCTATATTTTGCATCATATTTCCTTCCATTTAGTGTAAGTTTCTTATCATTTAGGAAACTAATTTAGCATCATTGTATTTCATTTTGATCATTTAGAGTTCTAGGTGTCTTTGCATATTCTTTTCATATTTTGTTGCATTTGGACTCTTGATCAGGTGATATGGATGCTATGGAGGCATGAATGGAGTTGGAGAAGGATGGCATAGCACTTGAAGGAGCAAGAAGTCACCAAGAGGATGGAGCGGAAGACTTCTCGCGATGGTTCGACGAGTTGGTTCGAGCAAGACGTCGAACCAAACTTCCAGGACGTCAGTTCGAGCAAACGGTTCGAGCAAGACGTCGAACCAAACTTCCAGGACGTCAGTTCGAGCAAACGGTTCGAGCAGGACGTCGAACCATGTTGGCAGGCGTTCAGTTCGACGACATGGATCGACGAACTCGTCGAACCAAACCCAGAAGCCAAGATGAAGAAACCAAGAAGGCAGGGGTCGAGTTCGAGCAAACGATCGACGAAGTCTTCAAACCAAGAAGGCAGGGGTTCAGTTCGACGACTTAGTTCGACGAACTCGTCGAACCAAACCCAGACGATTTCTTTTTGTCACTTTTATGGGTCCCTCCTATAAATACTCTTTAGACCTAACTTTTATGATAACTTTTATCCTCTCGTCTTGTCAAAAACTTTTATCCTCTTTGGGAGAAAAACCTTGTATTTGCCTTGGATCTTTAAGTTTAATGCAATATCTCTCTTAGATTTCTTATTTTCATTTCTCTAATCATGTTTAGCTTATCACTTATCTTTGATTTGATGGGCTTGATGATGATTAGTGAGTAGTTTCTTAGGAACTTGGGGATGGGTTAGATTTAAGGTTTTCTAATGGTTCAATCTTGCAATCCAGGATAGATTCTTTCATCTCTCTTCTTATAAAGTAGTTTCTAATGCCAAATAGCTAATCTTTGCTATTTTGGATCATAGGCATTTCATACACCCACCAAGTGTTTGATGAAATGCTTGAACCAACTTTATAAGAGATTTACATTCCTAGCCTAAAACATCATTAGTTGCCTAGGGTGTTTATCATGCTATTAGACTTGTGATTAATGCTTACTAATCATTTTAATGCTAAAACATCATTAGTTCATTAGGGTGATTAGTGAAGGGATTATTGCCACACATCAAGGATTAGTCTTTAATTAGTGTTCTAAGCATAGAGATGGCTTGATTAGTTGCTTAAATGATTGCAAGATTGTCCATTTAGTTTCCCAAATCAATGATTCCATCCCTAGGTTTCGTTTTTAGTTAATTGTCAATCTTGATTAGTAGTTAATTGCTTGATTAGCGCTTAATTAGTGATAATTAAGGTTTAGTTTCATATAATTGTTCTTGTAGTATCTTTCTTAACTAGTAGTTTGCTTTTAATTGTTGCTTGTCACTTGAATTTGCAAATTTAATAGCTTAGACAAAACTTTGTATTCTTATTGAATCAAACCCCCAAAATGGATTGATATGAGCAATTGAGGAATTGCAAACAAGACATAAAAATCCTTGTTTCACTTGCTCGTTATACACTAACTTGCCGAGCTGTCCAGACCGATGCTCACTATTTCCGCAGTAACTTCTCAACCACAGATCGTAATGACTTGTTACTTCCACCAGAACAAAGCTAGCTCGATCATCTACAATTCGTATGAATACATCAGAAGCTGAATCGAGCTAGAAGCTCTTCGTCCGAGCTAATCTGTCCACAACGGCTTGTCCATTTCGGTTTAGTTGAGTGATCTGGAAGCAGACATCTTGCTTCATATCAGGATGATGTCGTTGTGGCTGACCGTGGTGGCTGTAGAAGTCTTCTCTTTTGCTCCTTCTTGCTTTGGCTGCTCATTAGTTATTCTCCCAAATTTCATGGAACCTCCACAAACTCCAAAAGTACCTGCCAAGTACTCCAAACATGCAAAATATGCAATGTCTATCCTAAAACTAATATGAATGAAGATGGGATAAAAACTAGTGAATAAATGCATAAAAGAGACCAAAACCTATACTAAATGAATGCTAAAAAGATGTAAAATATGGAGATATCAACACCCCCATACTTGCCTTTTTGCTTGTCCTCAAGCAAACAAAGACAAACAAGGGAGTGAGGATTGAAAATGGGTGTCCAAGATGCCTTTAAAAGAGATCAAATCAACGTCCATGTTTACAGGTCCAAGATGCAAATCGAATTCATTCGACTCCAAAGCCTTAGCTACACTCATCTCAAAATACAATGCATTCAATCTCAACCTACACACACAATCTAATCATCCTCTCCCTTTAACATTTTTTAAAGATCAAAACCATGAATCATGCTTATGTTCATCATTCAACTCATTTGGCTAAAGGCAAGGTTCGCGAGCTAAAAGCGAACTCGAAGTAAAAGGGTTAAGTGTTTAGTAAGGATCACTCAATGAAATGAATCTTCTTAATGCAAAATGTTAAGTGTAAAAACTAACCAATGCATACAAGGATAAATTCTCATCTACCCAAGCACCTAATTACTTTCTACCTTAGTCTAAACCATATTTCCTTTCCTAAGCTACCCATTTTCCTTAGGCATTTCGCCTTGTACCCGTTTTTACTACTCAGTTCACCTTCTTTGGTCATGGGGGACTTCTTCTTTCTTCGTTTCAGATCGGTTTCGGCTTTCTCTTTGGCTCATTTGGTGGCGCTCCTTTGTTTTTCACCTTTTGTGTTGCTGGCCGGATTAGACTTTGTTGTTTGGCCTTCTTTTGCTTCTTTGGAAACACCTTTTTTTCTTTGATTTCGAGCTTCTTTTGCAGCCGCCATCTCAATGTTTTGTTGTCCCCATTTGACCCCATTGAACCTTTCTTCCTATCTTCTCCTCCCTTAGATAAACACTCAAAACCCACCTTTCCTAAGCTACCCAAAGATATCGGCTAGGCATATCGGTGTCAAGCCGTTTTCCTTTGTAAACCACCTAACCTATTGTTGACTCGAGTTGTGAGCCAACGTCTACATGAGAATTCAACCTTGTCAGCCTAAAGCCAACACTTTTTGCAAAGGCCTCACATATCTCTCATAAAAAGTGTTTTAAGGTTTGAAACAACGGTTATGGTTTGGGTGTGGTAGGGTAACTTGGACTAGCAGAGAGTGGTATAAAAGGGAAAAAGAAAGCCCAAGTGAATATCCATGAGTTGAAATCCAAAACACAAGCATGATAATTATGAATCAATATTTACGGTTCAAGTATAATTAGGGAAAGGAATCAAATCAAGTGTGCTTTCAGCAAAGAATTAAATAACAAAGTATATTGTCCAATTGTGGTTCAACTTCAAATTCGAATTTACTCAAAATGCATCAAACAACTATGAACAAGGGCGTTGATCTCATGACTTAAAATGACAATTTACAAGGAAATTCATCCTATGCAATGCTAATGAATCATATATGCTATGCAACTAGACTCAATCCTAGAATGTAAATACATCTAAATGCTTAAAAAAAAAAATACATGAGACTCAAGTATGCAAAAGGAAATTAAGAAAACAAAACACAAAGTCAAATGACACAAACCCTCCCCCAAACTTAAATTACACAGTCCCTTGTGTAATAAAAGTTCAAAAGAAGGACACAAAAACACCAAAAATATGCAAGGAGTAATGGCAGTCACAAGGAGTGGAGTAGGGTCTGACTGTTGCACCAGCTCGGTTTGGCTCCAATATCGGGCACAAGGCGTTATTCCAGCTCGTTTTGGCTTCTCTTGGGTACAGGATGTTGCACCATGTCGGTGTAGCACCGATATCGGGCACAAGCCGTTGTACCAGCCTGTTGTGGCTGTCATATAAGGCACAAGCCGTTGCACCAGCCCGTTTTAGCTCCTTTGGTCCCCTTTTGGTAATGGTTCACAACCTCCATGACCCTCTTGACTTGGATAAAAATGAGACTGCCTCTCAAGTGCGCTTGTTTTGTGTCTCTAGCTTGACTCCCACATTGTACCTAAAAGAGAAACAAAATAAAGAAAATCAGTACTGAAATAAATGGTTAGTCTAAGCAAGAACTCAATCTCAAATGCATTAAAACAATCCCAAGCGGCAATGGCGCCAATTAATCCAGAGGTTTTTGGCCTTCTGGTCAATCCTCAAACACACATGTCGTTGTAGTATTTGAGGTGTCAATCCACTTGGGAAGCTAATGACACTTGAGATATAGGGAACTATGCTAAGCTAAGCTAATAGAGAAGGTTTTTGAAATCTAACAACCTAAATGATTACCAAAAGCAAAAGAGAACAGAAAATAGAAGCTAACAACCTAGTGACAAACAAGAAATAAGAGAAAGCAAATAAAGTGCAAAATCTAACATAACCTAAACAAGACTAAGAAAAGAAAAGACAAAAGTGGTTTCTAGGATGAGATATTTGATATATTTGATGCATATGGGTGATCAATGATGACTTAAAACAACATCTAGACCTTGGGTCTTAGATGGTAATCCTTAGGCATAGGGTTTCTAATAAAGACTAATCCACTGTCGTGGTAGAAGTCACTTTACTATCTCACAACCTAACCTCGCTCCCGCGTAGTGATCCATGAGAATAGCAAGCAAGGGTACCCCACCCTATAAAGCCGAAATCCCCCTAAACAGATGGTTTTTCTTAATCTAGGAAAGGTAGATCTCTTGTTTATGGGTTTGGCTAAGCAAGCACATGGTGTACATGTCAATCCGCCTATAATCTTTATACTAGTTGATCAAGCTAGACTAAGCATAGAGAACAATAAACAAGAAAGGATTAAGATCATTAAATGCATAAGCATTAAGATCTATCACCATAAATCTTTCACACCCTAATAACCACGAAATCTACTCCCTTTTCATATGTTTAACCTCTAGAATCATGAGGAAATAAAAGCTAAGCATGATTAGAGAGAGATCAATGACAAGAAATAAAATAAAGGTAAAGGCTTTACCAAAAAATGCTAAAGAACAAGTTTTGGTTAAGCATAAACCTAAAAGAAAAGTTCTTGAACTCAAGAACAAAATAAAAGCTTAAACATAAATCCTAATCAACAATAACCACGAAATTCCATGAAGAAAATGTGGATAAACAAGACTAGAAAGCATGAACAAGAATAAATTAAGAGAAGTGCAAAACTAAATTAAAATAAAAAGTAATTACAAAGTTCTTGAAAATAAAGAGAAACTAAGAACAACTAAAAATGTCTAAAAGGAAAAGAGGGAAGAGAGGAATTTCGTTTTGGGGTTGCTAGAGTATTTATAGATGAGGCACAAAAACCCTTGTGAGCCTTATCCTCACAAAAGGGATCCAATGCTAAAAGCAAACTTCCTTGTACTCTTGTGCTCTTTTGGACTTATGCTGCAACTGCTTCACGTCGATATGGTACCCCGTTCTGGCTCCAAGCTATTATCTTCCCAGCGGAAGCTTCATCGG
The DNA here is from genome assembly GCA_020283515.1 of Alliaria petiolata. Classification (NCBI taxonomy): domain Eukaryota; kingdom Viridiplantae; phylum Streptophyta; class Magnoliopsida; order Brassicales; family Brassicaceae; genus Alliaria; species Alliaria petiolata. Next base: position 91,489,357 of record JAHZTW010000002.1, read on the forward strand.
GCACAAGTCGTTATGCTTGCCCGTTATACACTAGCTTGCCGAGCTGTCCAGACTGATGCTCGCTATTTCCGCAGTAACTTCTCAACCGCCGATCGTAATGACTTGTTACTTCCACCAGAACAAAGCTAGCTCGATCATCTACAATTCGTATGAAGACATCAGAAGCTGAATCGAGCTAGAAGCTCTTCGTCCGAGATAATCTGTCCACAACGGCTTGTCCATTTCGGTTTAGTTGATTGATCTGGAAGCAGACATCTTGCTTCATATCAGGATGATGTCGTTGTGGCTGACCCTGGTGGCTGTAGAAGTCTTGTCTTTTGCTCCTTCTTGCCTTAGCTGCTCATTAGTTATTCTCCCAAATTTCGTGGAACCTCCACAAGCTCCAAAAGTACCTGCCAAGTACTCCAAACATGCAAAATATGCAATGTCTATCCTAAAACTAATATGAATGAAGATGGGATAAAAACTAGTGAATAAATGCATAAAAGAGACCAAAACCTATACTAAATGCATGCTAAAAAGATGTAAAATATGGAGAATAAGAAGGTGACTCATGGGTTGTAAGATAGTCAAAAACAAGAGAAGGATGTAGCTTTTGCAAGAAACGCTATGAAACAAGACTTGATAACCTCAAAATATCATAAAAGGTTCAAGCTTTTGAAACAAGTTTCAATGGTGAAAAAGACTAAAGAATTTTGGTTATAAGAAAGACAGAAAAATTAATTGTGGAACGAGAGATAGAGATAGGCGTGGGGAACAAAGTATTTATACACAAAAGAGGAAAAACCTAAAACGTTGGGACCACTTGCCTGAAATTGTACTCTTTTGGACTGTAGCGAATCGGCTTCACGTCGTTGGAAGCATACCGAAATGCCAACTTCTTTTGATCTTCGGTCAACCTCCATATCACACAAGTATTTCGGGACCAAGCCGTCATGACTTCTCTTGCCTGCTGCTTGTATCAGGACCTTCTCGCTGCCTTGCCCCGATATCCGTCTTCAGTGAATACTCTTGCTGGACCTTCGTTCCTGAGTGCTTTTTCGGGACTAAGTCGCTGCTACTCATCCATATCGGCTAAGGAGTCGTGATCTATGCTCGATATCATCCGCTCATCCTCCTTTCAAGGTCTCTCCCCATGATTTCTTCTTCGGACCATCCTCATTCACCATAGCACCTGAGAAAACATTCCAAAACATGCAAGAATATGCAAAGACCTAACCTAATGCATCTAGACCTATCATGAGTGAAAATGGGATAAAAGCTAAGATGAAAGTGCTTGAATGGGGTCCTAACTAGTATGAAATGTATGCTAAAAATGCAATTTACAGAGATATCAGACAGCCTATACCGAGGATGTGTCAAAAGAGTTGAAGCAAGAGACATTCTCCTCCTTTGCCACGGTTTGACATATGGAGGTCATTTCGCAACTTTCAAGACAGCTACAAAGGTTCTCTGATAGACTCATAATTTAGCATATTTTAGCACTCATTTAGGATAGTTTTGCACTCACTTTTGCACTCATACTTAGAGTTATTGTAGTTTTTGTTCCATTTTAGGTTTTAGGACATGTTGCATTAGCATTTGCATATTTCTTGCATATTTGCATCATTTTCAGGTTATATGGTGTACATGGAGCTTTGGTGGATGCTGAGCGTGGAGAAGAAAGTGCAAGAAAGGCTTAGGAGTTGATGGGAGCCAAGGGAAAGCTCGGCCAAAGGAAGTGGAGCTGGAATCGAGCTGAAGATCGACCGAACCCAGCCGATCAGCCTTGGATAGAGCAGGAAGATCGACCGAACCCAGTCGATCAGCCTTGGATCGAGCAGCAGATCGACCGAACCCAGTCGATCAGCCTTGGATCGAGCAGCAGATCGACCGAACCCAGTCGATTCAGCTTGGATCGAGCCACAGATCGACCAGCCATGGTCGATCCATCCATCTGTTTTTCCTTCTTTTGCTTTGCCAACTCAAACTTTGTCTTTCAGTGAGAGGACCATTTGTGTGGTCCTATATAAACATAGTTTACTTAATTTTTAGACCTAGGCACGTTTTTTGGGGATTGTCTCTCCCATTTTTTTAGATCTAGCCTCCATTTTTGGAGAAAAAAAAACTTTAAGCTTTTATTTTTGTAAATACTTTTGATTTTTATTTTAAGAATTTCTCTTTAAGCTTTGATCTTTCTTTCTTGCTACTTGAATCATGTTGAACACCTCTTATCCTATGATTTTGAGGGGTTCAAATATGGTTAAAGAGTAGATTTTTATGATTTAAGGATTGAGGTGATTAGGAAGGTTTTAAAAGTTAGATCTTGGTATTTTCTTGTTCTTAACTTTATCCTTTCTTGGTTTGGAGTATCAACTACTTAAGGACCTTGAGAGAGGCTTTATGATCCAAGAGATTTCCTTTTTCTCATAAGAACCTAGGAAATCTCTTATGTCCAAACCAAGAGACTAGTATGCCTTAATGACCATGAAAGTGGCAAGTAAGGGCTAGTTAGGCCATGTTAAGATTCGTGCTTCAGCTCCATCAACCATTATTTTCCACCACAAACCATGGGTTTGGAGAGAATGAATGATGAGAGGATCTTATCTTATCCACAAACCATGGAAAGATTGCTTCTTAGGCCTAAGGATAGCTCATTTATAAATGTGTAGATTTACTTTTAGTAAGCCAAGATCGAATCTTTAACTTCCCTACGCATGAACCTCAATCCTTAGATCTGTCTTTATCACTTAAGAAGTTTCAAAAGCTTTCACCTTTAGATTTAAAGTTTGCTCCTTTAGGTTGCTAGAAATAGCCTTATTTGCCTGTTTTTAGATTTCGAATTTTCATAATCAGTAGCTTTTTCTTTTAAATTAATAGAGATTGTCTAGCAGTAGTTTAACCCCTTGGTCGGGATTTTAAAATAGTTTTCGTAGTTATTTAGTAGCTGCAAGTAGTTTATTTTGATTTGTTTCCCCATTTGATCCGAATTTCGCCTAGCTTTACTTTTCTCTTGCATTCCTAGTATCTTTCACACCTAGGCTGAATTGACACCTCACATACTACAATGAAATGTGTGTTTGAGGATTGAGTTAAGGCTTAAAAACCCTTACATCATTTGGCGCTATTGCCAACTTAGGTTTTGTTGAAATTACTAGGATTTGGAGCTTAGTATAGACTAGGTTTTTATTTTTCATTTTGGTTACTAACTCTCTTTCAAGTGTTTGTTCTTTTTGCAAGGCACAATCACAAGGAGTAAAGTATGGATTCGGATATAGCATCAATGTTTGAGGCTTTATTAGCGGGTCAAGAGAGAATGATGGCTTGGAACCCCACAAGCCACCACGGTTTTGAAAGCTCATCCACTTATCAAAGAGGACTCATGGATGAACATTCTGCTCAAGAGGATCAGTATGGATATGGTGAGGGATACCAATCTTGGGACATGGAGTATGAGCAAGGAGCAACCTATTCTTCNTGGAGCTTAGTATAGACTAGGTTTTTATTTTTCATTTTGGTTACTAACTCTCTTTCAAGTGTTTGTTCTTTTTGCAAGGCACAATCACAAGGAGTAAAGTATGGATTCGGATATAGCATCAATGTTTGAGGCTTTATTAGCGGGTCAAGAGAGAATGATGGCTTGGAACCCCACAAGCCACCACGGTTTTGAAAGCTCATCCACTTATCAAAGAGGACTCATGGATGAACATTCTGCTCAAGAGGATCAGTATGGATATGGTGAGGGATACCAATCTTGGGACATGGAGTATGAGCAAGGAGCAACCTATTCTTCCCACATCTCTAATGAGGAAGAAACTCTCAACATGATGAAGTTAATTTTGGAAGGGCAAGAAGAGCTTAATGAGAGAATGGACATGCTTAACTCCACACTAGCCTCTCATGCTCCATGTCCAAGAGTTGCTGCAACAACAAATGTGGAGTCCATCAACACTGAAATCACACAAGGGAATGAGGAACAAGAGGATAAAGCTCAAACCAATGATGAACTCCAACAAGAAGCTGACGATTCTAAAGAACTTGAAGCTCTTCTTGGATACATTGTTGATGAAAATCTTGAGCAAAGATTTGAAGATCCTTGTGAAGAAAGTTCGGTTGTTGAATGCTTAAAGGATTTGTGTTTTGTGTTCTTATTTTCCCTCTAACATATTTGAGTCTTCATGCATAATTATTTGCATAGAAAAATCAGAACAATTTTCAAAATTTTCGAAAAAATTCATGTAGCTTGCATTTGCATTGGTGAATATTTTAAGATTGAGTCTAGATGTTATCATATAGGTTTGCTTGCATTCACGTGCATAGGGGCCAATTTTCCTTGTAAAGTGTTTTAAGCTCATGATTTGGTTGAAGGCCCTAGTTAGTAGTTCTTTGATGCTTGTGCAAACTTGAAGTTAAGTTCTAACCATTCTTGGATCATTTGTTTTGATTTTCTTGGCTTAAAGTTGAAACAAGTATGAATTGAATCTTTTCCTATAAATTTGAACCTTAACATGGACTTTTAATTATCATACTTGTGCATTTGAAAAAGAATACATGGATTACATATACATATTTAGGCTTTCTTATTCCCTTCACCACTCTCTTGTAAGACTAAATAGAACACCACGCCTTTACCCTAGCCTTATTTCAAGCCAAAGTTCTTGTGTGATTGCAAATTGTGAGGCCTTGTTTTTAATTAAACTTAGCATAAAGTGTTAGGTTTTTGGCGACATGCTTAGGCTCTCATATTGATGCTAGCTTTGCATATTGAAGCTAGTTTTAGGCTTGATTTTGGGTGGGGATTCACGGGTGTTGAAAATGTTTACTTGTTTCGGGTTTAAAAAGAAGTTGGTGTTTGGAATTTAAATAAAAGGGATACATAGTTTTAAGTGGTTGGCCTTGAATTGTTTTTGATAAAAGTTCAAGTTGAAAAGAAAAGGAGATAGCTCTAAAAAATATATATATATATACATGAGAAAAGAGCCAAAAGGCCAAGTGCATAAAAGAAAAAAATATATATGTATGAAGGAGAGAGCTATCAAAAGAAAAGAAACGAGCTAATTATATATGTGTATGGTCATACCACTCGCTATAATAAAAGGTTGAAGAATTTTCCCTAAGGTGAATATGATTAATGAATTTCTTTTGGGTTTATGCTTCGCGTGTATAGCCTTGTTGATTTGGGGTATCTCTAGAGGGTGAGTGAGCTAAAAAATGAAGGAGAGGGAAATTAGGATCATTGTTAGTGTATATGGGTAGATGAGAGTCTAGTCATGTATGCATACATTGCCTTTTACTTTTAGCATTATGTGAAAGTTCAATCTTCTTTGAGATAACCATTGCTTGGAGTACCCACTTGAATGAGATCATTTTTATCTCATAACCTTGTCCCTTAGCCAAATGTATTCGGTTTTAAATACATAAGTGTGATTCACGGTTTGAGCTTTAATGAATGTTAAAGGTTAGGATTCTTGGATTGTTTGGAATAGATAAGTCATGATTTGAAATTCAATATGAGATGAGTATGGCTAAGTCCTTTCAAGTAGAGTTTGTATATTGCATCCTAGAATTAAGAACAAGGACCATTGACTTGATTCATTTGAAAAACA
>JAHZTW010000002.1:91502576-91623294 GCA_020283515.1 Alliaria petiolata
CCAGTCGATCAGCCGTGGATCGAGTCACAGATCGACCAAACCCAGTCGATCAGCCGTGGATCGAGTCACAGATCGACCAGCCAGCTCGATCCGTCCATCTGTTTTTCCCTTCTTTTGCTTTGCCAACTCACACTTTGTCTTTTAGTGAGGGGACCATTTGTGTGGTCCTATATAAACATGTTTTACCTAATTTTAGAGCTATCCACGAAATTCTTAGCCTCCTTCCCCATTTTTGGGTTTTGTGGATCACCATTGAAACACTTTATCTATTTTCAAGCTTTAGTTTTGTAAACCTTTGATTTTTAATTAAGTACTTGCATTTTAAGCCTTAATCTTTCTTCTTGTTTACTTTAATCATGTTTAACACCTCTTCTCTTATGATTAAGAGGGGTTTGAACATGAATAAGGAGTAGACTTTCTTGGATTTGAAGATGGGATAGATTAGGGAGATTTAAGTGGAAAGCTTGGTGTTTAGGACTTAATTTCATAAAACCCTTTCTCATTTAGTGGTTCTAGTGTTAGATTTGCATAAATCATGCAATCTAAACACAAGGGCATTTCTCACCCACAAGGTGTTTGATGAAATGCCCAACCCACTTAATGAAGAGATTTACCTTTTTACACCAAAATATTGGTTGTCTAAAGGGTTTATTGATTCATTTAGGATTAGGTTCTCACCTTTGCAATTCTCCCCCTTGCTAATGAGAATTAGGCATTGGGTTGAGGATTAACACTAGATTAGTACCACCTAAGTTGGGAAAATCTAGGTTTGCAAATGAGATTAGTACCACCTAAGATGGGAAAGTCTAAATGAGATTCCTATATCTAAAAATGAGAATTGTTGGAGTATGAACATAAAGTTAGCCATATTAATCCTCTTATTCAATTACCCCATCTTTAAATCCTTGCCCTTTTAATTCTTGCATTTCGAATTTAGCCTTCTTATTGCTTGCATTAGAGTCTCATAATTCATAAAGTAGTGTTCTTGATGATTTTAGTATTTTAGAAATTGCCTGGAGTCTCATTTAGTAGCTTAGTAATCGTTTTAAGGTCGTTAGATTTTATTTAATAGTTTTAAAAATTCATCTTAGGATTTCAGCAATTTCCCGTTTTGTCCGGTTTTACCTTTCGATTTTATAAAACTAGTAGTTGTCTCATTTAAATTCTTAGAAGTCTTCTGCTAGTTAGTTAACATCCTAGTCGGGATTTTAAAATAGTTTTCGTAGTCATTTAGTTGCAGCAAGTAGTTTTTATAGTTTGTTTCCCTCATTTTACCCGAAAATGACTTAGATTAGATAGTTTCATGCATTCCTAATGTTTTTAATCTCTACCCCTTTGGATTGATACCTAAAGTATTACAATGACAATGCTAAGCTTTAGGATTGATTAAAGCCCTTAAAAAGCTAGTTATCAATTTCCTTTTTCTCATAAGAACCTAGGAAATCTCTTATGTCCAAATCCTGTCTCTTATACACATCTAGATGTGTATAAGAGACAGTTCCTAATGTTTTTAATCTCTACCCCTTTGGATTGATACCTAAAGTATTACAATGACAATGCTAAGCTTTAGGATTGATTAAAGCCCTTAAAAAGCTAGTTATCAATTTCCTTTTTCTCATAAGAACCTAGGAAATCTCTTATGTCCAAACCAAGAGACTAGTATGCCTTAATGACCACGAAAGTGGCAAGTAAGGGCTAGTTAGGCCATGTTAAGATCTGTGCTTCAGCTCCATCAACCATTATTTTCCACCACAAACCATGGGTTTGGAGAGAATGAATGATGAGAGGATCTTATCTTATCCACAAACCATGGAAGATTGCTTCTTAGGCCTAAGGATAGCTCATTTATAAATGTGTAGATTTACTTTTAGTAAGCCAAGATCGAATCTTTAACTTCCCTAAGCATGAACCTCAATCCTTATATATGTCTTTATCACTTAAGAAGTTTCAAAAGCTTTCACCTTTAGATTTAAAATTTGCTCCTTAAGGTTGCTAGAAATAGCCTTATTTGCCTGTTTTTAGATTTCGAATTTTCATAATCAGTAGCTTTGTCTTTTTAAATTAATAGAGATTGTCTAGCTGTAGTTTAACCCCTTGGTCGGGATTTTAAGATAGTAAATAATAGCTGCAAGTAGTTTATTTTGATTTGTTTCCCCATTTAATCCGGATTTCGCCTAGCTTTACTTTGCTCTTGCATTCCTAGTATCTTTCACACCTAGGCTGGATTGACACCTCACATACTACAATGACATGTGTGTTTGAGGATTGAGTTAAGGCTTAAAAACCTCTACATCATTCTCCAAACTGGGTTTTGGTGGCCTACACTCTTCAAAGATGCACATGAGTTCATAAAGTCATGTGAAGCTTGCCAAAGGGCTGGGAACATAACCAAGAGAAATGAGATGCCACAAGTACCTATCTTTGAAGTGGAAGTCTTTGAAGTTTGGGGAATTGATTTCATAGGGCCATTTCCATCATCATATGGCAAAAAGTACATTCTTGTGGCAGTAGACTATGTGTCTAAGTGGGTGGAAGCCATAGCCTCACTAACAAATGATTCAAAGGTGGTGGTCAAGCTTTTCAAGACAATCATTTTCCCAAGGTTTAGAGTACCTAAGGTGGTGATTAGTGATGCAGGCAGCCACTTCATCAACAAGATTTTTGAGGGTCTCTTGAGGAAACATGGAGTCAAGCACAAGGTAGCCACGCCTTATCATCCTCAAACCAGTTGCCAAGTGGAGGTTTCGAATAGGCAAATCAAGACCATACTAGAGAGAACTGTGGGAGTGACAAGGAAAGATTGGTCTAGCAAGTTGGATGAAGCTTTTTGGACTTATAGGACAGCTTTCAAGACTCCCATTGGTACCACGCCTTTCAACCTCCTCTATGGAAAATCTTGTCACCTCCCTGTGGAGTTAGAGCACAAGGCTCTTTGGGCTGTGAAGCAATTGAATTACTCTCTCAAGACAGCCCAAGAGAAAAGGCTAGTGCAACTCCAAGAGCTTGATGAATTGAGGATCAATGCTTATGAAAGTGCCAAGATTTACAAGGAGAGGACTAAGGCCTTTCATGACAAGAAGCTGATGCATAAGGAGCTCAAAGAGGAGGCATGATTCTGCTTTACAACTCAATGTTGAAGTTGTTTCCCGGGAAGCTCAAGTCTAGATGGTCCGGGCCTTATGAGATAAGAGAAGTAGTACCATATGGGGCTGTGACTTTGGTTGGCAAGAGTGGAGAGAATTTCACAGTGAATGGGCATAGATTCAAGCCCTACATGGCGAGTGACTGCAACAAGGAGAGCACCACACAGCTTCTCCAAGACCCACCACAAGCCTAGCCAAGTAAAGTCAAGCTAGAGACTCAAAACAAGCACACTTGGGAGGCAATCCCATGTCTATCTTTGTGAATAAAATTTTTATGTCAGTTCTAGATTATGTTTTTAAGTGTGTGTGAGCAGGAACAATGGAGATGGAGACCCAAAACCAAGTTCTAGGGAATTAAAGAGAAGGGCAAAGAGGCATGCCGAGAAAGATCAATGGCTAGGCCGAGTTGGTTTAATTGATCTCCAGCACCAAGCAATGGCTGGATTGATCCATGCCACTCGATCTAATGCCAAGAAGGGTGCCTAAGACCGACCCAGCTACTCGATCCCAGCCCCTACCACAACAAGCTCCAAGGTACACCATTCCAAAACTTTGTAAATATCATGCATTTTTTGGGATTTTGATTTTGATTTTTGATTGATGGTCTCCCTTGAATTTTTATTACACAAGAGACTGTGTAATTTAAGTTTGGGGGAGAGGTTGAGAGATTTAATTTTGTGTTTTGTGTTCTTATTTTCTCTTTAACATATTTGAGTCTTCATGCATACATATATTTGCATAGAAAAATACAAAAAAAAATCAGAAATATTTTAAACATTTCGAAAAAAAAAATCATATAGCTTGCATTTGCATTTGTAAATATTTTAGGATTGTGTCTAGAATTTTTATCATTTAGGTTGCTTGCATTTGCATAGGGGGCAATGATATAAAAAAAAAATCCTTGTAAAGTGTTTTAAGCTCATGAATTGGTTCAAGGCCGTAGTTAGTAGTCCTTTGATGCTTATGCAAACTATGAAATTAAGTTCTAACCATATTTGGACCATTTGTCTTGATTTTCTTGGCTTAAGTTGAAGCAAGCATGAATTGAATCCTTACCTATCAAGTGGAACCTTAACATGAACTTTTAAATATCATACTTGTGCATTTGAAAAAGAATACATGGATTACAACGAAAATATGTAGGCTTTCTTATTCCTTTCACCACTCTCTTGTAAACCTAAATAGAATTCCACACCCTAACTTTTACCTCATTTCAAGCCAAAATTCGTGTGTGTTTGTGAGGCGTTAAATTTTTGATTGAACTTAGCATAAAGTGTTAGGTTTAGGGCGACATGTTTAGGCTCTCATGTGATTCTAGATTTGCATATTGAAGCTAGCTTTAGGCTTGACTTGGGTAGGATTCATGGGTGTTGTGATTAAAAAGGGTTACTTTGATTTCGGGTTTGAAAGGAAGATGGTGTAAGGAGTTTGAATAAAGGGATATATAGTTTGAAGTGGTTGGTCTTGAATTGTTTTGTATGAAAGCTGAAGTTCTAAAAAGAAAAAAAAGAAAAAAAGGATAGCTCTCTAATAAAGAAAAGTAAAAGAGCCAAAAGGCCAAATGCATAAAAACAAATATGAGCAAAGAGAGAGCTATCCCAAGAAAATATAAAGAGCTAACCTATGTATGACCATACCACTCACTATGAGAAAAGGTTGAAGGAGTCTCCCTAAAAGTGAATTTGAATGATGGATATTTTTGTGGGTTTATACTTAGCATTTTGCTTTGTTTGATTGGGTAGTTCTAGAGGATGAGTGAGCTTGAAAAAAAAATGAATGAGAGGGGAATTAGGTTCATTGTTAGTGTATTTGGGTAGATGAGAGTTTAGTCATGTATGCATACATTGCCTTTTACCTTTAGCATTATGCATGAGTTCAATCCTTTTTGAGAGAAACCAATGTTTGGAGTACCCACTTGAACGAGATCATTTTTATCTCATAATCTTGTCCCTTAGCCAAATGTGTTCGATTTTGAAAGCATAAGTATGATCCACGGTTTTGACTTAAATGAATGTTAAAGGTTAGGATTCTTAGATTGTTAGTGTAGACAAGACTTGATTTGAAATTCAATTTCAGATGAATATGGCTAAGTTCCTTGGAGTAGAGTTTGTATGATGCATCTTAGGATTGAGAACAATGACCATTGAATTGATTCATTTGAAAAACACTTTTGGAATTGAGCCCCCATTTTTAAACATCTTCTCCTAGTTTGTCTTTGATTTGCTTGAGGGCAAGCAAAAGACAAGTTTGGGGGAGTTGATATACTTAGATATTTCATGCATTTACCATGCATTAAGAACATAATTGCATTCATATTGCATTCATACTTAGATTATTTGTAACTTTTGTCCCATTTTAGGTTTTTAGACATAATGCATTAGCATTTGCATGTTTCTTGCATATATGCATCATTTTCAAGTTATATGGTGTGCATTGAGTTGCCTTGGATGTTGAGCATGGACAAAAAGGTTCAAGAAGAGCTTGGGAGTTGATGGAAGTGAATGGAAAGCTTTGCCAAAGAAGTGGAGAAAAATTACTCAAAAAAATTCCCCTACCTCTTCTTTGGTTTTCAAACTTTTGCCAACTCATGTTTTTGGCTTCTAGTGAGGGACCACTTGTTTGTCGTCCTAGATAAGACACTTTGACCTACATTTTTGGGGATCCACGTTTTGTATGCTCATTGTCTTCTTCTTTTTCTAGGTCTAGCCACCACACTCTCCATAGTTGTACTTTTAAGCTTTTCTTAGTTTGTAACTTGAATCTTTGAATTTTAATTAAGTATTTTCGTTTTTAAGCATAAATCCTTCTACTCTATCTTAAACCTAACATGTTAAGCATCTCTAAACCAATATTTAAGAGAGGTTCGAACATGATTAGTGAGTAAACCACTAAGGTTTAAGGTTGGGGTGATTAGGGAGGTTTAAAATCTTGGGTTTTCTTCTTGTTCTTCATCTAAATCTCTTCTTGGAATTGGGGGTATTAAAGCCTAGATATTCTCAAAGGAGATCTCTTTGATCTTAGGGATTTCTTTCTCCTAACAAGACTTAGGAGATCCCTTAAACCCAAATCCAAGAGACTAACTCATCCTTTTCCAAACGCCATGGATTCTTTGGGAGCTAGTTAAGCCATTTTTAAGATCTTTGCTTCGTGTTCTTCAGCCTATCTTTCCACCACACACCATGGGTTAGGATGAAAGGTTGAAGAAAGGATTTATACCACACACCATTGATAAATCTAGATCTAGCTTCTTAAGGCCTAGAGATAGCACTAAAATGTGTAGATCTATGTTTGTAAAAACCCAAGTTCGAATCTTGAACCTCTCTAAGCATGACCCACAACCTTGAATCTTCTTTTTAGTATTTGAATATCTAAAGTCATCACCTTTTAGCTTTAAATTTTAAATCTTTTCACTTACCTTGTTAAAATCACCTAGTTTGCTTAATAGTTGCTTTAAAGTGTCTAAATTCGAAAAGTTGTGTTCTTGAATGTTTTAGAGTTTTTAAAATAGCTTAGAGTATCACTCATTAGCCTGGTAGTCATTTAGAAGTCATTAGAGTTTTATAAATAGTTTTTAAAATTCATCCTAGGTTGCTAGAAATTGCCCTTTTGGTCTGTTTTTAGCATTTGGATTTTTAAAACTAGTAGCACGGTCAATAAATTCTTAGCAGTAGCCTAGCAGTAGTTTAACCCATCAGTAGAATTTTTAAAATTGTTTTCATAGTCGTTTGATAGCTGCAAGTAGTTTTTAGAATTTATTTCCTCCAATTAACTCGAATTTGCTTAGATTTACTTGAGCTCTTGTATTCTTGGTAACTTTCAACACCTAAGCTGGATTGATAGCCTTAAATACTACATTAACAAATGATACTAAGGCATTGATAAACACTGAAAAAATCTAGTTATCACGTCCTCTCCGAAGGATATATCATTGCCGATCTTTAGTTCGTCGTCGGCGCTGCGCTTCCATTTCTTCACGGCGATAGTCCTTCGTTCGGAACTTTTGATCGACCGGACCAAGTCATTACACGTGGGGAGCCCTCCCCTTATCATATTGATTCTTCGTCTTGTTGGAGCTTGGGCGTTGCCTTGTCCTTGGTCGTCGAGTTCGCGTTTTGGAGGTGCCATGTCGGCGTTGACGGGTCCAACCTGTGGATTTGGTAAAATGACTGCAGGTTGTCGCCTGGCTTCTTCCTGATCGAGTCAGAATCGTTCTGCCTCGTTTCTCAGTTGTGGGGCTTCTCGTTTTTTGTTCAGCCTCGGTGTTTGGTTGCCACCTGCCGCTTTGAGCTCTCACTTATAACGTCCCATCAAGTCGTTTTGTAGATGGTGGCATTCTTCATTGGAATGTCCGTAGCACTTGTGTAAAGTACAATACGGTTTTTATCCGCCGGGTGCATCGTGTTGACTTGGCCGGATATACTTGTTCGAGCGCCCGCCTTGTTGGTTGAACTGTGCGTCCTCTGCCGTTTTTTTGGTAGTTACTGTCGAGGTGTTAACGCGGTTCGTAGTAGTCTTCCTTCAGCTTTTCCTTTGGGCTCTGCGCTTTTGGGACGGCGCTTTTGGGACGGCGCTTTTGGGACGGCATACTTTTTGGCCTTCTCGATTTTTTTCCTCCATCTCGATAAAGATTGTCTCTCTGTGTAGCGCGTCTTCCAGGGTATGTGGTTTTTTTCTTCATCTCCTCGTAGAAGCTTGATTCGTACCCGAGCCCGTTGCGCAGTGCTGGAATCGATGCGCGGTCTGACACCGACACCTTCGAGACGATGTTCTTGAATTTGCTAATGTACGACCACAGAGATTCCTTTGGGCCTTTCTTTAAAGTATATAGGTCGGCCTCGCACGCTCCCTGTTCAATGTACATAGAATAGTGTTTGACAAAAGCCATTGTGAGGTCTTCGTAGATATCGATTGAATTCGCTTCGAGCTTAGAAAACAAACTTAAAGCAGCGCCAGTTAGGTTTTCTACGAACAATTGACAATACCCTGCGTCACGCTCTTCAGGAGGGAATTGGGTTTGGCACATCGCGACGATGAATGCTGTTATAAACAGCATAGGATTCGTCATCCCGTCGTAAGCCGTGATCTTGATCTTGCCTGGATGCCGAGCTGGCGAGTTGGTTATTTTGCTTGTGGATGGGGTGTTTGTCCCTGATGCTGCGAGTGTCGGAGTCGGCGTCATCGTCAAAATTGATCAAGCGGGTGCTGGAGTCGTCTCATCTTGCTGGGTATGCTCTGTCATCGCCAGTCTTGACTTGGTGTAGAAGAATCCCTTTCCCTACAGACGGCGCCAATTGTTGGTTCCCGAGTTCAACCAAGTGTAAAAGGAGGTGGCAAAAGATGGATTCGTGAACTTTCTTATTAATTTGCGGAGACCGGTGAATACAAAGGGAATACGAGAAGAAATGGGGACGTCCTCTGAAATGTAAACGACGAGCTCGCCGAGAGGGAGTCGCCGAGTGGAAGGTCTCGAGGGGGTGTCGCCGAGTCGCCGATTTCGGAGGTGTGCTTAGCGCAGTCAAGAGTTTCGAGGTATGTACGGGAATTAGCATGTTCACATCAGATTACTGTGCTATTTATAGGTAATCAGGTCGGTGGCTTCCCTCAAACCTAACGGGCTTTTCGACGAGAACGGACCTCGCAGATCTCCTTTTGGGCCAAGCCGACCGGAGACTTTTCGTTGACTTTAACCAATTTACATTGACTTTTGTTGACTTTGACTTTGAGCAGAAAAAAATGATTTGGGTTGGATCAAAAGTAATGGGCTTTTTAGGCCCAGTACCAACAAGCGCTTCTAACATCCTCAAATACTGATGATCTTACCCCTACCTTCAGTGTAGATAAGTAGATAACGCCACTCATTTTTTTTTTGGAAGTGGCGAATGCATTAAGTGCAAGAAAGAAAGATGGTGGAAATAATTGTTGGATTCATTATTCATGGAATTAAAACAGTTTCACTTTCTACACCAAAAATTTTTGATGTTAGCTCTAGCGTTTCACTTTCTTGATAAAAGACAGAGTGTATCAGTAATATTCAGACATTTATAGTAACAATTAACTCATTTGTTTGATGTTAGTTGCATTAATAGTTTGTAATATCTAAAAAAATAGTGTGTAATATGAATAACAGTTTTATTATTATGCTAACTAATATAGTATCACAATAGATCGGAAACAATGTTCATCAACCGTCTTTTACACTGTTCATTTGAAGTTCAACCATCCTCCAACACTGTTATCATGCAGTTAACGTGTTAAATCATTTACCATATCATAAAAAATCGTGTTAAGTATGTTACCGTATCATAAAATTACCATGTTTACCTTGTTATCGTGATACCCATCATGCTAATATTCTTATCATACCTGTCTTGACCATTATCGCTAACGTTATTGTTGCCGCCGTCCACTAGCGTTACCGCCGTCGTCGTTTCTATCATCACCGTCGTCGTCGTTGCTATCATCACCGCCGTCGTCGTTGCTATCATCCCCGCCGTCGTCGTTGTTATCATCACCGCCGTTACCATATGTTACGATCACCGTCGTCATAATCATCTCCACCGCCGTTATCTTTGTTACCACTACCATCATTACTATTGTTAATATTATCTTCTTCTTCTACTTCTTTTTCCTCCTTCATCTTAGATCTTCTCTTTTCTTTTTCTTCTTTTACTTTGTTATTGGTTAATTGTCAGCTTATTTCGGTGTAGAATTTGTAATTATTCAAATTAAAATTGGACTGTAATCGAGGTTGATAAAATGAATGCACGACAAATTCGCATGTGACTTTTGACTACTTTGACTTGTATAACTAATATTTATATCCACACGCATATTTGTGGGAAAATCG
Organism: Alliaria petiolata; assembly: GCA_020283515.1. NCBI lineage: Eukaryota > Viridiplantae > Streptophyta > Magnoliopsida > Brassicales > Brassicaceae > Alliaria > Alliaria petiolata. The sequence continues at coordinate 91,512,567 of JAHZTW010000002.1, forward strand.
AAGTATGTCTTTTATGTGTTAAAAAAAACAAAGTATATGTTTTGTAATATATATTTTTATAATGTATGGTTGAATTTTAAAAATATATAATAAATATGTATATGTGTGCATGTAAGTATGAGTTAAAAATGAGTAAATTGTAATTATTAGCTGTTGGTTAATTTTCTGCTATTTTCTGCAAACGTTATGTTTTTACACGATGCAGTTTTTGACGTTTAAAAACAATCACGAAAACCGTTACTATAGTTTTTTATTTAATCAAATTTGTTTTTATTTTTCAGCATTTTATGATATAATTTATAAAATTCTCCGGTAGCTCTCCGCTTATCTTCATCTAATATTGAGGAATTGGTTTGATGAAAAAAAAAATTTTATGGTTGGCATGTACGCATGTGTTCATTATAAAATTTGAGCCGCAAATGTGTTTATTATAAAATTTGCTTCTTAAGATTTTTAAATGACTCTGTAAAACAAAGCACGAGAGTGTTACGGAAAAACAAAACTGTAAAGATTTATTTTTATTTTTACTTCTACTTCTTATTCATATTTTTTTTATCTTATTATAATTTATTTTTTCATCTTGTTACATTTTATTTTATTTCTGATCACAAATTCTCGATTTACAATGATACTGTATATGAGTATGATATAAACTTTTTATTAATTTTTAAAAAAATAAGAGATAAAAATGATATAGCATATTTACTATCCTATTGTATAATACATTATTATTTTTTATACAAAAATATAATATATATATTGGTTGTAAAACTTTTGTAATCATATTTTATGCAATTTATTATTAATAAATGTAAAAATAAATTGAAAACATTGTAATTATTATTTTCTGTTAATTAAAATTTATTAATTTTAGTGTTATAATCTAGTGTATTCATGTTTAATTTTATAATTTATTTAATTTTAACTCAACAAATCAAAATATTTCGTTTTTTAAGGAAAATTGACATGTCATTGATATACTCATAATTTCACATGTTTTAGCACCCATTTAGGATAGATTTTTGCATTCATATTGCATTCATATTTAGATTAATTGTAACTTTTGTTCCATTTTAGGTTTTAGGACATGTTGCATTAGCATTTGCATATTTCTTGCATATATGCAACATTTTCAGGATATTTGGTGTACTTGGAGCTCTGGTGGATGCTGAGCTTTGACAAGAAGATGAAAGAAGAGCCTAGGAGTTGATGGGAGTCAAGGGAAAACTTAGACAAAAGAGAAGAAACAGAGATCAATCCCAAGATCAACCTCCCAGCCCGATTCACCTGAAGAACGACCACAAGATCGACCTCCCAGCCCGTTTCACCGGACGATCGAGCAGAAGATCGAGCCGGCCAGTCGATTCAGCTTAGATCGAGCAGAAGATCAAGCCGGCCAGTCGATTCAGCATCAGATCGAGCAGGAGATCGACCCAACCACTCGATTCGAACTTGGATCGACCATCAGATCGACCAGGCGGGTCGATCTTCGGTCCAGATTTTTGCTTCCTCCCTTGGACAGCGCACACTTTGTCTTTTAGTGAGGGGACCATTTGTGTGGTCCTATATAAACACTTTTGACCTAAATTTTAGAGGCATCCACGATTTTCACAGGCTCTTTCCCCATTTTTGGGTTTTGTGGATCACCATAGAAACACTTTTATCCATTTTCAAGCTTTATCTTTTGTAAAAACTTTGATTTTGAATTTTATTACTTCTCTTAAGGCTTTAATCTTTCTTTCTTTTTATCTCAATCATGTTTAACTCCTCTTATCTCATGATAGAGAGGGGTTCGAAAATGATAATAGAGTAGTTCTTTAGGATTTAAGGATGAGGTGATTAGGAAGGTTTTAAAGGGTAGATCTTGGTATTCTCTTGTTCTTAACTTTATCCTTTCTTGGTTTGGAGTATCAAATGCTTAAATACCTTGAGAGAGGCTTTGCGATCCAAGAGATTTCCTTATCTCATAAGAACTTAGGAAATCTCTTATGTCCAAATCAAGAGACTAGTATGCCTTAATGACCACGATAGTGGCAAGTAGGGGCTAGTTAGGCCATGTTAAGATCCGTGCTTCAGCTCCATCAACCATTCTTTTCCACCACAAACCATGGGTTTGGATAGAATGAATGATGAGAGGATCTTATCTTATCCACAAACCAGAGAAAGATTGCTTCTTAGGCCTAAGGATAGCTCATTTAAATATGTGTAGATTTACTTTTTGTAACCCTAGATCGAACCTTGAGCTGCCCTAAGCATGAACCTCATCATTGGATCTGTTATTCGTCATATAAGTAGTTTCACAAGATTTCCCCTTTAGATTTATAGTTTGCTCCTTTAGGTTGCTAGAAATAGCCTTATTTGCCTGTTTTTAGATTTCGAATTTTCATAATCAGTAGCCTGCTCATTTAAATTAGTAGAAGTCATCTGGTAGTTAGCTAACCCTTCATAGGGATTGTTTAAATTGTTTTCCTAGTCGTTTAGTGATCACAAGTAGTTTTTAGGAATTTTCTCCCTCAATTTATCCAGATTTCGGCTTAGCTTTACTTGCTCTTGTATTCCTAGTATCTTTCACACCTAGGCTGGATTGATACCTAAAGTGCTACAACAACACTAAGAGGCTTGGATTGATATTTAGAACTGTAAAAAGTCCTATTATCAGTCATCATTAGAATGCACTAACTTTCATTGTAGAAGTGACAAATCAGTTTTTTTAACTAATGTGCTTTCTCAAATAATATTTAGGAGGATATTTAATAATGCATTCATCCATCTATTTTCTACGTTTTTTAACCATGTTCAAGTAGTTCTCTAGTTGGGTTCAAGGGTTCTGCACAAAGGGAATTTTATTAATGCGTAATTCTTTGTTGGTCACTTAGAATCGATTTTAGGATTAATAAAACTGCTAACGTGTTGAATTTATTAACCGGAACTAGGGTAGGCGATCAATTGTGTCGTAGGATAGGAAAGCATACTTACGAAACATTGTGAGTGTTTACAAACTTGATTTTAATGCATGCGCTACTGCGTCGTAAGATATGAAAACATACTTATGATAGGTGTAGTTTTACCCTAAAAATATTCCTGCAAATGCACAAAATCGCAGTTATAGTATAAAGGATTATCATATCCCTAGAAACTTAATGCTGCACAGCAAATTCTCAGAATCGAATCAAGCTAAGTAAGTAATAAAGTGACTAACGAAAATACTTCAGAAAACGGTTGGAAGCTTGTTGAAAACAGGTTTTAAATCACTGAGACAAACGTTAGGCCTTGAGAAATTCTCAGGTAAATCCAAATTGTAGATTAAAAACAGTTGGGATATTTATGAAGATCCGTTCTAGAACTCGAAATGCAACAGTAAAATCAACCAACTTTTACTTCGAAGATTATCTATCTCTAAACCCTAGAATCCCAAATTCCTTTGCAAATTCTAATTCTTTAGACAAGCATTCAAGTTCAGGTTCGATTGTTCACAAAATCCCTAAACAAAATTCTTTTGCGAATAGGTATTTTGCTAATCTAAAATAGTTCAGGCAATCAATAATACTTTCGCATCTATTTATCAACCTAAGTTCTGAATTTTAGGTGATCAAACCAGAATTAGCGTTTAGTAAAATCCAGACGAAGAACCATGTGCTTATCTTAACAATCTCTCTAATCTAACAATTCATATATAGCCTTTAAATAACCCTAAACCTAACAAGCAAACTACTCAGACATGGTGATTGAAACAAACATCATGAAAGAAAAGAAATGCATAAGAGAAATAAGTAAAAGTTACAAAAGGGATTCGAATTCTTCTCTCTAACGAATAGAGTCTTGGAATTGTCTCCCCAAAAGCTCTGGAACCAATTTCTCTCTAAGTCTCAATAGAATACAAACTGTCTACCTAACAATGGCTTTAAAAACCTAAATATAGTTTAAAACACGAGTGGAGTTAATCTGCAACTTCTGAGCCAATAATGAAATTTCTGGAAATTTGAGGTAGAATCGCAAGGGGTGTCACCACCCATCTTGTCGGTCGACACTAGAGGCAAAACATGAGCAACCTTCCTGGATCATATGTCCTTCGTTCCTCTTCGTTAGGTTTGGCTCTAAAAACTTCAAAAACCTCAAAAAGTCGTCTTATTTATGCAATAACCTGTAAAGACTCTAAAAACATTTAAAAGATTCATAAAGACAACAGATATTATGGTTGAAAACCGGTAAAAATCATGATATATCAAATCCCCCAGACTTAGCCTTTGCTTGCCCTCTAGCAAAATAGAAACTAAGTTTGTGAAAGAAGTTTGAAAATGCAGAAACTCACCTTCTCTTTAGAGCATTATAGTGACCCCTCAACTCATAATCCACATACTGCAAGACCAATCCAAATCGAACCACCATATACTTCTCCTTAGACATTCACAGCCTCCCAGATTCAACATACAATTTCGCAACATTGTCCATAAACCTTCATTGCTAGATCTCATCGATGATCTCAATGCCAAGAACCTTCTAGACTCAATCCCGGACAATACCATGACAAACCAATCATACAACTTTAGGTACTTTTTCTCTCCTCCCCCAGACTTATTCTATTCTCATTCTGTTTTATTTTTTGTTAACATCAAAGGTGCAAGCGAATAATGGTATCACGGGAGAGTTTCCTACCCTCGTTTCCAACCTTTGTGTGATCATTTCTTTCGAAGTAAAATAATGGGGTCAATGGAAATTTTCCTACTCCTTTACTCAAAAGAAAATCATTTCATCTTTTCTGCTTTTATTTACTACTTTATAATAAGGGTGAGGAGTACCATCACTTTCACACAAGATTCATTTGTCAAGTATGAACGAGGAGTCAAGCCCTATGAACACCAATCAGATCGATGAGGTAAATGGAAGAGCTCAGAAATTAGCCCGGGCTTTAGTGTATTCTGCTGGAAATATGGACGTCTCTAGTCAACTAGTCAGCTTTTAGATTTTTCATTAGTCGGATCGGAACTAATTCTGCAGCAATGGTCACTTAGATGAAATAATCAACACAATAAACCCGCAAGCTTGCAGTGGAATCAGACTGCTTGCAACTTATCAATGCCAACAACTCAGGCGCACCCATATCATCACTTCATGGTGTTCTAGCTGACATTTGCTAGTTATACTCTGCTATTTGATGTAATCTCTTTTCACTTTGTCCCTCGAGCAGCAAACTCTTTAGCTGACTCTGTGGCAAAATTGGCTCTGGCTCAGTTTGAGGCCGGGCTTGAACTTGCTCTTTTCCAGTGAATGAAAATTTTCAGAATTTGCACACAAAAAAAATCAACACAATAAACCAAGACAAAGATCATAGTTTCCAACAGATTTAACTCAATAAACCGACAAATTGACTCAATAAAAACATGAAAAAGACTCAAAACAAAGAGAAACATATCAGTATTTTCCTCCCCCGGACTTAACCAATACTGCCGTTAGTGTGATCAAGAGTAAAGATCAGAAAAAACCAAAGGAATTTGAAAAGTGCTCGATTTTGGTCTGTCTCGTCGACAGTGTCGATTGACACTGTTCATGGTGTCGACCGACACCTTTCCCAAAACAAATTTGTTTTTTGTTTTTTGAAAAGACCTGAAGCACTTTAAAAAAAAACCAAAAGACAAAAAACAAGAAAAAAAAGAAGTATGTACATTTGCTAGTGGGTTGCCTCCCACCAAACGCTTGTTTTCAGTCATTAGCTTGACTTTGGATGCTGGATTTAGTCTGATTGATCATGAAAACGCGTTTCAAAACAAGCTCCACTTTCAGACACTTTCAGCTTCAAAACTTTGCTTAATAATCCTTTCACAACATCTTGCCCTTTCTCCTTCATCTGAGATGTAAGAATTGCTCTAAACTTGGAGAAAGGCTTTGAGATTCCTTTGCACTTCACCTTATACTCAATTGTGTTTCCATCACTGCTCTGAGGTATCAAAGTGACTTGAAGATCCCCCTTGATCTTTTTGCTCTCCACTCTCTCATTCACTTTTGCCTTTTTACTAGCTTCTTTTGTGACCATGTGAGGATTTCTACCTATGAATTCATTAGCTTCACTCTTATCATAAGTTTATCCTGAAAAACAACTGCCAGTTTATCTCAAGTGATCACAGCAATGCAAGAGACGTGTTTGGATGTTCCACTAGTAGGGATATATAGCTTTGTAGAAAACTCTTTTGTCAACATTAGAGAAGGAGATTCTCTTATTAGGCATGTCTACAACTGCACCCACTGTGGCCATGAAAGGTCTTCTGAGAATCAAGGCATGTTAGAATCTTTGCTCATATGCACTGTAACACCACGACCGCCCCTACCAGTGAGGCCCCACACCTTTCACAGGCTGTGGGCCCCCACCCCCAACCGACGGCTGATGCGTTATTTTTCTCGGTGGCCCGACCAACTAATTTATTTGCCCTTGCAATAACCATGTGAACTTTTCCCATGTTTTGACCTCACTCACACGGTTCCGCAGAGGACTTCCTGAAAGGTTACCCATCCTACTCCTACTCCAGCATAAGCACCCTTAACTCTGGAGTTCTCTCAGGGTAATTGACCGAAAAAGGTAAGTGCACTTTGATGACATAGGTAGCCAAATCAATCCATTTAAACTTATTCAAATGGGCCGAGTCCGTGTCGTTACAATTCTCCCCCACTTAACGGGAATTCTTCCCCGAATTCTGATCCCGCCGGTGTGAGCTCTAACCCGCAAACCCCAAGACAGTCTCCTGGGATAGAACCAATTTGACTTCCCTTGGATATGATACCACTTGTAACACCCCGACGGCCCCTACCAGCAAGGCCCCACACCTCTCACGGGCTGTGGGCCCCCCGCCCCTGTCTGACAGCCGGTGCGTTATTTTTCTCGGTGGCCTGACCGACTGATTTACTTGTCCCTGCAATCACCACGTGACCTTTTCCCGTGTTTTGGCCTCACTCGCACGGTTCCGCAGAGGACTTCCCGGAAGGTCACGCATCCTAGTCCTACTCCAGAATCAGCATGCATCCTAGTCCTACTCTGGAGTTCTCTCAGGGTAAGTGACTGGAAAAGGTAAGTGCACTTTGATGACATAGGTAGCAAAATCAATCCATTTAAACTTATTTAAATGGGCCGGGTCCGGGTCATTACATGCACAACCTGAAAATCAATAAGTACGAGACAATTTCCCACTTTAACAAGTAAGTGTTGAACGGTACCATATGGAGTTGTGGTGAAAGAGTTGGTGAATGTGAGAGTCATCTCAGGAGGGTCCATACCAGTAATTCATAACTTATCTGCGATATCCTTTGACATGAGATTCACGCTAGACCCATAATCACAAAGACATTGTTCAAACTCAACTCTTACAATAGAGCATTGAACAACAAACTTTCCAGGGTCTTCAACCTTAAGCAATTGCTTCATCGGGGGGGGGGGGAGTACTTCTTGCTTTGTTATAGAGTTCCTCGATCTCTTCAAAGCTCTCTCTGCAGAACGTAAAAAAATCACCTAAGGGATATCTCTCCTAAGCTTCAGCAAATGATATTTTATTGGAGATCTTTCTCACCATCTTGTTCAAACCAACCAGTTTCTCTTCACTAATAGACTTCCTTAGGTGTTTGGGTGGAATGTAATATGGAACCTTTGGTTTGGATACCGTTTCTATGATAGGTTCAAGTTGATTTTGAGATTTTGTGGAACCTGACGGGTGGTGTCGATTGACACCATTCATGGGTGTCGGTCGACATTGGAACTGTTTGGCTCGACACCCACTCTTGATTGATCGATTATGGCACGCTTCGAACATGGTGTCGTTTAACACTAGCAGAGGGTGTCGATCGACACTCCCCTTTTTTGGTGTCGGTAGATGATAACATGCATATTTTACCCATTTTTGTTATCATAAGTGAGTGCTTTAATAAGCATTTCACTAAGGTTTTAATGCATAAACACTAGATTTTGAGTATTTGGTTGTTCAAGACTCTTTTCATGTAAACTTAGCAAAAGACGCATATTTTGGAGCAAAATGGACATTTACGGAAACAGTTCTCGAGGACAAAATTTCAACACCAAACGAAGGCTTTCCCACCACAAGATCAAGCTCATATTTGGAGACAAGGTAGCCTTATCAGCCATCTTTCACCTCGAAGTGATTTGAGAACAATCACACGGTTGGATCTCAAGTCATGGAAGAAGCAAGAAGGTCCGTCAAGCACCTGTAAGACCAAGCTGGCCGCACCACAGCCTATCCAGAAGACCAGTGGCCGTGTCACGGCCGGTAACTCATGCGGCCTGGTCACTTGACGATTCCCGAGCCCATTTGAAGCCCAACTTAATCATGCAGCCGTCTTATGCAAGCCAAGAACAAATCCACGACCATGGGGACTTGAAGACCTATATATATACTCGTTGTTTAGGGCGTCAAGATATCACGAAATACTCTAAGTTACAGAATTCTTTTGGTGGCCGCGAATCTCGTATTCGCGGTTTCCACTTTGTTCTTTGAGGGAGATTGATTTCTTCTTGAACCCTCTTTGTTTCTTATCGATTTATACAAGTTATGCATTCATCAATCACAATTTTTACTTCATCTTTCATGTCTGATAGTTTACTTTCGTTGAGTGTTCTTTAAGGGGATCTATGGGGAATTTCATTAACTGTTTTTAGACAAATCATTTAGGCCGTAGACTAGGGTTTTCTTTCTTACCACACTTATTCTTATTGCATGAATATATCGTCATGAACTAGAGTCTGATCACAGGGTTTTGAGAACCGCTAACGCGCTGAATCTCATATCCGGACCTAGTGGGGTGGAGCGCATCATTCCCGAAGCGCTTGTGCGTGGTCAGGAAGGTGTCATGAATATTTATTGTCCCGATCTTATTGTGTGATTGTCTAGGTCGCATGATACGATAGTATACCCACAAAATTTGCATTCATAGATCGATCTAGCTTTGTCAGAGTTAGGTCGTTAAAACCAGTGAAGCAGTTTAGGGAAAATCGCCTAGCCTCGCTTGCTTAACTTTTGTGAGTTTGAATTCTAGTTAGAACCCCATAGATTTCCCAAAAAGATCCCAAACGTGTTTCACCCATCTGCTTTTCAATCGAGATTTACGCACTTCAATATTTACTTTTTCTGCACTGCTCACCTGATTTCCTTTTTACAAGCTTTTAAGTTGATTTTCCTTTTTCTGTTGGCTATAGAAAAGATTGACAACCTCTTCTTTATAAGGCGTGATTACTGCTTTCTTTCTTTCTGCAAAAACCATGACACAATCCTACAACCCCCAAACCATTTGTGTCTTTGCTTGCCCTGATTCTTCTGTTTTGCAGTTGACCTCCTCCATGTGGATCGATACCCTAAGTACTACAACGCATGTTGTGCACTTGCAGCTTAGGGTCCTACAAATTCAAAGCTCAACGAGTCCCCAAAGAAATCCTCCAATCTCGGACGACTATTTAGACCCCATCAAGCTTTTGGCACCGTTGCCGGGGAAGTTGCGTTTCGCTGTCCAAAGCAAAGGTCAGGATCACAACTCAAAGACAATCTTTTCTCTAACTTCTAGATTTCCTTCTATGAGTTACATGAACCACCACACCATGGAGAGTGCAAGGATAGATCCTTACATCCCTTCAAACACGCGCCCACCTGCAGAATCTATGCACACTTCTCGGAGACCACCTCTGACGCTGCTGCCGCATGAGCGCTTCATGCCTCGACATCATGGGGGATTTCCGCCTCCCATTACCCATGAAGGTGAGAGTCTTCACCTTCAGACGCCACCTCCTGCTCAGAACGATCATAGGATCGCACCTGCTCAGAACGATCATAGGATCGCACCTGCTCCCTTATATCAGCAAGTGGATAACCTTATTGAGGCGATAACAGTGATGACTGATTATCAAGCGAAGTTTGAAAGATCTTTACACGCCCGGACGGGCTCTATCCAGGCCGAGGTCTTCCACAAGCTCCAGGAAGTCGCCAACAATGTGAAGGTGTTGGAGAACCGCACCTTTGGCAACATCAACAAACTATCCAGAAGTTCCGAGGACTTGGCGGATCACAGAGGAGTTCTAAACCGCGGATTAGGCGATGTCCGCGCTCTGAAATACGAGTTTGAGGAAACTCCCAGGACCACTTACAACATCATGGGCCGAATGAAGAAAAACATCCAGGAGATGGAAGACGCCCAACGTAAGGCTGAATCACAAGTCGAGGACTTGAGAGACGAGATTCACAAAAGAAGATTAGTGGAATTCCATAAAAAGGTGGAAAGAATCCCAACAAACGTAGAATTCGATGAAGCATGGGAAAACTATCGCCTGAAAGAATACTTCGAAGACAGCCTAGAGAGTAGGAATGATATTAAAGTTCACTTTGGTCAAGCCAGACTTTTGATTACCTCAGCCAGATCTGACTACTTCTCCCGCGCTGAGAAATACGAAAGCTACACCAACAGAATCACCCGGGAGAATCTGGACGAGTTCAACAGGGTCGTTCGAAGGCTTCCACCTGACACCACATTCATCAAAGCATGGACAGAACACCTCATCTGCCACTATTTTTGCGAAAGCAACGAAACCATGCTAGAGATACAAGATCTCTTTATGCGCGCGAGAACGGGAAGGCTACTCCGTAGCCTGCACAAGGCAAGAAACCTCGGTCGATTTCTCATCACATGCGAGATCATGGGAATCAAAGTGGAAAACGCATTCTGTGACCCCGGCTGAACGATCAGCGTGTTACAAGGCTACGCGGTGCGAGAACTCTGGATCAGACACTCCTATGATACGGAGGTAGTGATTGGATTGGCGAACCAATCACTCACGACCCCGAAAGGCGTCGTTTATGATCTCCCGGTCATCATTGGCGATTGTAGAATCCCGGTAGACTTCTACATAGTCAAGACCCGCCAAGAATAAGCCGCACCTATCATCTTGGGATGGCCATCCTAGCCACTGCGGGAGCCATCATGGATTGGCCAAACAGGCGAGTCTCGTTCGCCAATATCGATGGGAAGAAGTTCTACCCGGCGATACCTTACACCATGTAGAAACATCTTCTTGAAAGGGATGAAGATGCTATCATGGAGAGACTCGAGGAGCCCTTAAATGAAGAGGGCGTGCAGAAGGCAAAAATACATTGCCTAAGGTCGAGCCCAACCTCCAACTAAGCTCCCAAACTACCAAAGTCTAGCTAAAACACTCTAACCTAGAGCGGCTCAATGAAAGACAACCCATTTTAGGTATTCTCTTTCTCATCTCTTTAACCTTACTAATCTTTAGTTTTGGTTTCTTCTTAGTTTACAGCATTTTCATAAACCCCAAAAGAAAAAAAAAAATCAGAAACCCAAGAAAAGCACAAAAAAATCAGAAAAACAGAAAAGACCAAAAATATGAAGTTTTCTATCGTGCGAACTACGTAATTGATATATACTTATAAATTTAGAAAAGGTAGTTCTAATTTAATATGTTAAACATAGAGATTATATCAAATGTTTTTAGAGAGGATTGTCAAAAAGTACATATGGCATAATGGAGAAATTAGTTGTCTTTTATTGAGAAGATTATGGGTTCGAATCCCCTTGATTGCAAATAAGAGAAAAACGTTTATTGTTTGAATTACATGTGTCATCTCTTGGTGTGCTGATGTGTCACTATATGGGAGAGAGTTAGGCATCTTTTATAGTATAGATCAAACATATTAAGGATAGTAAATGTCAACATAAAATAAAAATTAATACCAAAAGATTTAAACTAACTAACAAATAAAAGGAATTTAATTTAAAATTTAGTTTAGGAAACTTATTATTTATAAAGTATTGGCATCGACTATAAAAAACAATATAATATTGCTATAGGTTACACAAGTATACAAATCAAACATATTTTTCAAAAAATACAAAGGGCTTACTAAAACACTGGTTGCTTCCGTTTTTTGTTTCCTAGCTAGTCACTTTCATTTTTGGGTTTCAACGAACGGATCAATTGCCGGAATATCGTCGGATTTTGCCAATTTGGGTTTCGCAGTATTGCCAGCTTACCGGCGTATCTCCGAACTCACAGCTGCGGTTCTAAAGTACTACCAACTTACTGGTGTATCTTCGAACTCGCCCCTCTCCTTTATGGAGAACGTCTTCAAACGCTCAGCTTTTATAGCATCACGAGCTATTAGTGTGCTTCGCTCACCTTTAATGGCAAAAGAACTTCAGATTGCTTTTAAAACGATCATCTTAGAAGCTCTTTTGAAGAAGCTTCCAGTTTTTATCTTTGATTTAAACTGTCTAACCTATTACTTTAATGTTTTGTATTTTATTATTGTAACAAGTAGCTTCTACTCCTTAGCAAAGAGTCTCCTACTTGCTACTATTGTATTCCGCATTTAAGTTTAATATAATCTGAAGTTTGACCGGAAAAAAAAGATACGAAACAACAATAAAGCGGCTTACATATGGATTTTGAGCTGTTTATTATCGATTAAAAGGTACTAGGAAATCTATTTACTCATCACCAGATAAAAAATTAATCAACACCTATATTATGTTTTAACACAATTTTTGCATTCAACTACAATCCAAGTCTTCATAGTAATAGGCTATTATAATATGAGGCTAACATAAAAATTAATGAATTCAATATTAACTTGCTGTAAATTCATAATCTGAATATTAAAGTATCAGATAGACATTTTAAAAAGATAAAAAACAGTATATCAGACACAAAATATACAAAATAAAAAATATAAAACCATACATTCATAGTGAGTCATTACTTAATACAAACAAAATTGAATACTATGCAGACAAATTATTTTTTTTCTAAGTCATTCAAGCAAAGAGATAGTTAAATGGTATAGTAAAAACATTCACAATAGTGTATTAGCAGTTAATATGCAACAAAAAATATATAAGTAATATTTAAAAATATTATTCAGGTAACTCTCCACTTAAAAACACAACAAGTATGAAATCTGATTTCATATACTACCAAAATTTGAACCCACATAAGCGACACATTACTAACACCTCATAGAATTTCATTTAAATAATAAAGTATGGCAGTGTTATAAATCAAACGCAAATTATCAAACTTGGACATTCTATTTTATCATAACATTGAGAAAACACGCATAAGTTAATATAATGATAAATGGTTCAAAAACTCCACACCAACCTAAAAAGTTGAAAAAGTATTATCTGATAGTAGGCCACAAATAAAACTGATCGGAAATATAAAAAGGAAACTAAAATATTATATAAAACATATGAAAAAACCCGACGGAGAAGCAAGAAGCTGTCTTGCATGATCATTGAAATTTTTCAACAAAGCTATAGGCAGTTTTTTTGTTTGTGATATCTCGATCCTTTTCTTTGATTGTCTCAAATACATTTGTACGAATCTCAGTATGCATATTAGCAATCAAACTATATGTCATCTATATGTTGTGAGAGTTACATGAGTTTTAACAACAAAATAAGAAAAATATGTTGAAAGATACGATATAAGCATATATATTAAAGAAATATTTTATTCAGGTTTATAAAATGTCAAATTATTCTTCTTCTATTATTATTTCAACGTGCTAAAAACCTAATTAGTTATTTAATCAAGTAAAAATGAATAGGCTTTTTATTATTTTACTTAACAAAAATTACAATTTTAAACAAATACAAGTAGGAAAAAATTAAGTAAAATATTGTATGTGTTAAAAAAAAACTAATTAGTTATTTAATCAAGTAAAAATGAATAGATTTTTTATTATTTTACTTAACAAAATTTTCAATTATAAACAAATATAAGTAGGAAAAAAATGATATATTGAATGTTTAATATATTTTTATAAGAAAATTGTTTTATGTAAATCTATTAAGCATTCGATAATTTAAAAGTTACTAAAAAAAAAAGATTAAACTAAATTATTAAGAAAGATTCGCGCTTATACCCAGTAATGTTTAATAAGCGAACCTTTTCTATAAGTTTAAATCTATATTCTTACTAATTTTTATATTCCTTTACAAAAGGTAATTTCTATATTCTTATTCTGATTAGATATATGTATCATACGTATAGTCTCATTTCATATCGTTTTTTTTTGAACAAGCTCATTTGATATTGTTACATATACATGTTTGACAACACAAATGAAGACGTACATGTAGGTGTATATGGGTTTTTGTTTCTTGGTTAAACTTGTAGATCAGATCAGAATAAGAATACAGAAATTGCCATTTTGGTTGTTTCTTTAGACTCATATTTGTCCAGATTTTTTCTTTGGACGACATTGGTAAGTTCAGCAAATTTATCTTGCTTTTTATGTGCAGTAGGAAATGCAATGTTTAACCATTTTCTCTCTAAAAGAGCACTCGAAGAAGTAGAACATGTGTCTGCCAAAGAAAAGAAGAACTTGGAATAATTGTGTTTGTCACGGTTTGTGGAATTGTGTCATAGTTTGTAATCTAAGCGTTGATACTAGTAAAAATTATTTGTATAGTCACAAAATAATTATGAAATTTTCGTGACTATCTCGAAATAGTTACATAAATGTCACGAACAAAATTAGTCACGAATCTATAACCATACATAAAAAAAATTGTGACTATTTTGACAGCTATAGTTTCATGACTAAAAAATTTGTCGTGCTTATATTTCTAGGATTTTTTTTTAATTATTCCGTGGCTATACTATTTATTTTTATTAGCACACTTTAATTTATTCATATTTTTATAAAATAGCTTTTGCATTTGAATGAAGTTTCAAACTATTTGGTGTTGCAGTTTCTGTAACGACCCGGTTTCCTTCAAATGGGCCTGATTTGATTTTTTTGGTATTCAAACCCATTAGGCCCAACTCCTCTCTTATCAAAGTTTGCGTGTAATTGTGTATGGTATACACAACTCCCTCTTCGACGATTGACCTAGCCGCCGAGAGAAGGAAAAACCAGAGGAGAGAAGGGTGAAGAGAAGGAGAAGAGAAAGAGAGAAAGGGAGAGAGAGGGAGATCGTGAGGGAGAAGAAAGAAGAGAAGGGAAGGAAAGAAGGAGAGTGACGAAGAGAGAACGCACCGAGGAGTGGAGTTGCCGTCACTGTTCGCCGACGCCACCGCCTTCTCTGTCTAGTGCCGCACGTCGATCGCGGACGTCTGCTCACCGAAGGATGGAGCCGCCACACTTACCGAGATCCGCCGTCGTTCGCTTCGTGCCGTTGTTGCACCCGAGAGAGGAAAGCATGGAAGAATCAGACCACCGTCGTAGACCACCGCCACTGCCGTCGTTCTGCTGCGGTCATCACCTTCAGTGAGTTGTTTATGTGGTAAGAGATCTGCGTTTCCTTCACCATCTTCTCCGTAGCGTATTTTCCCCAGAGTTACGTGATGTTAATCACCATTGTTGCTTGTGCCTTAAGGTACCTTTGGATCGTTGCTGTTCAGATTCGTTTAGTTGTTGCTGCGTGGATTGAAGTTTGCTATTGTCTTGGGTAAGCAGATCCGTATCCATTTCGTCGCCTCTGTTACGTATTTCCGAGAGTTCATGTTCACGTATTATGACATATGGGTTGTCTTCAACTGTTGCTTGCGTTCTAAGTTACCTCTGGCCATCGTAATTATTTCAGATCCGTTTGTTAATTGCAAGTCATCGTTCAGCTCGTTCCATTCCGGTTTCGTTTTCTGCAAGGCTAAGGTGAGGGCGGGATCCGTGGATATTTATCAGTACTAATCATTTAGTGTTAGTAAATACTAGGTCTAGGTAATTGTTTGGTTGTGTGATTGGTAAAATGTGATAATGTGTGATGATGAATATTAGGGATAAAGTTAGTTGTTGTGATGATAGTATATGGTGGATAGTATGTGATGATTGTGTGTAGTCGGACTGAGGACGAGGACATGGTGATCCCGTCGAAGCCCGTAAACCGGCTGACGAGCCAAAGGTGGCGTACGACCTTTCGAAGTGACGGCCAGTCCAGTGTGTCAGGTGTCAGTGTCATATGTGATGTGTATGGAGTCGTGTTGTGAATACTTATTTTGACATATGTGAATTGGAAAAGTGATTGGTGTTGTTTGAATGATTGTCTGGAGTTAGTATTTGCTAATGCAGTGATCATTAATGCTAAGTATCGTGTGGGCGGAAATGATCTCCTCATTGAGTAATTCGTTGCTCACCCCCCTTTTCCCCTCTTTAGTGTGTGCAGGTGTTGTTTGTGGTTCAAGTTAGGGTGCGAGACCTAGGGCACAAAAGTGACGGGAACCGGGTCCTCTCAGTTTGGTATCAGAGCGTAAGGTGCTACTCCGGTTCTGACCCGGAGAGCCGATTCTTGGGAGTTGGTCGGATTTTAAAAAAAAAAAAAAAAAAAACAAATTGTTTTCAAAAATGATTTTTTAAAAATAAAATATTTCTGGAAAAGTTAAAAAGGATTTTGGAAAATGTTTTAAGGAAAACGATCTTTAGGTGTCTATGGTCTCGCGCTAGAGTTGTGTTGTTTGGTTGTAAGTCTTAAGTTGATTGAGTTGGTAAGTTATATTTGCTAAGTTATTGAGTTGGGTAGTGTTCGATTAGAAGAGTGTAGCCCTACACTTTGTTCAAAATCGAATCCACACCTAGTTGTGAGTTTCGAATTGACAAGTGTTGAGCTTCCTGAGGCGTGTTGTTAAGAAGGCAAAGAAGAGTTGGAACCGTACGAGCAGCAATGGTGACTTAGAAGACATTTGGTACAAGTTGAAAAAAAAAATTGGTGGTGTACAAGGATCTTCTGGGAATGAAGTTGAAGAAAAATGAGGTGATCATAGAAAGAGAAGTGAGATGTTAAGTCGAGACCAAAGAAAGTGTATAAGCTCATGGAAACCGTGGGAAAGGTAACCATCGGTGAAACGTCGGTCAAAGCAGAACGCGTCGGATGAAGTTCGAGGTGAAAAGCATGCCAAGTGGGAAACGTAATGATGAAAGGGTAAAGTCGTTATTATGCGTATCAAGGATATGTAGTGAACTTTGACTTGGAACGGTTACTTATAAGAGTCAGAGATGTGTGGTTAAAGCCAAAGGAATCATGGATCAAGGACATGTATAATGACCTCCTGGCGTATATTCAAGGTCATTTTCTACAATACATCGTAGCTTTGGACGAAGATGAGGAGAGTTCTATTAAAATGACACAACACTGAAAGTTGTTTATGGTGAATAAGGAAACTTTGTGTTGGAATGTTTGTTTGGTATCAAGATTGACTTCCGGAGGATGTTTAAGGTGTTATCTTCAAGAACATGTTAAAGAGGATTTACCCAAAAGGAATGGGAGCTATATCATATATATTAAATAAAAGGGAGATAAGATATGGTGCAAGGGTACATCTGCTAGTTTTTGCCAATGTAATGTAATACACGAATCTGAGGGCTAAAGAAAAGCGTGAGAGTTATGGGTACCATCTTTTGTTGACATTTTTCTAGAAAAAAAAAAAAAAAAAAGTTGCATATGTAATAGTCGTAAAGAAAATACGAACCGAAAGAAGGGAAGCATTAGAGAGGTAGCGGTCTGAGAAAGAAGAGTCCATTTAAAATTTCTGAGAAGCAGAGTGGCGCAGCGGAAGCACAGTAGCGCAATGCTCAGTCTGGATGTCTCCACTACAATGATGGCTAAGCAAGGATCGCTTATTAATCGTTGTTAGTGTTATCCAAATATTAAAGAGCAAGTTTTATGGTTAGATAAGTAAAAGCAAAAGAACGCTTAATGGGTTGGGAATATGGAAAATTCTTTAAACCATGAGTACTAAGTCAAAGACATGATGGAGAATTCTTGCAAGAATCGACTTCGTGTGCAGTGAGTGTACTCTGATTGCAAGTTGTCTAGTAAAGGAATTTCGGAGAGAGCACTACAAAAAAAAGGGCAGTGGGATTGAAAAGTGAGCGGATCATTGTAAATTTTTTTTGTGCATTTTCGAAGCAGTTAAGGGAGTTTACTCAATCGGTAATTGTGGGCGTGTTGTCCCAAAATGGTAGTGAGAAGAAGAACTATTGCATTTGGAGTTACCTAGTAGCAAGTTGGATGTTAGTGTGGTCCAAGTGAGAAATGAAAAAGGAAAATTTAAAGGGGATGGAAACCCAAGAGAAAGTGTTAGGAAAACGCTACAACATATTGACAAGGTGTGAAACTTTGAGTTGGAAGTTAGTTTTGCATCAGAGTGTAGACATCGAAAATGTGGGATCATGTGATGGGTGGTTATTCGTAGATTCAAAAAAAAAAAAAAACCGTGAGAGGCATCTTTACCATTTTTCGTCAGCAGGGTGTAAGGAAAGGTTGTGTGCCTGTCTGATGATCATAGCCACAGTTGGACGGTATAAAAAAAAATGTTGAGTAGAATCTATTTTGAAGTAGAGGATCTCATTCAAGTTAGAGTCATCCGAAGAAAGAGTGACGCGGCTAAAGGTTCTACAAAAATAGCAGCTATGACACTGGTCGTCCCCTTTGTTCATATTGTTAAGAGTTAGTGTTGATCATTCTCACAGATTGAGTTAATATTTTGTTCGGTTTCAGCTGGAAAGAGAATGTGGTGACGAACTTGTTTCGAGAAATGTATGCTGGAAAATTAAACCACCCCATCAAAGTGTGTAACTGACCCTAATGGATATGGGCGGTAGGAAGTGATCTTTGTGTTGTTTATTTGGAGTTGTTGGAGCTATTGTATCAAGGAGAAAGAAAGTTTGAGGTTGGTCGAGAACTAAATGGAGGAGAAACAGTCCCATGGATTTGAAGAGCGTAAATTATTCAAGCGAAAAAAAAAATGGCATGAGTAGAGTTTTTCTCGTCAAAGGGTCTTGCTGTCATTTAGAAGGTTGCAATGGAGATCTTTCGCCG
This sequence comes from Alliaria petiolata, assembly GCA_020283515.1. Taxonomy (NCBI): domain Eukaryota; kingdom Viridiplantae; phylum Streptophyta; class Magnoliopsida; order Brassicales; family Brassicaceae; genus Alliaria; species Alliaria petiolata. The sequence goes on from JAHZTW010000002.1 coordinate 91,531,386, forward strand.
AAGAATTCGGGACGAATTCCCGTTAAGGGGGGGAACTTGTAACAACCCGGTTTCCTTCAAATGGGCCTGATTTGATTTTTTTTGGTATTCAAGCCCATTAGGCCCAACTCCTCTCTTATCAAAGTTTGCGTGTAATTGTGTATGGTATACACAACTCCCTCTTCGACGATTGACCTAGCCGCCGAGAGAAGGAAAAACCAGAGGAGAGAAGGGTGAAGAGAAGGAGAAGAGAAAGAGAGAAAGGGAGAGAGAGGGAGATCGTGAGGGAGAAGAAAGAAGAGAAGGGAAGGAAAGAAGGAGAGTGACGAAGAGAGAACGCACCGAGGAGTGGAGTTGCCGTCACTGTTCGCCGACGCCACCGCCTTCTCTGTCTAGTGCCGCACGTCGATCGCGGACGTCTGCTCACCGAAGGATGGAGCCGCCACACTTACCGAGATCCGCCGTCGTTCGCTTCGTGCCGTTGTTGCACCCGAGAGAGGAAAGCATGGAAGAATCAGACCACCGTCGTAGACCACCGCCACTGCCGTCGTTCTGCTGCGGTCATCACCTTCAGTGAGTTGTTTATGTGGTAAGAGATCTGCGTTTCCTTCACCATCTTCTCCGTAGCGTATTTTCCCCAGAGTTACGTGATGTTAATCACCATTGTTGCTTGTGCCTTAAGGTACCTTTGGATCGTTGCTGTTCAGATTCGTTTAGTTGTTGCTGCGTGGATTGAAGTTTGCTATTGTCTTGGGTAAGCAGATCCGTATCCATTTCGTCGCCTCTGTTACGTATTTCCGAGAGTTCATGTTCACGTATTATGACATATGGGTTGTCTTCAACTGTTGCTTGCGTTCTAAGTTACCTCTGGCCATCGTAATTATTTCAGATCCGTTTGTTAATTGCAAGTCATCGTTCAGCTCGTTCCATTCCGGTTTCGTTTTCTGCAAGGCTAAGGTGAGGGCGGGATCCGTGGATATTTATCAGTACTAATCATTTAGTGTTAGTAAATACTAGGTCTAGGTAATTGTTTGGTTGTGTGATTGGTGAAATGTGATAATGTGTGATGATGAATATTAGTGATAAAGTTAGTTGTTGTGATGATGGTATATGGTGGATAGTATGTGATGATTGTGTGTAGTCGGACTGAGGACGAGGACATGGCGATCCCGTCGAAGCCCGTAAACCGGCTGACGAGCCAAAGGTGGCGTACGACCTTTCGAGGTGACGGCCAGCCCAGTGTGTCAGGTGTCAGTGTCATATGTGATGTGTATGAAGTCGTGTTGTGAATATTTATTTTGACATATGTGAATTGGAAAAGTGATTCGTGTTGTTTGAATGATTGTCTGGAGTTAGTATTTGCTAATACAATGATCATTAATGCTACGTATCGTGTGGCCGGAAATGATCTCTTCATTGAGTAATTCGTTGCTCACCCTCTTTTTCCCCTCTTTAGTGTGTGCAGGTGTTGTTTGTGGTTCAAGTTAGGGCGCGAAATCTAGAGCACAAAAGTGACGGGAACCGGATCCTCTCAGTTTCTTCCAGTGGGTTTTCAAGATCCAACATACTGAACGAAAGATTCCACGAGATAAGTTTGATAGACAAACAGAGCAGAACTTGGACGTTAATAAGTATGAAATTCAAGAAATCATCCAGCCAATTTTACATCGCACACAGCTGGAAAAGTTTATGCGTGGCAAATGGGCAGAAGGCCGGATGTTCCTTCTTATTCAGGCCCACTTGAAAGAAAGGGCCACTTTTTTTTCCCGATCTACAAGAATAAGCTCATAGGAATGAAATACTCGTAGGTGTAGAGGAAAATCTTCATCAAAGCAAAACTGGCCTGTGATGTTAAACTATGCCCGTTTCTGTTCCATATATTGTAGTCGAAGTGATTTAGATTTGCTAGATAACTCTGTTTAAATAATCTTCTTTTCTTTCTGAAAATATCGTTAAGTTCCTTCTATCATTTTGTACTCAGTAGTAACTATGAATGATATAAAATCATTTGCAACCTACCTATATTTTTTATTTTAAAATAAAGTGTAGAGTAAAAAGTTCTCTAACACATTTTTATTTTCATCTCTAAAATAGAGATTGCTATTCTTCTTCTATATTTGAAGAAAAATAGTAATTTCTAATTTTTTCCTTTAAAATAGAGATGCATTGCAAAGAAATTCACCTCTATTTTAGAGGGAAAAAAATAGAAATGCATTGGAGATAGTATAACAGAAACATCTTGTTATGTGAAAATGTTTGAACGTTCATGGATTCAACACAAAACTCATTCGTGAATACGTCTTAGAGACTAGCTATTGTGCTTGTGTTAATCTCAGTTTTTTATATATATCTTAATCCTAAAATCTTTCTTCTGAGAATGACCAAATAAATTGGGAGGTTTGCAAAATTGAGTCAAGAATTGAGGTCAATTGCAAATCTAATCTACCAAATTTCTCATTTCAACATTAACCACTTTCTCTCCAAAGCATCTTTCTCATTTTCAAATATTTACGAAATTGCCATTGATTCAAATTAATTTCTTTAATTTTTGAAAATCAAATTGACCAAATAATCCTCATCTTCCTCACATATTCACGAAAATGTCATCATCATCAATTCACTCAAATGCCATCATCATCAATTCACCCAACCACCATTTTCAACCAATTTGAAGCTTTAATTGCACCAAAAACCCATTTTTTAGCTTGATAAGTCATTTTTTCAGTCAAATTTCGTGTTTTCCAGATCTGGGCTGCGAAAGTAGACTTCATCTCACCTGGAGAAGTCTACTAAGTCAACGCAAAGGTTAGTTTTGCAATTGACCGCGTGAACAAAGTAGACTTCTCCAGGTCAGATGAAGTCTACTCCATTTCCTTTGAGAACAAAAAAAATGGAGTAGACTTCTCGAGTAGACTTCTTTAAAGGCAGGTCATTTTTGCAATTGGCGAAACTTTGACTTTTTTGGAGTAGACTTCTCCGAGATAGTAGACTTCTCCGAGAAGTCTACTCCTAAAAGTAGACTTCATACGGGTCACTTTTGCAATTGACCAATCTTTGACTTTTTGTAATAGACAGCTCGAGAAGTCTACTAGGCTTTTTTTGGGTGACGAAAAGTTGAATTAAAAAGTAGACTTCTTTTGGCCTGAGAAGAAGTCTACTTTTTAATTAATTCAATGTTTGGTCAACCCCAAAACTAACCCATAGTAGACTTCTCCAGTGTTCAAGAAGTCTACTCCAAAAGTCAAACTTGGTCAATTGCAAAAGTGACCTGTATGAAGTCTACTTTTAGGAGTAGACTTCTCCGAGAAGTCTACTTTTAGGAGTAGACTTCTCCGAGAAGTCTACTATCTCGGAGAAGTCTACTCCAAAAAAGTCAAAGTTTGGTCAACTGCAAAAATGACCTGTAAGAAGTCTACTCCGAAAGTAGACTTCTCCACAGAAGTCTACTTTTGGAGGAGAAGTCTACTCATCTTTTGGCAATTGCAAAACTGACTTGGGAGAAGTCTACTTTTTCGAGTAGACTTCTCTTAAGAAGTCTACTTTTCTTGACGAAGTGTACTACTAGTAGACTTCATTAACCATCTTAGAAGTCTACTTTTCTATATTTTTTAAAAAATGCTTTTTATCAAATATATAATGAATTTTTAAGATTTTCTTGGTCATGAGCTTGTGTTAGTAAGTGTTCTTGCCTCTATATCAGTTATACGTGTTTATAGTTTATAGGGATGGTGGAATCAGGTTTTGTGTTTTACAAGGTACTTAGCTTATTAGTCGTAGACTTCTCCAAGAAGTCTACTTAGTAGACTTCTCCGGACTTCATATGAAGTCTACTTCTTTAATTTCTTTATAAAATTCTTTAATCTGTAGTTTATGAAAAATAAAAATTATTTTTTGACTCTTGAGTTTGTGTTATTTATTAGTCTTTCTTATGTATGAGTTTTACATGTTTGTTTCTTATAGTTGAGCTTTAATTAATTTTTTTCTTTTATTAGGTATATAGCTTATTAGTAGTAGACTTCTAATGAAGTGTAAAAGTTTACTTTTTCAATTTGTTAAAATTCCCGCACAATTTATTAAAGTTTCCACCTTTTAAAAATGGTGATGACAGAGTAAGATGTCAAAGAATAAGTATGGTGATAAGTGAATAAGGTATCAAGAAAAAAGTCTGAGTAAGAAGTCTACTAATGAAGACTATTGGAGAAGTCTACTGGAAAAGCCTGAGTAAGAAGTTTAAGTACTTTTGTTTCATTTTAAGTACTTTTGTTTCATTTTAAGTACTTTTGTTTCAGTTTGATTGTAAGAACCTCTTTTAAGACATTAAGTACTCATTTCTCTCTATTTGTGTTTTCAAAATTAGGTTTTCTGATGGTTTTCTTTACTCTTTTGTGATCTTAGATATTTTCTTTTGTTGTCTTATCTCTGGAGTTTAGTTTATCGAAAGTTCACACTTTTTATTAAAAATATGTAAATGAGTTAAATTATCGAGAGATGTCTACTCGAGAAGTCTACTCAAAAAGTTTACTATGTACTATAAGTCTATTCTAGAGAAGTCTACTTTAGAAGTCTACTAGAGAAGACTACTTGTAGTATAAGTCTATTCGAGAGAAGTCTACTTTGGAAGTCTACTCGAGAAGTATACTCGAAAAGTATACTCGAAAAGTCTACTCTGAAATCAAAACTTAAGTTTTTCTTGGAGATTTCTACAATCTAAAGAGTTAATATGTTTACAAAAATGTAGCTCATATTAAAACAAAATCATTTATTATTATGTTTGTCTTATTACCAAAGATGAACTTAGATCCAACAACAATGAGATATAAAAAATTACATTCAAAACGTTTAACTTTATCAATTAAAAAATACTGTAAAAAACTCTTCTGATTTTAGGCACAAAATCTTGATGCAACTTCATTCTTTCTCCCATTTTCTCTGTCTAAACCTAATCCACCATTAAAAAAATAATCAAACCCAAATTATAACTAAAATACAGTTAGCATAACTAATGAACATTTAAATTTTGATTACTGAAAACTCAGAAATACGCAAAACTGAGGATAAGATAGTAGTACTTTTGAATCTTTGATTGTGAGAAAGAGAGAAGAAAAAAATAATACCTGCAATAAAATTCAGATCTGCAACAAAATCTACCAAATTTATACAATAATAAGTTTAGATCTGCAACAAGAAACCCAAATCTACAATAATAATTTAAAATCTGTAATAATAAGCTCAAATTTGTAATATGAACACAAAGCAAAGAAAAAGAGGAACACAAAAGCACATATTTGCTTACCACTACCATAACCAGCAAGTGAGAGGAGATTGAAGGTGAGATAGATATGATAGAGATGAGAATGACAACAAGAAACAAAGGAGAAGAGATTCATGGCCAGAGAGGAGGGAGGGGAGAGGAGGCGTTATTTTAGATAGAGAGAGAGGCACTTTATTTTTAACACAATTAGGATAAACTCTCTTTATATATTTAGGAAAATTTTCGAGAGAAGTCTACTCGAGAAGACTACTCAAGAAGTCTGCTATGTGGTATAAGTCTATTCGAGAGAAGTCTACTCGAGAAGTCTGCTAAAGAAGTCTGCTATGACTAATAAGTCTATTTGAGAGAAGTCTACTTTGGAAGTCTACTCGAGAAGTGTACTCGAGAAGTCTACTATGTAATATAAGTGTACTCGAGAGAAGTCTACTTTAGGAGTCTACTCGAGAAGTCTACTTAACCAGTAAAATTGAGTTCCCGCCCAATTTGTTAAAGTTCCCGCCCAATTTATAAAGTTCCCACCCAATTTGTTAAATAATTTTGATTTCCCGCTGTATTTTATGAAGTCTACTCGAGAAGTCTACTAGAGAAGTCTACTATTGAAGTCTACTAGAGAAGTCTACTATTGAAGTCTACTGTGTAGTATAATTCTATTCGAGAGAAGTCTACTCGAGAAGTCTACTCGAGAAGTCTACTTACCCTAAACTCTAAATAAAAAATTTTTGATTAAAACTTATATCAAAACATTAATTTACTTAACATATTCACAAATTACAGTTAAAATAATAAAGATATCAACGTTAAATCATTAACCAAACCACAAATTATGAATTTATAAAAAAAACATTTCTAACCTAATTTGGCTATGTTTATTTAAATTGATTCATTTTTATGAAATTTTATTTTTTTATAGATGGAAAATGTATATGTTTTGGTTATTTATCTAAGTTTATAAAATAAAGTTTTTATAATTTTTTAATTAATCCTCAAAAAATTATTTGAGAGAATTCTACTCGAGAAGTCTACTCCATAAGTCTATTATGCAGTATAAGTCACACGAGAGAAGTCTACTTTGGAAGTTTACTCGAGAAGTCTACTAGAGAAATCTACTGTGTAATATAATTCTATTCGAGAGAAGTCTACTGGAGAAGTCTACTCGAGAAGTCTACTTACCCTAAACCCTAAAAAAAATATTTTCGATTAAAACTTATATCAAACATTAATTTACTTAACATATTTACAAATTACAGTTAAAATAATAAAGATATCAACGTTAAACCATTAACCAAACCATAAATTATGAATTCATATAAAAAAATTTCTTACCCTAACAATTACACCCTTATACCCTATACTTTAAACCTTAACCCTAACCCTTTAAAATTGAATACACATGAAACTTATGAATTGATTCATATTCATGAAATTTTATTTTATATATATGCCAGTTGTCTATGTTTTAATTGTGTTCATAATTTTTTTTACCAAAATATTTTTTCTAATTTTTATTATTAAAATTTGAGATTTAGTTATTTAGTAGACTTCTCTATATGTATTAGTTTCTAACCTAATTTGGCTATGTTGATTTAAATTGATTCATTTTTTTGAAATTTTATTTTTAATAGATGGAAAATTCATATGTTTTGGTTATTTATCAAAGTTTTTTTATAACATTAATTTTTATAATTAATTCTAAGGAAATTATTTGAGAGAAGTCTACTCTACAGTATAAGTTACATGTGATAAGTCTACTCGAGAAGTCTACTTTACTTTAGAAGAAAGTACACTTCTTGGAGAGGTCAAGAAGTCTACGCGGGAAGTCTACTCTCTCGTAGTAGACTTCTCTAGGGTAAAACCGTCATTATTGCGAACGTTTTTTGTTTGGTCATAAGGGTGAGGGTTGTAATTTCACTACCCATGTGGGTTACTTTTGGCAAACATGCAATAGGGGATCTAGTTTTGGAGAAAGAATCAAGTTTTAGGTTATTTTTAGTAATTCTCCCAATAAATTAAGAATAAAATCGAGTTGGTTTTATGTGCGAAATCTATCAAAACCAATTTCCTTTCTGGATTTACTTAGAGATGGAAATGGAGTATAGTTTTTGTTATTCACTAACCATAGTTAACCACAATTCCTCCACTTTGATGAATACTTTCTCTGTTCGTTACAGATTGATAGTTTCGTTAGTAGATTATTAATTACTTTGTACAAGGATAATTGCTTCTTTTTCCCATGTATTCTTAATCTTCTTGATGAGGCTATTATTTACTAATCATGTTTTTTGGTCGAATTTACTGATCATTTTTAACATTAATAAAAATAAAAAATCTGAAATTGGCTATTTTAAACATTATCGTAAATTGAAGGGGAAGCCAAAACGATGGGGAGAGAGAGAGAGAGAAGCATAAGTTAGACGGAAATTTAATTGCTTTTATGTCCGATGAATGACGATTGGAATTTTCTCAAGTTGCAATAAATGTGAGATACAGACTCGTTTTTTTAAACCCTAATTTTCATTCTTCTTCTCTCACAGACTCGTCTGCTTTCATTAAATAAATCAGAGTATGGATAATTCCTCGCCGGAGAGTCACTGTGTGTTTGTAGAGACAACCTTTGACACTCATCTCGTGGCTCTCCTTCACAACAATGACACCGTCTCCGTTTTCAAAGGTGAAATGACTTCTAAAGTGAAACTTTTAATTTGCTAAACTAAATGTTTTTTTTTTTTTACAGAGAAAATATGCAATGAGCATGGTCAATGTTTCCCAGAAATTGGAGAAATAACTATTTCTGCGTTAAAGGTAGGGCTTTCGTTTTCGCTTTTGCTGCCTTATTTTTACAGGTTTTATTTTAACAAGAACAATCTAAGGAGTGGTTATGTGTTTAGATTGAATGGAGTGGTCATCTTTATCACATGTCAGATTCCATGATTGTGACCAAGGCTTTTGACAGTAGATGTAAAGACTGGTTTATATCTGTCGATGCTGCTGTAAGAGTTGACAAGACTTCAATGGCTGATTGTTCAATCCCTGATGAGGTTCTTGAGAAAAAGACAGAGGTAACCAATGATCCTCCTCTTAAAGAAGAATATCTGAATTCCCAAGTAGCTGAGGAGAAGAAAACAAAGGAGAGTAGTCAAAAGAAAAGCTCCGGTGAGTGTCTCAAATTATGTGGAACAGTGGAGTTTGTAGTTGCGTCTGTATGTTGTGCATCAGATGTAATTGGAGAAGGAAAAGGTAACCTCTGTTTTATTTATTGGAGATTGTCATTTCAGTTAGCTTTGATACTAATATATGTATGATGTTCTATAGACACTGAAGTCAGCGAGAAAGATGGGATTCACATTGGAGAGGATCAACAAACTTGTGATGAGGAGATGCTAGGCTAAGATTATTTTGAGAAATGAATTAGCATGGAGTTATTTCTTGTTTCTTTTGATTAATATTGGCTACCCACTGGATTATGATTTGTTGTTGGGTTTGACGAACTTTTGATAAATTATGGAACTTAAGTACTGCACTTGCATCAATTTTTGCACCTACTTCCAACATTGTGTTACACCTGTATGATTTGTTGCACCTGTCTGAAATGCCATGGAGTTTCTCTCTGTGTTTTATTTCTAGGTGTTTCTGAAACCCCAAAAGAAGCATGCTTTACTTCAAGACGTATCAAGTGAAGATCAGAAGTATGTTACCTAGACTAAAATTACTCGGGATTAACAGTACTTATTACATTGTTCCAGGAAAGTAACATCTGTTTTAGCTTATTGTATTGAAGGCCATTCCATGCTTTCCTCGATCGATGTAGGGCTTGTTATGACCACAACCAGAAACCGTGTTTTTGGTGCACTAAGGTACTGTGTAAACCTTTTTGCTGTTGAAACACATTCGTCCTGTGAGCTTAGACAATCTCATATTTTGGTTACAGTGATTTCAAGTCTTAGATGAATTTCTCTGTTTTCTTATTTAGGGGATGTTGGACGATGCGCTTGATATGTAACATAGTAAACAAGCGCTTTGCTGGGTTCAACAAGGAAGGAAATAATCTTTTTTTTCTGAAGTTCACAGGAAATATAAGTGTGATGTCATTATCAATAACTAATTGTACATGGAAGATGATGAGCCAAAGAAACTAAGTTATGGTGAGAGCAAAGGCTAGTCAGATGTGATTGATAGTTTCAGTGATCTCTTTACCACTTGTATGGATCTTTTTTTAGTGTTTAAAACAGAAGCAAGTTTTGTTGTCATATGAGACGGAGTATGTTAAAGTTTTAAACATAAGCAAGTATTGTTGTGTGTTGGAGTTTTGGACCATCCTTTGTTTACAATCCAATTTAAACCCAAGCGTCCTTTATTACATTGTAAACCAGATCGGTCTAACATACTCATAAATGCTAAATAATTAATTATCTTAGGCCAGCCGGTGCTTCTTCATGACTCATCTTGTATTTGACAGACGTTGAATTTTTGTTTCAATATTTGCCACTGATCAATATTTTCTTGATTTATACCATATTGGTACTTTCCATTCTCATGTCTTTAATTGCATAGAGCCTCCAAAGAAAACTCTTAAAGTGTTGAAAAAGTATTTACCGTCAGATTTGCAATTCGAATGTTCGAAATTGTAGTGTTTCTTGTTCCCACAGCCAGATTTTTGATCTCTTTCCCGTACTTGACTTTCCATAAACTCTTGTATTTGTGATGTTTCGCTCTAGAAATATTTGCAAAAACTTAAGCCAATTTTTCTTTTCCCGAGCCTTGTATTTTTAGTCGAGAGAATCCTTGCAAGTTGTGATTTTTGCCGATCGAGAAAATCCTGACCATGGTACGTGTTTCTCAGCTATCGATGAGAGAATTTTCCCATCTGAATGTGTCTCTTGGCTATCGCCGAGAGAATTTTTTCCATCCGAACGTTTCTCCTGGCAATAGCCGAAAGAAGTTTTTCCACCCAAACATGTCTTTTGGCTATAGCCGAGACATTTCCCATTCCAATGAGTATCTCAGAAACAGCCGAGATAATTTTTCCCATCCGAATATGTCTCGTCTGTCGCCGAGAAATTTTTTTCCCAACTGAACGTGTCTCACGACTATCACTGAGAGAATTTTTCCTATCTGAACGTATCTCTTGGCTATCGCCGAGATAAATTTTCCCATCTAAACGTGTCTCTCGACTATCACAAACATTCGTTAAGAAAGAACAGATGAGGTCTTGACCGTCATCTTTTGTCTGAGGACAAACATGTTTTGGCGGGACATAATTACTCGAGTCACCGTCCATCATATTTCTGCAACCGACATCCTATTCACCACTGCGAACTCAGTATTTTTGATGCAAAGAAGTAGGGATCACAAATGCCAACTTTTGTGTTCAAAGGGAAGGAGACGCCGCGAACAATGTTTAAAGCAAAACTCGGAAACTCCTTCTAGTTAGGTATGCAACACAATCCCTGGATCTAGTCAGCGAGCATAATTGTGCTCATGAAACAACTGAGAATGATAGGTGGTATGTAATTTGATGTGCAAGCACAAAGCTTACAAACACTAGTTATCTTATAACTACTAATACGCCAAACTTATGTTGTCCTGATAACATCAATCTTTTCAATCACTTATCTGGTGTAAAAACACGGTTGCAGATTGAAGTTGGATGAAGCAGAGCCAAAGCTGCACAAGCGCGAAAAGGGACTTGCTGCTTTTGAGAATGTTCAATCACGTGATTCTCGCGTGCTGAGCACACTGAAAAAATTGAAGCCACTTAGCCAACACTGTGGGATGCGAATTACTTCAAATCCACAAGCAACATATGTTTTATTGAATTAACTGCAGTGAAAACGGTTTATGCCATTAAGAAATCCTAACGAAAGTCAGGCATGGAAAAGAGTTCGAAAACTCGATGTGGAAACAAGGAATGCAACAACTCTGAACATTCGAATTGTAAATCTGAATGGTATTTTTCCACCACCAACATTACAAACCAGTCAAAAGAGACCATGCTCTCAAGTTGTACGAAGTGCAATGTACAACAGTTGCAAGGTCTTACTTCATGACTAGCCCCTTCGATTTACAACTCGTCCATAAGGATTTTGATGTTTCCTCGTAACCCTAACACAGAAATTCGATAACAATATCATACCCACTCTATAGAATTCCTTCTAGCCGGCTCCCTAACCTAAAAATTAGTCATATCACCATGGATGCATAAGTTTCCATGGGAGACACCATCTAGCTCGGCCAATCCCATTTCCTATGAAGATCCATGACTTCCCTATGCTCCTTGGTTGATTACCATAACATGCTCTCATTGTTGAAGAAGGCATCATGGCGCTGTTTCATGTACGCCGGATAGGGCTGGCTCTGTGTTGTTGAGCCCTCCGGGGCGCATGCATTCTTCTAGAGAGGTACCTTTCCATCATTGTACTCCGGTGAGTTGAAGAATAATCTTATATCCTTATCTCGGGTAGACTCCTTTTTCGGGAAGAGGTACTCATCTTTCCTGCTCTTTCTAGCGCTAATTGTTTGGGACATAATTTTTGGATTCTGTACTAATGGCTTTTGCGTGAACCAGTGGTGTGCATGTCTATGGAATAACATATGAGCTTAGTGTAGATGCTCGTCCTCTGGGGAATAAGGACTATTTGTGTTCGCAATCGTTCGTCAACCGTGATCAACCTACACATGAAGAATAACCTCTAAGAACTTCAGAAGGGGAAAATGAGTTTCTCTCCCGAAGGTTTTCTGACACTCAAGTCAGCCGTCTTTTACTGAGAAAGATTTATTCGGGAGGAGTGTGTATGGACTGAGTGAGGAGTCACGTGCGGGGATCAAGACTCCTGTCTGATATAATTGTGGTGGTTGGTTACGCATATATTCCCCCCCCCCCCCCAAGGGAGTGAGGTTGGAGCTCTCCCTTGGAGATTCGGTGTACTTCCAAGAGTTTGAGGGAAACTAAATGGAGGAATCACTTACCTTTGGCGGTGTGGAGTGTGTGTGTGTGGGGGAGGCCTTTCTCTATTGTCAAGATGACTCGCCAACCTCTATGTTTCTTCCTTCGCATCCTCGCTTTATAGAAGGATCTCCTTAGCACTTTATCCGTGAGTTGGTTTCCTTCTTTGACATGTCCCATTACTCATCATTAGCAGCAAGTTAGTGGCCGAATACTTGAGCAAGGTGAGCCCATTCTGTGCCTATATTTACGGCGCTCTTGGCAGACATGAGGCGTGGTGGGTGTCTTATAGGTAATTCTTGAATGTGGTTTTCTTATGCTGGTTGGGTGATCTCTAGGTGGGATGTATGATAACGTGTCACCACAAGATTGATTCGTATAAAATCGCTCCCAACATATATATATATATATTAGAATAGGACCCGCATATATGCGGATTTTCAGTAAAATATTTTAAAACGATAAAAAATTATTTGAAAATAAAATCTGATCATTGTGAAGAAAAATACAACTAAAAAGAATATATAAAATTTCATAGTGTCAAAATTACAAATAGAAATTTTATATTCTCAATCAAAATCTATTCGAATAGATTTTGTCAAAATTTAATCGATAGACTGTAAAAGGGTTACACGATCATGTTAATTAGCAATTTTGAAATATCAATTTTTATATAATGAGATTGTAAATTTTTCTAAATTGTAGTTAAATTTATTTACTTTTGTTTTTATTTTAAATTTCCATTGATTGTAATTTTACTACAATTTTTCTTTTAAATATTATTATTTGATTATATAATTTTTTAATCTAAAGTTGTATTTAATAAATTTTAATCATAATAAAAAATAATATGTTTATAAAAGCATAAAATTATTTTATTATTATTTTAATACATAGGATTGTATTTTAATATACATAGAATTGAACTCTATCTTAATATTCGTATAATTCTATCTTAAAATTCTACTTTAATACATAGAAATATATCTTAATAAAATTGAATTATATCTCAATATACACAAAAATTTATTTTAATAAACCTATAATTTATTTCAATATACTTATTTTATAAAAGTCGGCTTATTTCCCAACAATCGACTTATATTTTGTTTGGTCAACTTATTTTATAACAGTCGACTTATTTTACTACATTCGACTTATTTTACAACAGTAGTTTGTATATATCCTTTATTCCTTTTTACTTTTTTTTAGCAAATTTCTTTTTTCCTTTTCTTTTTATTAACGAATTAACTACGACATGTGTCAAAATCAGATCGATTGAATCGACATGTGTCACGATCATGTTAATTAGCAACTTTGACGCATCCTATTTTATATAATAAGATTTATTTTTATTTTCTTTTTCTTAGTTTGTATATATCCTTTATTCATTTTTCCTTTTTTAACAAATTTCTTTTTTCCTTTTCTTTTTATTAACGAATTAACTACGACATGTGTCAAAATCTTATCGATTGAATCGACACGTGTCACGATCATGTTAATTAGCAACTTTGACGCATCCAACTTTATATAATAAGATAGATATTACATTTTTTGATAAGATCTATTTTAGCATATACTCCCTCCGTTTTTTATTATATGATGTTTTAGAGATTTGCATACATATTAAAAAAATCAATTAATTCTTTATTCTCTCAAAATAAAACATGTTTTTTGTCAATTTCAAAACAGTTCAACCAATACAAAAATAGGATTCATAATTCAAACAGTTAAAACAATAAAAATACAATTAATTTTTACATATAAATTTGAGAACATCAACTATTTTATAACAAAAAAATATTCTCTTAAACATCTTCTAATAAAAAACGGAGGGAGTATAAAATAATAAAATAAATTTCTGCCTCTTAATACATATAAATTTATACTTTTCCGATAATAATACAAAAAGATTATATAAACATGTCAATGATATACGGGTTTTTAAAACATTAATATTTTGCTTTAATGATGTTATTGTATTATTGTATTTAAATGATTTACTCTGTTATTTGTGAAAATCTATGGGAATTGTGTAATGAGAATATAGAAAAACCATATACTTCAATTTGGTTGTTATTTACATTTATTATTTAAAAAAATTATAGGAAAAATTAAAACAAAAAGGATTGTTCCCCATTATTTTTCTTAGCAGATAATATATATTACCTTTTGCCAAAAATAATGAAAGCCCAAGAAAAGGTTGAACTTTTAGATTCTATAAAAAGGCAAAGGTGCCTCTTTGGAACATCCCATCACAAAGCATTAGCATTGCCCTCCTTCTCTCTCACTCCATTACTCTCTTTCGTGCTCTCTGTTTCTTAACTTGGATATATGGAAGAAGCTGTAGAGATTCACAAAGACATGGTCAGGACTGTCCATTCCAATCTGCAAGACTGGTACGAAGAAACCATCAATGATGATCTCAAGTGGTCTTTTGCCCTCAACAGGTTTTGTTCTTTCTTTTGTCTGAACTTCGCTTTCCATTAATTATATTTTTGCCCCTTTTAAAAAAACAAATTTCTTTTTTTTTCTTTTTTTTCGACAGTGTTCTCCATCAAGGAACTAGTAAGTACCAAGACATTGCTCTACTGGACACCAAAAGGTTTGGAAAGGTACAAATTTACTTTAATTGTTTTATAATTTACTTTAATCGTTTCTTATAAAACAATACATGTTCAGAAGTTCTATAACTTTGATTAATTACAATTTCTTAAGAGTAAAGATATATGGTACTGAAGACTTATTAGTACGAAATATTGGTATCTAAAACAGATACTTGTGATTGATGGGAAAATGCAAAGTGCAGAGAGAGATGAATTTATCTACCATGAATGTTTGGTCCACCCGGCCCTCCTTTTCCACCCCAAGTACGCATTTATTTTGTTTTCAGTTACATTGTTTTGTACACTTAAAGATTTTCTAAACTAGGATAGACATTTAGAAAAACTAAAGTTGGGAATAATTTGCAGAAAAGAAAAAGTGGCATTTCTGTAAATAATTGCAACGTTCTATCGTGCATGATATTTGAAACTAGCGTGTCATCAGATAATGTTTTTTTTTTTTAAGAAAATCGTGTGACTGTGAGTTCTGGGTCTTTGCCCATAAATTTCTGCTATACATTATACATAGAATCACTTTTTAGATATTTTAATTTTAAAAAATAACCTTTTGTCCCAAAATAAATTTGAACATAGGATACAAAAGAATCAACATTTTGTAATACCATTCTATTGGTGTCATCAAATATAAGATGAAATATTTTCAAATCACACGAAAAATCCATGTTATTTTTAAACATCATGCGCAAAAAAATGAATCACGTTATTTTAAAAGAATGGCATTACACTATTGAAAACCCAAAACCTTGTCATTAGTGGTATTACTTTAGCTTATATTTGTAGAATATATTAGGGAATAATATACCCGAAGTTGGAATAGATCTTAACTAATATATAAGAGATATAAGTCAATTCATTTATTATCAATTTGTTTTGAGTGCATACAACTTAACATGGTATTATAGTTATATCCACGCAAACCAACTCGATCGATAATTGATATGACCTCAAGTTGGTTTGTCGATTCATGCCCAAACATACCGAAAACAATGGTCAAAGGAACCATCATCTCGAGGAGATGTATTAGAAAATAATATTTCACATCGCAAGAGATCTTAACTAATATATAAGAAACATGAGATAATCTATTCATTGCCAATTGATTTTGAATTGAAAATTTATGTAACTTAAAAGCACGACACCTAAAATAGCCTAAATTTAAATTTTGTTTACTTGAGTACTAAATTACCACTAGCAATTCTATCTGCTTGCTTCTTATACATCAACATTTTATAGAAAATAGTTTTGAACCGTAAAAGGAATTTTTTGTTATTTACTTTAACCATTGCTCAACGAATAGCCCGAAAACGGTGTTTATAATGGGCGGTGGTGAAGGCGCTGCTGCAAGAGAAATACTAAAACATAAGACGATCGAGAAAGTGGTCATGTGTGATATTGATCAGGTTCAGCCTCTTATTTCTAGATATACTATCAAAATCTTATTAACGGAAATATACAATCACTCTAAATAAACAAGAGCTAAATTTTTCAGGAAGTTGTTGATTTTTGCAAGAAATTTCTTACCGTTAACAGCGAAGCTTTTTGTAACAAGAAGCTTGAACTTGTGATCAAAGATGCAAAGTAAGGAGACAAAAGCACATAACATATCAAAAGGAGTTATGACTTATCTTTCTAATTTTAATTTAATTGTGAAAATGTTAATGGAAAAGGGCTGAATTAGAGAAACGAGAAGAGAAGTTTGATGTAATTGTGGGAGATTTAGCGGATCCAGTGGAAGGTGGACCTTGTTATCAGCTCTACACCAAATCTTTCTATCAATACATCCTCAAACCAAAGCTAAGCCCCACTGGCATATTTGTGACTCAGGTCTTTCATAATTTTTATTTCTTAACATATTTATATTTAATTTAGGAGAAAGATAATAAAAGAATCTATTGAAATACTTTTTTGATATTCTTAACAAAAAATAGGCTGGACCAGCAGGAATATTTACACACAAGGAGGTCTTCACATCAATCTACAACACCTTGAAGCAAGTCTTCAAATGTAAGCCTCTTTTGTGTTTTCTTGTAGACAATTTGTGGTCATTTTTGATGACTAGATTAAAAAGCAAAAATTGAAAACAGACGTGAAGGCTTACACAGCACACGTGCCATCATTTGCTGACACGTGGGGATGGGTGATGGCATCAGACCAAGAGTTTGAGACTGAAGTGAAGGAAATGGACCAAAGAATCCAAGAGAGAGTGAAAGGAGAATTGATGTTTTTAGATTCTCCTTCTTTCTTCTCTGCTGCTACCCTCAACAAGACCGTCTCTCTCGCGTAATTTTCAATTTTCACTTTCCTTTAAGCTTTTATTGGAAACGGCGTAAATTATATTTTTAACATTCGAATTAATGATTGAGTTATTTACAATTGAGATTAAAATTGGGCAGACTTGAGAAGGAGACAGAAGTTTATAGTGAAGAGAATGCTAGATATATTCATGGTTATGGTGTGGCGTACCGGCATACTTGAAAAAAGAACCGGATTTAATTTTAGATTAAAAACCGGTTTTCTCCGAGTTTTCTTTTCTCCGCTTATAACCGGATGTTGTGTTGATTACACTTTGTTTTGGTTTTATTTTATTTTATACAATTTTTGGGCTTTTGCTTCGTGGCCCTAATATTCCAGTTTAGTTTGATTAACAAAACTATAGTCCGCACGTGCGTGCAGATTACATTGTATAATTGTATAATTTATTTAATGTTTGAGTTTGTTTATTTTGAATATAACATAAACTCTATAAATTAATAACGTTGGGACCATGAGGTTTTATAAAAAAATTATTAATTTATAGTGATTGTTAATTTATAAATATATTATTTGGTTAAAAAACTAATTTTGGGACTGACAAAAAATATTAATTTAGCGAGTTATTAATGAATCGAATATTAAATTATAAAGTTTCTAGTGTATCTTGATTTAAGTAGTGATGTTGTTTTTTTTTGTAATTTTATATATTTCCGCATTTAGTAGTTTATATTTGAAATTTAATGTGGATGAGTGTAATATGGATGAATGCATTGAAAATTTCAATTATGTTTATTTTTTTTATTTAATTGTTAATTGATGATATATTATTTATGTATATTTGATATATGAGATGTAAATTATTATTTTTTTGAAGTGGAAGTTACTGAATCATTTGTTTATATTGAGATTTTTAAGCCTATATTTAGCACAAAAAATACTTACAAAATTATTGGGCCTTCAAAAAAATTGAAAATTATCTATAATTAAAATTACTAGGGGAAATTGCTAAAAATAACCTAAAACTTGATTCTTTCTCCAAAACTAGACCCCCTATTGCATGTTTGGCAAAAGTAACCCACATGGGTAGTGAAATTACAATCCTCACCCTTATGACCAAACAAAAAACGTTCGCGATAATGACGGTTTTACCCTATAGAAGTCTACTACGAGAGAGTAGACTTCTCGAGTAGACTTTCAAAGTAGACTTCTCACCTATGACTTATACTGCAGAGTAGACTTCTCTCAAATAATTTACTCAAAATAATTATAAAAAATTATAAAAAATTATTTTTATAAAAAACTTTGATAAATAACCAAAACATATTCATTTTCCATCTATTAAAAATAAAATTTCAAAAAAATGTATCAATTTAAATCAACATAGCCAAATTAGGTTAGAAACCAATACATCTAGAGAAATCTACTAAATCGCTAAATCTCAAATTTTAATAATAAAAATTATAAAAAATAATTTCGTAAAAAAATGATAAACACAATTAAAACATAGACAATTGGCATCTATATAAAATAAAATTTCATGAATATGAATCAATTTATATGTTTCATGAGTATTCAGTTTAAAAGGGTTAGGGTTAAAGTTTAAAGTATAGGGTATAAGGGTGTAATTGTTAGGGTAAGAAAAACATTTATATGAATTCATAATTTATGGTTTGGTTAATGATTTAGCGTTGATATTTTAATTATTTTAACTGTAATTAGTGAATATGTTAAGTAAATTAATGTTTTGATATAAGTTTTAATCGAAAATATTTTATTTAAGGTTTAGGGTAAGTAAACTTCTCGAGTAGACTTCTCTCGAATAGAATTATACTATACAGTAGACTTCTCTAGTAGACTTCGCGAGTAGACTTCCAAAGTAGACTTCACTCGTGTGACTTATACTGCAGAGTAGACTTCGCGAGTAGACTTCCAAAGTAGACTTCACTCGTGTGACTTATACTGCAGAGTAGACTTTGCGAGTAGACTTCTCGAGTAAACTTCTCGAGTAGACTTCTCTCAAATAATTTCCTGAGAATTAATTAAAAAACATTATAAAAAATTAATTTTATAAAAAACTTAGATAAATAATCAAAACATATACATTTCCATCTATTAAAATAAAATTTCAAAAAAATGGATCAATTTAAATCAACATAACCAAATTAGGTTAGAAACCAATACATCTAGAGAACTGTACTAGAGAAGTCTACTAAATCATTAAATCTTAAATTTTATTAATAAAAATTATAAAAAATAATTTGATAAAAATTATTATGAACAAAATTAAACATAGACAATTGGCATCTATATAAAATAAAATTTCATGAATTAAATCAATTTATAAGTTTCATGAGTATATAGTTTAAAAGGGTTAGGGTTGAGGTTTAAAGTATAGGGTATAAGGGAGTAATTGTTAGGGTAAGAAAAAATTCTATATGAATTCATAGTTTTTGGTTTGGTTGATGATTTAGCGTTGATATCTTTGTTATTTTAACTGTAATTTGTGAATATGTTAAGTAAATTTATGTTTTGATATAAGTTTTGATCAAAAATATTTTATTTAGGGTTTAGGGTAAGTAGACTTCTCGAGTAGACTTCTCTCGGATAAAATTATACTACACAGTAGACTTTTCGAGTAGACTTCATGAAATATAGCGTGAAATCGAAATTATTTAACAAATTGGGCGGGAACTTTAATAAATTGGGCGGGAACTTTAACAAATTGGGCGGGAACTCAATTTTACCGGTTAAGTATACTTCTCGAGTAGACTTCTAAAGTAGACTTCTCTCGAGTACACTTATATTACACATTAGACTTCTCGAGTAAACTTCTGGAGTAGACTTCCAAAGTAGACTTCTCTCAAATAGACTTATTAGTCATAGCAGACTTCTCTAACAGACTTCTCGAGTAGACTTTCAAAGTAGACTTCTCTCGAATAGACTTATATCACACATCAGACTTCTTGAGTAGACTTCTTGAATAGACTTTTCTCGAAAATTTTCCTAAATATATAAAGAGAGTTTAACCTAATTGTGTTAAAAATAAAGTGTCTCTCTCTGTCTAAAATAACGTCTCTCTCTCTCCTCTCCCTCCTCTTTGGCCATGAATCTCTTCTCCTTCATTTCTTGCTGTCATTCTCATCTCTATCATCTCTATCTCACCTTCAATCTCGTCTTTGTTTTTGTGAGATTTGAGGATCAGACCGTGATTTATGTTCTTAATCTGATGATTTTGCCTATGTCTATTGAATCCTTTCTCTCATGTGCTAATCTTCTTCGTTTGTGATTTGTCTGTTAGCAGGGACAAAGGTTCGAGCTCAAGTGGTGTAACAGCTAAAGAATGGAAAGAGCAAAGGAAGAGAGATGATGCTTTACATACTAGTAGCCTTCAAGTGCCTCGAAGGTGTGTGGTTTTTTATACATATCTCTTTTGCTTCTTTTTAGTATTTTCATGAGTATTATTATAAAGTCTCTTTTACTTTTAATGATCTTCTTTTTTTTTTTTACTACTCAGACCTCCTTGGACACCTAAAATGAATGTGGAATAGCTTGATGTTAATGAAAACAAGCTTTTCTCACTTGGCGCCGGAAACTTGCGAGGTTGGTTCTGTTTTATCTCGTTTAAAAGGATCTATTATATTATTAGTCATTTGTCTTCATAGTGTTGACAATAAACAAGATAAATATATGTTGCTAGATGGATTGTTGCTGGTAGTAGTATGTGTGATTGCTCATGTGCAAGTGTTCAAACATTTCATTAAGCTTCTATAAAATATTTATTAAAAAAAAGAAGGATAAATGCTCACCAGCTAGCGACTATGTTTACCCCAAGTGTTACTATGATATAACTGGCTCTGAGGTATGGAGTTGATATGTATTAATCTCAAATTAACACTTGAGAAAGCTGAAGTATTTTGGGAACTCATGTAAGTTCGTTGTGTGTTCAAGATATTTGTTTCAAAGAAAAGGTTGATGGAGTTTGGGATAGGGTACTAATTTAGTTAAGTACTACGTTTTGTTGTTGATAGAAAAGTATCCATTTTCACATTTTGAAGATACGAAAATGTTATAGCTCACTCAAGTATTATTTTGTTGTTATTTTAGATGCATGATTTGATTTCATTATGTGCAATTTTCCTTGGGACTTGGTTTTATACACTTATGCATGCCTACTTGTTCTGTTTCATTCATTCAGCCTCGAGGAAAATGAAAAACTTGTGTTGACACCATTCGAGAAGAACCTTGACATCTGGAGACAGCTTTGGCAAGTGCTTGAACGAAGTGATTTGGTATGTCATTCTGTCCTGGATTTCTTTTTCTCTCTTAGGAGTCATTTGAATGGGTTAAGTTAATTTCAAAATATGATTGGCTCTTTTTACTTCTCTTTCAGATTGTTATGGTTGTTGATGCTAGAGATCCTCTGTTTTACCGTTGCCCTGATGTTGAACCGAAACAGTAGAAGGTTCACAGTCTGAGGAGGAAGGTGAAGATGGTCGTGGTCGTGGTCTTGGTCTTGATAAAGTTCTAGATGATCTGAGCTCGTTTGATCTTGCAAATGGGCTTGGTTATTCCAAGAAGAAACAAGTGGAGTCGCATAAACAGCACAAGAAGCCACCGAGGAAAAACTGATCGGTTTTGATGTATCAATTGATCAACAAATGCTAGAAAAATATGAAACAATGTTGTGTGTTTTTGCATGAAGTGTCTTTTACCAGATTATCACGAGACTTTTTTCTTATGTAAAATTGTTTGTTAAATGTTGTGTGTTTTTGCAAATATGAAATATATCGAGAATTTTTCAGCTCGATGCTGGTCATGAAAAGTCCTTGTGCCATTAGACTTATCTAGTAGACTTCTCGAGTAGACTTTTAAAGTAAACTTTTCTCGAATAGGCTTATACTACATAGTAGACTTCTTGAGTAGACTTCTCGAGTAGACTTCTCTCGATAATTTAACTCATTTACATATTAAAAGAGGTTCATACAATCAAAATGAAACAAAAGTACTTAAACTGAAACAAAAGTATTTCAACTTCTTACTCATGCTTTTCCAGTACACTTCTCCAATATACTTCATTAGTAGACTTCTTACTCAGACTTTTTTCTTAACACCTTATTCACTACTAATATGCTAAATACCTAATAATAGAAGAAAATTAATTATAGCTCAACTATAAGAAACAAACATGTAAAACTCATACATAAGCAATAGCAATAAATAACACAAACTCAAGAGTTAAAAAATAATCTTTATTTAACATAAATTACAGTTAAATGAATTTTATTAAAAAAATTGAACAAGTAGACTTCTAAACTTCATCAGAAGTCTACTAAGTAGAAGTCTACTTACTTCTTGAAGAAGTCTACTACTAATATGCTAAATGCCTAATAACAGAGAAAAATTAATTAAAGCTCAACTATATTAAACAAACATGTAAATTTCATACATAAGAAAGACAAATAAATAACAAAAACTCAAGAGTCAAAGAATAATTTTTATTTTTCATAAATTACAGATTAAAGAATTTTATAAGAAAATTAAAACAGTAGACTTCATCTGATGTACGCGGAAGTCTACTAAGTAGACTTCTTGGAGAAGTCTACGACTAATAAGCTAAGTAACTTGTAAAACATAAAACCTGATTCCACCATCCCTATAAACTATAAACACGTATAACTGATATAGAGGCAAAAACACTTACTAACACAAGCTCATGACCAAGAAAATCTTAAAAGTTCATTATATATTTGACAAAAAAACGTTTTAAAAAAAATATGGAAAGTAGACTTCTAATACGGTTAATGAAGTCTACTATTAGTAGACTTCTTGAAGGAAAGTAGACTTCTGCAGAGAAGTCTACTAGAAAAAGTAGACTTCTTCCAGGTCAGTTTTGCAATTGCCAAAAGATGAGTAGACTTCTCCTCCAAAAGTAGACTTCTATGGAGAAGTCTACTTTCGGAGTAGACTTCTTACAGGTCATTTTTGCAATTGACCAAACTTTGACTTTTATGGAGTAGACTTCTCCGAGATAGTAGACTTCTCGGAGAAGTCTACTCCTAAAAGTAGACTTCATACAGGTCACTTTTGCAATTGACCAAGTTTGACTTTTGAAGTAGACTTCTTGAACCCTGGAGAAGTCTACTATGGGTTAGTTTTGGGGTTGACCAAACATTGAATTAATTAAAAAGTAGACTTCTTCTCAGGCCAAAAGAAGTCTACTTTTTAATTCAACTTTTCGTCACCCCAAAAAAGCCTAGTAGACTTCTCCAGCTGTCTACTACAAAAAGTCAAAGATTGGTCAATTGCAAAAGTGACCTGTATGAAGTCTACTTTTAGGAGTAGACTTCTCCGAGAAGTCTACTATCTCGGAGAAGTCTACTCCATAAAAGTCAAAGTTTGGTCAATTGCAAAAATGACCTACTTTTAAAGAAGTCTACTCGAGAAGTCTACTCCATTTTTTTTGTTCTCAAAGGAAATGGAGTAGACTTCATCCGACCTGGAGAAGTCTACTTTGTTCACGCGGTCAATTGCAAAACTAACCTTTCCGTTGACTAGTAGACTTCTTGAAGGCCAGATGAAGTCTACTTTCGCAGCAAAAATCCGGAAAACACGAAATTTTACTGAAAATTTGACTTACCACTCGTCTTTAGCTTCTTTTCCAGCTGATATCTTCGATTCTTGCCACCACCAAGAAGCCCAATCGCAATTAACGACCAATTCAGCGGATATAGCAAGATCTAAGAGCTTTAAATTTTTAATAGCTAAATTATAGAGTTTTTGGGAAGAAAATAGAGAGAAAATGGAAGAATAGAAGCATAAGGCAAGAGACAATGAGCTATCCAAGCTCAAAAATGGGTTTTTGGTGCAATTAAAGCTTCAAATTGGTTGAAAATGGTGGTTGGGTGAATTGATGATGATGGCATTTTCGTGAATAAGTGAGGAGGATGAGGATTATTTAGTCAATTGGATTTCCAAAAATTAAAGAAATTAATTTGAATTAATGGTAATTTCGTAAATAATTGAAAGTGAGAAGGATGGTTTGGAGAAAAAGTGGTTAATGTTGAAATGGGAAATTTGGTGGGTTAGATTTACAATTGACCTCAATTCTTGAGTCATTTTTGCAAACCTCCCAAATTACTAAGCTTTTGTAATAGTATTGTAGAAATATGATAGCGCAAAGTAGGCAATTACTTCATTCAACGATAATGATTTTATTGTAAGAAAAAAAAATGATTTTACCAAAGTAGAATCCGACATAATTTTCCAAAACCTAAAATCATATGTGTTCATCACTCTCAAATATTCAACCATATAATTTGTAGTAAGAAAATCAGTAATTCTTCGATAACTTTGTTCCATATCGATCTTTGTTAGCATATAATTTAAGATTTAACAACTGAGAAGTCTTCCTTTGCAAAGGAGAATATAATCTTCGTACTTTGATTAAACGGAAGAACATCAACATTATGATAATTTGGGTTTATTATATTTGTGTATTTCTCCAGTTATCTATGTTTTTATGATTAAATATCGAAAACAATGTATCAAATTCTGAATCTTCCAAATTAATTTCAACGCAAAGTTCGATCTAAAGTAGGTATACAATACTTTATAATCCGTGTTGATCCTTCATTTTTTTTATTTGGTCTCTCAAAGATATTGTCATTAATAATGATTTTCGTTTCGAATACTGTATGATTGACCCGTATGATTGACCCCCGAGATCAGTTATTTTGTTTCAAAATCGAATATTAAAGACAATTAATGTTGTTTTATTTTATGATGTTTACTGATAATATTTTAAGCTCATTAATTTATTATCTAACTTTGTATAATACCCCCTCCGTTTTTTATTATATGATATTTTAGAGATTTGCACACAGATTAAGAAATCAATTAATTATCTACTCTCAAAATAAAATATGTTTTTTTGTCAATTCCAAAACAGTTCAACCAATACAAAAATAAGATTCAGAATTCAAACAGTCAAAACAACAAAAATATAATTAATTTTTACATAGAAATTTGAGACCATCAACTATTTTAGAACAAAAAATACTCTCTAAAACATCTTTTAATAAACAAGGGAGGGAGTATTCTTCTACTCTTTTTAGTTTAAAAATTAAACTTTTACAATTGACTAAATTAAATGACGTTTAGTCAAATTAAAATTGACTAAATTAAAAATTAAACAAATACGTTTAGTCTTGATAATGGATATCATACAACTTTTGTCAAAAAAAGCGAGTGAAAGACACCATAATACACACATACAAACACACAAAAACTGAAAATTTAGAAGAAAGCTATGAACTAAAATAAAAAATAGAAAGCCGCAAGAAGATGTATATGTTCGATGCATATCAACAGGAAAACGAAATAATGTACTGAGAGTTTGCATTTGCGAAATAGCCAGAGCCGTGCCTAACGTGCATTTAAAAAGGCTTTTGCCTCAGGCCAATAATATAACATTTTGGGGCTCCTAAATTTCAAAAATGGTTTATCAGAGTGGTATTAGGGAGTATGTTTTACGTTCCAAACTTGAGTTCGACCTACTTCTACCTCATATTTGTTTTTATTTTTCGGAAATAGAATTTAGAAAAAAAGAAATATAGATTTCAAAACCAAAAAAGGAAATATGTATCCAAACCGAAAACGAAAATTCTAAATCAAAAAATTATATTTTAGTTTATATAATTATACTTATGGGGTTAAGTTTTTTCAAACAACATATTCAATAAAAATTACAATTAGTTTTAGATCTATCAAAATTCAAAGAGCATTTTTATATATTTGCCTTAGGTTCCTATTAACCTAGGCACGGACTGGAAATAGCTTGGGTTTTGCCAAAACTGTTAATCACGTTTGTATATTATTTTTAAAACAATTACAAAAGAACACTTTTTATAACAAAACATTATGATCAACATATATATATATATATATCTGTCTTAAAGCAGGGATAGAGATAGAGAAGTAATACCTTTTATGCAAATTACTTCTTTTTGGTGCTCTCCTTCGCTATCTTCTTTATCTTCGTTCTTAATATTCTTCTTATTCAGCTTTTTTGTCGATTGGCTTCCTTATTCTGCTTATTCTCATTCTTGTTCTATTCCAAAGCTTGAAAATCAAGTCCAATCGCCACGAAGATTATTTGTGCAAAACGGCATAGCAATGACCACTCGTTAAAGTTTCGTCTCTACAAAGACACAAACGTTAGAAAATGGATTGGTCTCCATAATGTTGTATTTAAAACGTAAGGTTACTTTTTGTATTTTGTTTGGAGAGGTCTTTTACCTCCATAATGTTGTGTGAAGGGAATGGCAAGTAAGTCTATGAGAGCAACAAAAAACAGCCAAAATATGATTAATGGATATTTGACAAATCTGAAAACAATAAAACTGAGTTAGAATTAGTACCATGGAAAACAAACAAAAAATTGAAAGAGAAAAATAATGATCTTATATTGTTTGACAACCATTAAGAGAACGCTTCCACCTTTTTAGATCTTAGAAGTTATTGTCCATTCCATCTTGTATAGCTGCAAATCACAAACAATGTAAGAATCAATATTTTAACTTTGATAAAAAAAATTATTGCACAATATGTAAATCGAGAGCTAGCAAAACTGTAATGACGTTGTGAATGAAATGAAGGCTTAATTTATAGGAAAAAATTGTGTCTAAAAAA
This sequence comes from Alliaria petiolata, assembly GCA_020283515.1. Lineage (NCBI taxonomy): Eukaryota > Viridiplantae > Streptophyta > Magnoliopsida > Brassicales > Brassicaceae > Alliaria > Alliaria petiolata. The sequence continues at coordinate 91,558,144 of JAHZTW010000002.1, forward strand.
ATCTAGGTTAAGCCGCAAAAATCTAAATAAATCTAGGTTAAGCTTGACATATTGATTAATTTGATTATCGATATTTATTGAATATTTTCCGAATATTCAATTTTTTGAATCTGCGTTGATACTATATGAAATTATTTCGGATACTTAAATATTACATATCAATAATATTAAATACATAAATATTTGAAAGATACAATCTCAACAGATTAACCAATTACGTGATTTAAAAGATATTCATTTTATTTTAAATGATTGTGAGTTGTTATGGTAGTTCCTATTTTTGGTATTAATTTTTTATAAGTTGTTATGGTATTGTATTCAAATTTTTGGTATTAATTATTTATAAGTTGTTATGGTAGTTCCTACTTTTGGTAATATACTAAGATTAAAATATTCGTATTTCATTAATTAATTGTTTTCCGAAATTTTAGTCATAATTTTTATTTTCGTTCATAGCAAATATATGACTAAGATTTTGGTATCCGAGAACGAAGGATTTATTTGAAACTCTTCCCAAATCCTTACCAAGATCTTAAACTAATAACATATGTTGTACTAAAATCTTAGGATAATCTAAATTCGAAAATAAGTAAACATATGTTGTACAATGTAGAATCAAGATTGAGAAATTGTGTCAAACAGCCCCATTTTAAGTTTTCAGTTCAATAATAGACCTAAAAATTTTGTTAATCACTTTTAGCATTATTAGGAAGGTGTTAGACACATTTAGGAAAGCTGTCATAACTCAATTTAGGAAGCTATTAGACACACATTTAGTAAGGCTTTTCTAACTTTAATGAAAATTTAGGAAGTCGTAAGGAATACATTAGACACGTTTAGTAATGCTTTCCTAACTTTAATGAAGGCTATTTATGAACAAACGAGTTTCTAGGGTTATTTTTAAAAAATAAACTTCATTTTGTGCTCTTTAAGAAAATTGCCCATCAAGATTTTGTAAGAAATTAATTTTAATTTCGATCCACAAAATTTGAAAAAAATAATTTTTTTTTTACTTTAATTTATAATAGTTTACTTTATTTTATGATTTCAACAACTGATCTACATATATGGATATAAATTGAAAAAGTATATAAGGAAAAATTATTTTCGTAACAAATTCAATTTTTTGTGTGTGGAAATTATCATAAACAAATTGCATGAATTGATTTGCCTATATTTATGCACAATATTTTTGAAAGATTTGCATTTCATAGATTTTCAAACCGATTAGCAGATCGGTTTAATTTAAATGATATTTAGATCCGCGTCCTTTTAAATGGATTTCGGGTTGGATTTTTTTCACTAACTGAGTTGACTCAGTTGATTCGTCCGATTTTATCCCTAGTTATACTTGTTATCAAACAATATTTTCTCATTAACTTAGTGGCATTTTACGTAAATAAATGTCTTTTTTTTACCATCTCTAAAAATGTACTTCCAAAATAATATTGTATAGATGATCATTCATCTCATCATCAATATCTTCAATTAAGTAATTTCTACAACCATTTATTATTTTGCTTTTAAAAAAATGAAATTTCAAATTATTGATTGTAAAGGAAAATATATTTACAAAAAATTGTTTTCTATCAAAATTAAAAAATCAAATAATAAGCTAAAAATTCAATGCTTAGAAGCCTTATAACTGAGTTAATTTCACTTAAAGGCACTTTTGAGTTTCAAAATAACAAAGAAGACACTTATATAGCTACTAGGTGAGTGCCCGCGCAAATACACGGGCTATTGTGTTCTATTAAGTTGCGGATTCTATATTGGTGTTGGTCACATAATTTACTTAAAATTTCTTGATTCAATTTGAAATCATTGTTGGCCAGATGTTTATATGCATACCAACAATAATACTAAGTTGCGCCAAACGTTTCTAATTCTAAGTATTATAAAGAAAAACACGATTAATAGATCTAAGTACTATAAAGAAAAACATGATTAATAGAATATAGATACCAAAGTTACATCATCCAAATAAAGAAACGCAAAATCACTCAGAACCAATAGGATATAAATACCATCAAGAAAAACACGAATATAATTTATCGTTAGGGAACTAAAAAAGTTTCGGGAACACTTCTTCGTAAACAACATTCAACGTCTTCCGCTGTGGCTTATTATCTTTATCCGTTACCAAGATTTTCAACCCCGACCTGGAAGTTACCCTTGATAAATCCACGTATAATTGGCCATGTGTAAATACCGGTTTTGGCAGAAACACTCCTACTTTCGCAAGTGTTTGACCTTGACTCTTGTTTATGGTCATCGCAAAAGCCAAAGTGATTGGAAACTGTTTACGTCTCATCCTAAACGGAAACCTCGTTTCCGTTGGGGACACGAAAATACGGGGTATAGAACCTTCTCTCCAACCTTAACACCCGTAATGACTCTAGCTTCGATAACGTAATTGGCCATCTGGGTTATAAGCAACCTCGTCCCATTGCACAAACCATTCTTAGGGTCAATGTTTCGGAGCAACATTATCGGAGTTCCAACTTTCAAACGCAACTCATGGTTTGGCAATCCGGATATTTTCACTGTTAAGAAATTCATCGGTATTGATCATATTACCATGTACACACTCATTATCAGACCCGGAGCTTAGGGATGGAACTTTAGATGTCTCATTACTATCTAACTCCCGATCGGTTGTGTTAATACTATCACAACTTCGATAGATTCTCTCGAAACCTGACGAACGCAAAGCAATTGTTATTATACATGCTATAAGCTCAGTATACATTGTTGTAATTTTAAAAATTACCTGGTAGCTGCGATAACATGTAGTTATTTACGATTTCTACGTCATCGTTTCGTGGACTTAAAATCGCTCGTTCTTGAAAGAACTTGGGATCCGTTTTTCCTGCATACGATCGTCCATAAACTTCGGTGACTATTGCTTTAATCGGATCTCTGCCATCCATAATCAGCATATCCTCGGGAATGTCAATCTCGGATTCGCCTAAACTATTCCCATTTATTTTCCCGTCACCAATATCTAATATCCGTTGCAAAAATTCTGCCAGATCATGCATTTCCTTACTATTATCTCCTGGTATTAGCCGCATATTCTTTGTAAGCTTTAACAGCTCACAATCTGGCCAAAGAGTGGACGAATTTAAAGTTGCCATGACAATTTCTACCCTCCCAGCATTCGGCATAACTGGCAAGATCTCCCTTAGAACGTAGAGCAGCACCAAGCAAACTCCAGAGATACGTTTTTCCAGTACCCCCTGAACCATACACAAAGAACATCCCTCCACTATTTTTATGCACAGCAGTTAATATCTTGTCATAAATTACCCTTTGCTCGTCTGTAACAGTTGCTATCAACTCATCGTGCCTACGTTGCAAAACCTCGTGATCGTAACTTTCCTCGTCTCTAATAAGTGGATTACGGTGCGTTTCCATGACCATGTCGTCTGGGAACGACATAGGGGTGAAATTTGCAAGAGAACTCCCACTGGTAAGTAACAATTTTTCTATTTCAACCAATGCATAGTTCTTGATTTGATCCTCCGAAAGCGTCAGCTCTACACGAATCCTAGCAGATACTAGCTAACATAACAAACAACACCGTCTAAGAATAGTAAATACGTATCACCCTTAAAATTTATCATACCTCGGTTCCCGGTGTCTTTCCTTTGCTGGTACAGAACATCCCCCGCTAGGATCCGCCAAGTCGCATCCCAAACTCTCGATGGTATGACAATACTATTTGTAATCAGCATGATTACAAATAACCTACGAATATATTTCTACGACGCCCAAACATCGGCCTTGTTAATAGCATCAATGTATTCCTTATCATCATCCAACAAATCATAAGCATAGCAAGCCTCTTTGAAGCTTTGATATTGAGTCTCCTCCACGGTCTTTATATCCTCGTAACTCTTTGGCCCTCTCACTATGTTCAACAGAAGCCTCAAATAATAGGCCTCACCGATGGACATAGGGACATACGTTACTCTACCTAGCGTAAATTTGGCTCTAACCCTTGGACTCCACGTTCGTTTAGTTGCAATCCATCTGAACTTCATAGGAATCTCTGCGTATGTTAAAACTCTAGCCTCATCAAAGCTCTTGTTCCATTCCATCCAAGCAATGAACTTAGAATGACCAGCCGAAAGACGATTTACCACATCCTCTGCCGGATCATCTACGTTAAAAATAACTTGTTGCTGATTTGGCAAATGAAACGGAAGTTTCACAACGGAAACCGTTCGATAGTGTGTTAAGAAAGACAAAAGACGCCACGTTGACTCACAAGCTGAGATATATCTGGCAAACCGAGATATTAAAAATTAATAACGTGTCGATGAAGCAAACTATTGGGAATAATATAATAAGGAGAATAATATAATACGAAACTAATCCACCTGCAACTAAAATGTTTTTTTATCTTGTCATTATCGTCATCATTCTCGACGGTGGCACGTACATAATCTGCTCCTTTATGAATGTACTTGAAGAGGTACTTGACATAACGGGACTGTATAAACCATTCAACATTTATATGGGCTCTATAACGGAGTGTTAAGTCTTTGTTATAAGGGACCACTTAACCATTATCACAATTGAAACCCTTTTTGGTAATAGTTCTACCATCCTCGCGTCTCCTATATATAGGATAGCCCACGTCGTCGATCTTAGTGTGTGGACTGAAGGATTTCGGGAAGAACTTTGTAAATCTTCCTTCCGCCATGCAAACACTACTCTTATTTAGTACACCACATGGTCCATGTATCATTACATCGCCAACAACATCATACAAATCTGGCTCGGTCGTCTTATCAGGTATTTCTGCACAAATAATATTGTCGATATCATCACCAGTAGGTAACTTGTGGCAAGGCTTCATGAAAAGCACAATATGTGCATGAGGCAATCCTCTGTCTGGAATTCGATTGTGTATATAGCTACACATATAAAAAATACAGTCCATTAAAAAATATTTATTGTAGCATAGACTACTCAATAGAAATCACCGGGGATTAAAAATAAAAAAATTACTAGCGGACACGCCTCCTAACACGTCCTTCTTCGTCAACTGATATATAAGGTCATCTAGCTTCATCTTGAATATTCGGCAACATACGTCTGGTCTATCCTCAGATTTTAACCCGTGTCTGTCTAAGTGTCTAGTAATCTCAGGCCATTTGGGATTACACGTGAACGTTATAAACAGATCAGGGAAACCAAAGTGTTTGCATGTCGTCATTACATCTAAGTAATGCTGCAACAAATACCTCGTACCACCAGTAAAAGACGACGGTATAATTATCCGTCGTCCTTGTGCCGAGATATCTGAAACACCCTTCACAACATTTTTTCGAATCTGATCATAACTCTCCGACCGGAGCTTTTGCTGGTTAAAAAACAGATACCGAAGTCTGTTTGTTTCAACCATCTTGTATGCGTCCACCAAAAACTGTTGATAAAGCCTTCCTGACATAACAATTATTGGTGATTCACCGAACCGTTCCTGAATGCGGTAAGCAAAATATTCGCGCATTGTTACATGTTTCCTTTTTCGTCCTTCCGTATCGACAAACCTAATGTCTATTCCCAGCCTAAAACCATCCTCACCGTAAGGAAACAACAATGGATACTGTAGGGCTAAATACGCGGGGTGCAATTCACTTATCCTATGTAACTTTCCAGTATTAGTCTGGATAACTATATCCCGTGTCTCGGATCCAATATCGAAATCACTGGGGATTAAAGCAGCCACCTCATCGGCGGACAGAAGATTAGTAGTTCTTGCATCAGAATTCCTATCACACGTTAAAGTTAACCTTAGACTGTTCTTATCGTTCGCTAAATCAAGCCGGTCCCGTGCACTCCGAAACGCCTTAACGTGACAGTTGTGTCTGTCCAACATAATTTTGAGCTGGGTAACAATCGTCTCTCTAATACCGGTATCGCCAGGGGATGCGCCCTTCCTGCATCAAACTCAAATAAGGAATCTACACTGTCGAGAATACTTAGACAATCTTAGGAACCGAGGATATATAAAGTACCCGTAAGCCGCATCCTGTTAAATATTTCATTTGCAGTATCGTGGATGTAAAGTTGCAAAAACGCTGGAGCTTTTCCAGGCGGTGGGAGTAAGTCACCTGCCCTGTGATAGTTCTCTCCACACATTCTAAATAAGAAGGGCCCCATGCCATTGTTGATAGAATGGTCAACCTTTCCTCCAAGGGAAGTGAAAGAAAACATCATGTTATAAGCTCTCACGAATTCAAGAAAATGGTTCCTCTCTTCACCAGTATTGTATAACAATACTAATAGTGTCCTCGGTGGAGTTTTTAAGAGAGGAAGCACTACTCTTCCCTGACCGCAACACATCGAGAACAAAGGTACTGACTGTGCAAATTTTTTCCCAAGTCTTTCCCCGTACCACATAAAGGATTTACAGTCGTAAACATGATCACCATCATCATAGTAACCAACAAAATCTTAAGCAACTGTTACAATATCTAACGAAAACTAATAATATACTAAGAACAACAACTATATCCAAACTAAGATCATTAGCTTTATTTGTCAAACCGGGATCAACGCCTGTCTTAAAGTCCGTCCTAGTTACCCCTTCATAGGAAATCTCCATTGGGCCACCAGTCACCTTACCCTTACTATGCGCCTTGGCCTTTCTCCTCGGGTGCTCCTCCTCCACAGGATTATCATCTTCGGATTCTGAATCATCGCCATCTTCATCATCGGTTACATCAAAGCAAATAATTCTTTTTTTGTTGATAGAAGCATTCAAAATCCCTAGAGTTCAAAAATAACAATTTAAGAAAATAAGTATCTAACCGCTTATTACATGATCCATGCTAAGAAATTAGTTTTACAAATTACTTAATTTATAGCTCGATGCTCAGCCCTTCTCTTTCGTATATAAGCCATCATTTTCTGTCTCGCAAGACGACATTCATGTTGGTGTGAATCAACGTCAACAATGGTTTGGTTATTAATCACCTGATGAGTGATGTAGTTGGCAATCATATCGGGGGGAGCATACCTATTCATTGTTGTGTTCACACCTAACAGTGGACAACATTAATACAATGCTACGGTTAATAATAAGACAACGGAAAGAAGCAATACACAACTTACGTAACCCAGGGAAATGGGAAGTCGCAGATGGAGATACAATACTTTTCTTCTTTCTAGGTGTATAATGCCTCTTAGTCTTCATTAATAAGAGTTCCACAAAGCGTGATTGAAGTTATAATATGAAATGAGAGCTTCTTCAAGTTAACATCTGCATCGCTAGGGTTAATAATAACACTTATATACGATCTAACCTGCTATAGAATATTTAATATTAAGCAATTAAGTAAAGATTTGGATAGAATACTAACTTAAGTATTATCTATTTACATTTTTCTTCGCAAACTCAAAATCTAACTATTTTCTCGCATGGTATATATAGTAACACATGGACTTAAGTAATATCTCTCCATTATATTTTTTCGGAAAAAAGTAAATTAACATTTTTATCACATACTATAAAACTAACATTATGGTTCGTAAAGTACGCACCTAAATCCAAACTTTTACATTATTGTAACATAAATTAGAACCCAATATAAATGAACTATTCTCCAAGTGCAGATTCCGTTGAATTGAATATTATGATAACAATAAAATTTCAAAAACCTAATGAATATCATAATATAGAGCAGGTATCAAATAAGTAAATATAAGAATTTTAAGCAAATATCAGTTTTCAAATAATTGGCAAAGATATTATATATTTTTTATTAACTGTTTAATTCTTTTTCCCATTATCGCGTTAAGTTTATTTATCAAAACACATTTATTCCAATTTTGTACGGAATTCGTGGTCACCGCATGGCAACACTTGACCCCAAACCATCGATAATGGATGTTGCACGACCATCCTTGGCCAATCATATCCTGTTAAATGCATTAGTATTCACGATTAGTAGGCGTTCCTTGATCTGTGACTAGGCGTTCCTTGATCCGTGACTACACCATTAGCATGTTCTATTCGCTGCCTTTTGGATTCTGGTGAACAATCCGCTGCAAATTCGGATTCGCCACCCGAACATACATCTTCCTCCACAATAATAGGTGGCTATAAAAGAACACAAGAGTGTCACAACAACAAACATACAAATAGACATAATAATATTTAACACACACAACGAATTTACCTGCGAGTTAATCTCGTCACGGTACTTGTCGATAATATCACCATCTCTTGAAATAAGATCAACAACAAATGACGACTTAATCTTGTTCACATTAGCCTCAAAAACAGCGACTTTAAAAAGCATTTCCTTATCTATCAGACCGGCCAAGGATGGTCGTAGGGCCACGACACCATCCTATTTTGTTTGAAATAAAATATTAGCATAAAAACATAACACTAATCGTCTATCTGTTTAGAACAGATAAAAACTAACCTCTACGGCCTCATCATACAACTCCTCGGCAGTTTCCCAATAAGCTTTTTCCTCAACGGATCGAAAACTAAGAAACTCGCCCAACCACCGTACGCGTCAGAAACTTCCAGCACAAGGAAGTGGCTACACATAGATCAGAAAGATTAAAGAAATCTCAAAAGCACATTAAAAGAGATTTAGGATACCAATAAATCTATTCAGATATAACTATAAATAATCAAATACCTAGCGACAACGTTGGTAACATCCTTTTTGCATTGTAGACATTTCCAAACAGGTTGATCAAGATCGTCAAACTTATCGGGATAAGGAAAAACTTTCCTATTGCACTTTTTGCAAGCTATGTAATACCAGTTGTTGTTATTACCAAGGGACGTCACGGTTGCCAATGTTAGGAACCTCCCGGGCTTCACATTAATAAATAGATTAGTCTAAAATACACAACAATAACAAAAACATAGATGTCATTCAAATGCGTAGACATACCTTGCTACAATCATGGAGCCCATTAATCGACATCCTCATGTACTTAAAACCCAAGAATTCGTCTTACAACGAATCTTGTGAAACAATGGACCCGCTATCGTCGCTAGGGACCAGCTGAATCTTATTTACCAGTAGCCTATCAAAATTAATAACATCAGTTAGACCAATTTCAAACGAATAAAAAAGATCGAAGTTACAATCATAAAGATAAATAGAGAGATCAATATACTTGGCCGCAAATTCTTTCACATAGAGACTTTTTGGGTTCAACAAAATCTTGGTGGTATCCAACGAATTCGTAATGTTTATATCCCCTACAAAACGCATAAATTAGAGAATACATCTTATTCAAACATTTGAGAACAGTCATAGCGGGCACAAAATAATAGATATTAGAGGAGCGAATTTTACTAATAAATCTCACCACGGTATTCTCTAACACTTGCAAACATGATAACACAGACAACAACCCAAGTGGCACTATGTTTTACGTATTCCGAAACTTGTTTGGCGTAGTCTCCGCAGAAAACACATTCCAATTGTCTACCTCTAGATCACACAAAACATAAATGATAATTAATAAAATATAGTGAGTGTTGTATACGTTACCAACATAGGATAACTGTTTAGACTCACTCGGTATCCTTAAGCCCAAACTTAAGTCTAGCTCGAGACTTCCCCTAGGTTTTGGTTTCCTCAACATGACCCACATATATAATCTGGCCAATAGTATCTGATTACAAACAAAACCCAAAAATTCTGGTTAAATATAGGTAAGCCAGATTTATTAGTGTTTTAAACCAACCAAGTCCTATGCTCACTTACCAACTAAATACCGGCGATCAAAATCATCTGATAAAATCTCTTTAAAACCTACATAAAATCTCTCCGGGACAGTAGATGGAAAATCCAAACACTTCGTAATCCTGGTAGTGGAGTAAAATATTATCTTAAAACGTGACCGACACGTGCGATAATCCCCTTGGATTTCTGCGAGCTTGAAAGTGTCAATGAATACAGCTTGGCCCTCTTTTAGTTCTTTGGCAAAGACCTTAGCATGATATTTCTCAACAGTTGCATGGATTCTATCACCCTAAAACAAAAAGGATCATTATTAATAAATTTAGATCGGGATTTGTTACAACGCCAGTCTATTTATAGTAAAATCTTTACCCTTGATCAAGCAAGACCATCTCGAGACTACTTCCGCCTTTGCCTTTGAAGCCATCCCAAACCCTGAGCACACGAACTCTTATCTTGTAATTATCAGAAGGCGGCTGAAGCCCCTTGATGAGAACAGAAAGAGAAGGTTTCCTACTAAAAATTGACATTGGAGAAATTTATGTAGATTTCTTTCAAGAAGAACAATATGACGAATACTTGGATGTGGCCGAACAGGTATATATTTATACACGATATAAGACCGACTATGAATATATATTAACTTATTTAAGTATCTTACTAAATAGATGATATACATATAAACCTTAAAAAATGTATAAATCCCATAACGATAATGCGAAAAACAAAGACTTTCTAAATAGCTTAGAGTAGCCCATGGAGAAGATTCCTAAAAAATATGTAATTTATACATATCCAAAAAAGCAAACAATAACAATATATATAATATACGAACTATTAAGTAATTAGATATATAGTATACGATATATATAGGTATATAGTGTACCTACGAACTCATTAAAGAATGTATTTTTTAAGGTTAGGGATAAAAACAATAACAAATATCAAAGATTGCGTTTACGAAATATACATAACAAGAATAAAAATTGTTGACTATTCTTAAATTAGGTATGTACAAAATTACCAAGTGGGTTCTACCAATGCGTTTTACATAACCGAGACATCATTAACACAGCAGACTCACTAATCCCATAGCCCGAAGATATTATTGGCGAAAGTGAAACAACGTACAAACAATAGCACATTCATTGATTTATCTATAAAGTAGCACGTTCGTTGTCTTATTTATTATTTATCTATAAAGTAGCACGTTCGTTGTTTTATTTATAAAGCACATTCATTGTTTTACTTATAGCGTATGGCCGTATTAAACACAGACTTAACGAATATCACAACTACTTACTTTAGTACTTATAGTCAAGCACAATATACAAAAAAAGCTTTAATTTATAATAATACGAATACAAAATATATTCAAGTGCCGGATACAAAATATCTCTGACAAAAATATGGTAAACAATGTACATTGAAAATATCATATACGAATACTCAGACACTGAAGAATTAGGGTTTGCGAACTCCATACGTCTGAAACCCCAAATAAACAACCGGTATGCTTCTTAAATTCATTATCGAATATAAAGACATCCTCTTAATTACAACACCAAAAACCTAAAGATTAGATCCTCGTAATCGCGACACCAATATGGTACTTAAAACGTATAAATAAAAACCCTTGCTACCATTGATAAATATAACTAATGCAAGAAATTCCTTAGAGACATAGTAAAACTATAAAATCCTTGTCACAATTGATCAGTATAACTAATAATGCAAGAAAATTCTGAGATACATAATTAAAATACGAAGCTCTTAACACAATATTTTCTAATTTGGAGCAACGAGTGCATCAATCAACCCTAGCGTAATACATTCTTCGCTAGCTCTTGCGAACGTCGGATACAAAAAACCATTTGGATGTCTTCGAAAGATGTTGGTCCTCTAGCAACAGACAACAAACTTCTTAGGTAGTAGATCTCACCATGTCGTGGTGTCAGGTATGGAAGCCGCACTTCATCCTCAATGCACTTACGATGGCAACGTGGGAGCCACGTTTTAGTTTTCCGATGCCAACAAAACTCCTTTGGAATTTCCGTGTAGAGGAGACTCCTGGCTTCTGCATACCGTCTGTTACAATCCATCCAAGTTAAAAATTGTGTCTTCTTAACAACCGGTTCACAACCTTCCTCTGGATCATGTTCCATGAATTTCGTACACTGGTTCTGCGGTAGATGAAACGGTAAGATTGTCATCTTCACCAATGTCCTGCTCACATTAAAAAAAATTGAATAATCGCATAAACGCAATCACAACAATCAACCAAGAATCTTACTAAAAACCGTAAACAGTATTTCATACAATACCAACCTTTTTAATTTTCGCCGCAACTCTTCTATCAGCAAACGGGTACAATAAGTAGTTAGTTATATATAGTTACACTGACCTTTAGCGTGGTAGGGTTTTAATTTATACGCACTGACGTGTCCAAATCTCCCAAGAATATCGCTTATATTATAATCGAGAAAGTAATAAGGCTCTTTTAATATATTCGATAACATGAATATCGCTTATATTATGTTCGACAACAATAATATTAAACGAAAGTGCACTTTGCGAACTATTTACAAACCCAAATTAAATTTTTTTAACCAATTATCGTGAAATAATTCTTAGTTTTAATAATCACGATCATAATGACAACCATCTCAACCAGTTACCACAACTTTGATATGCTATTGCAAACGCATTATTAAAAAAATCATCAAAGTAGCCAAAGGATTTGGAAAACAGGACTTAAACCTTGTGTCTATAACATAATATATGTCTTCTTGACATCAGAACATAATCACACTGCATATAACTGACGTAGGTATTCGTTGTCCATAAACATGTCCCGTAAACATTCAGCTTCCGGAAGAAGAAGATCCAATAAAATTTGTGTACATTTGTAAGCAGCGGTAGCTATCCAAACACCCTCGCTTAGTAAAATAGAAGCAAATCTGATTACACAGATAACAACGGCACCCGTGCATTTTCCCAACTTATCAAGAAAGGCCTCAGAGTAGTCCATCTAAAAAACCACCCGTAAACGCAAAAACCTGTTAATTTTACATGTACCACCAGATAAGTCCTAATTAAGATATTGGAATTACGGTTTAAGAGAAAACACAGACGAAAGAGCTAGGGTACACAAAAATATATCAAAACATACCTGCGATCAATAAGTTCGAAACATACATCGCGACGTCTATTAATAGAATTCGATTTACGCTCTACAAAGTTCCCAACATTCACGACTTGGCCAATCAAATCTAAAAATAAAAAATAAAATCAGAATATATTAAATATACCTAACCTAGGTAAAACCTTTTATTAACATCAACTCACCAACACACACGTCGGGATCTAATAATCCAGCTTTAATACTCTTGAAATCAGCAAAAGAAATCAGCTTTAATGACCAAGGCCTAGTGGAGGAATATTAGAAAACTTTGTTGTTGGCGTGCATTGCACTCTAAAAGCGTGAGCAACCGGTCGGAATCCACCAACAACAGGTCGAAGATCAAAACCGGTAAAAAGAACCCAATCACCTTCGCTGATCCGCACAACAAAATCATCACTAATTTCGTCACATAAAATCGCCTGGATCTTATCACCCTTCATAAAAAGTAGAAAGAAACAATAATTCAGTTCAAGTCGTAAGAAATCTGAAAACAGAATATTAAAGGGTGTAAAACGCCTTACTTTATGATCAACTAATATGAGATTTATCAGTTCATCAACCTCGTTTAAGTGCTTAAATATACGAAGCACCTTAACCCGCGTAGTCCATCTATAGGAATTCGGATTTAGTTCTGATACATTAAAAACAACGTTGCGATATTTCTTATGGATAACCCCTGAAAGCAGGTGAGCCATTAAATGTCCGCAAACACCAATCGTAGAACAGAAAGACCTAATTCAAAAAGTGGCAAAGTCTTACGACGTTCTAAACCTTTGATATAAGTTAATATATATAATAACACGATTATTCCTACATATATAAGTAATTTTCTGTTTCTGTTTATCTTCACCAGTTTCAAACCCCAAAAATAAATCGCATCTCATTAAAGAAAAAGTTAAAATAAATAAGATATATAAAGTCTGTAATTCTCGCAAAGAATATAAAAACACCATGTTTTTCGCAGATAATGGTCGATACGTGCGGGCGTCTAATCGTTTCATCTAACGCTTAGCGATAAAGGTCTCAAATTTCCGTAATAAATTTCCGTAAATATAAGCTTATGTCTCAATTACAATTATAATTTAGATGTAAATCTTGTAAAAAGTCTAAACTATTTTGGCATATTTTATTTTTAGATGTGATTCCGTACGCATAAGATTTGTAAATAATAACGTAAATATTTTATAAATATAAGTATATCCGGTCTAATAATAATAATAATAAAAATATTACAGATTGAATACTAAAGCCGGATTAAAAAAACTACAAATGATAATCAACCGATCACCTATATTAAATAAAAATTAAAAAAAAACAAAAAAAACAAAACAAAAACGCATGCATCAGGCACCATATCCGCCGTCCTTCCGACACAACCGACGCTTTTTCCTTGGTAACCTACCACAGTCGGATTTAAAGTAACCAACACCAAAAAACATCAAACTTCAAACCAATGCATCAAATTTAAAAAAAAAAAATACAAAATTTTAATATCAGAAATTATACCAACCTAAACTTAAACTCCTCGACCTCGGGTATCAAAGGATTTAACATCACGCGAAAACATGCAGTTGCTGAAACGGTCACTTTGTCTAAACGCAAACAACCAATATTTAGAAAACAAATCCAATAAAACGTTCGACCCACTTTCAAAAACGGATATATCAAAATACCTTGAAAACACTACTTGAAAAAAATGGCTATAGTCACAGAAAAAATAATGGCTAAAGGTTGAAATACGTGGCTATACTACGAAATAGCTACCGAAAGCCACAAATAAATTCGGTGGCTATAGCGTCGTGGCTATTTACTTTCGTGATATTCCGTGGCTATTTAACAATATTAAGTCACCGTTGAGCCACTTTCTAATTCGTGATTAATTAGCCAGGAAAAGCCATTAAAGATCCATGGCTAATTAGCCACAACCCAATCCATGGATAATCAGTGGCTACTTCAGAAAAAATAACAAAAAAAAGAAGAATTAAAATTGTTTATTGATAATAATATTTTATCATATACAATAAAACGAAAATAATAAACTATTTAATTTAAAAACATTAAATAACAAACTGAAAATATATTATTTCGCCGTTGTGGTATACCCACCACCGCTTCCTCCGTATTTACCACTACCGCCGCTGCGTTAACCACCACTACCGCCGCTGCGTTAACCACCACTACCGCCGCTGCGTTAACCACCACCACCGCCACTGTCTCTTGTTTGATCCTCGTTAACGGTGCCGCTACGGCCATCAAACTCTTTTCCATTCATCTTCCTAAAGCAAGACGCTTTTGCAAAAGTCAAATCTAAGAATCAGATCGAGCGCTAAAACCAGAAGCAAAATCAAATGAGACTAACCATAATTAATCTTAACCTGAAATCGAATCGAAATCCTAGGGCCGCCACTCTCACCAATTCTTCATGTCTTGTTTTATTCACAGTCATCGTTGCCGATTCGTCGTTTGTGGCTGTGCAACCTTCGTCGTAGTCTGTGTGCCTCCATCTCTCTCCCAGGGATTAACACCACCATAGACGATGAAGACTTATCTGTAGAAGAATTAACCTGGCTCTCACATTCCTCTGATGCTGCAAGAGAAACTCACGAAGAAGAAAGAGGAGAAAAGAAAATACAGGAAAAGAAGGAGAGAAAAAAAAGAAGAGGAGAAGATTTGCATCCGTTAGATTTAGTCTTATCAACGGTAGATAATAAAATAAATGTGATCCTTGTCTCTTTAGATTAACCAATGAGAAATCAGATTTTTATCTTCTTTTTTTAACGTCTTTGTTTTGTGTTTTTGTCATCAGTTTTTGTTAATCTGCATTTTAAAAAGTTTTAGAGTTCATAATAATTTATGGACTAGGATTTAAGTTTTTGGATTTAGAATATTGGGGGCTTAGGATTTAGATAAGTGATTATATATAAAAAAATTGAAAGCTTTGATAAGGGTTGTATTTTGGTTTTTGGGTATATATAATGAGTATATATCATGTTTAGGGTTTGGAGTTTTTGATTTAATTTTTATGTTTGAGTGTATAATTTAATTAAGAGTTAGAGTTCATAATTTAAGATTTGGAATTTAAGTTTTAGGATTTGAAATTTAGAGTTTATGATTTAGAAAATATTAATTTTTTTTTAACTTTTATAAATGTTGCATTTTGGGTATATATGATGATATACTTTAAGGTTAGTTTGTGATAGAATATGATTATATTTGAAAATTTTGAAATTTGTTCTAGGTGATGAATCTATTTTGTATATTATTTGATATTTATGTGTAAGAATTAGGATTTAACATTTAGATATGATTAAGGGTTAAAATTTAGGGTTTAGGGTTTAGGGTTTGTGTTTGGGGAATAGGGTTGAAATTTTCGTATAGCCACAGATAAATCGGTGGCAAATCCGTGACTACCTCTTTAAAATTTAAATAGCCACTAAAACTTTGTAGTTTTTCTGTGGCTAATTAACCACAACTTGGCCATAGATTAAATTCATTGTTTTTTCGTAGCTAATTAGCTACTACTAGCCATGAAATTTATTTGTGGCTAATTTAGCTACGATAATGCCACAAAAATGCCACGAAAAAAACAGATTTTTGAATTCATGACAAATTTGTGGTATTTAGTGGCTTATTAAAAATAGACACTGTTAGTATGTAGCTATTCAGTGGCTATACATAGAATTCTAGTAGTGAAAGTTTCCACAAGACCCCATCTTATCACAAACACTACGACATCACCACGGGCAGCATTCCAATCGCTGTAAAACTGTAAATCCATATGCCCAGACAACGAACATCGAAGACTGACATGGCTAATATAAAATAAGTTATATTCGAGATAAGATAATAAACCTCCAAAACCAGATCTAAATATCCATACAAAAAATCGAGATACCTCTCATCACGAATTTCAAACGTGATGCTCCATGCTGATTCATCGCACTTAGCCAATGACCCTTTACCACATGAGATTCCGCCCCAGTGGATCAAGCTCAGACATGTGTACAACCTCACCAACTAAATTTGCAAGAGAGATGAATCAGTAATCAGAAAACACGATACACTACACACAGAAATTCCGATCATAAACACAAGATAACATAGTTCAACATCCAAGAAATAAAACATAAACTAATACCAACTAAGTAATCATTGTCGTGAAGCCGATGCTGAATCCCGTGGAAAGCAACAAAATAAAATAAAAACCCGTAGACATCTAAAAGTACTCTCACGGACATACGTCGACTGCGTAAAGTGAATCTTAAAACCATGAGTTGTAGACCGGAGAGAACCAACTTGTGGTACAACGTCAAAATCATGTATAGTCACCCACAAATCTTGTGCAACTATAGTCACGAACTTCTCATACATACAGTGATCGATAGTTGCCTCGATCTTCACACCCTAGATATCCAAAATTAGCCTCAACACGGTTCAGTTTTAATATATCACGAACATGAAATTAAAATTTAAACGGGATCCGATGAGAAACTTATGTGTTCATCGACCAAGATTAGACATAAGCTTTTCGAACCGTTTGCAAAAATCCGAGTATATACTCGAAGAACTTTCACGTAAACACTACCACTGGAATTCATAGGACAAAGCACCGATAAAGGAATATCCACGACAGTCTGGCTACGGGGAAGCAAAGTCGATACGTCAAAAACATTGGTATCTATAAAATCGGGATCATCATCAAACTCACCGTCACCGTCACTTTCTCCATCACCACTCTCATCATCGCCATCACCATCATCTTCATTATACGCATTATCATCGTCATCGACACCATCACCATCATCATCGCCATCGTCACCATCAGCATCGTCACACTCATCATCTAGCGAAACGTCCGACAAAGCATCGCTATCTGCATCACTACCACCACAATAGTCAGACTCACCAGAAACGTCATCGGGCTCATATTCTGATATAGAAAGAGACGACCTAGATAACAACGAATCATCGTCGAACACATCCCCGAAACTCCCACCAGAAACGGTCTCATTAATATTCACGAAGGGCATACCATTATCGAAGCGACACCCAATACGATACAGACATAAACGATCGTTAGGTATACGAATATCACCAAGAAAACACATGTTGACCGCATCTATAAATCTCGCACGTTATTTTAAAGACATTAGAACATTAGAACACAAAAAACGATTACAAACCAACGCAATAAAATAAATTATAAACGTAATAAACAGCTAACAATGAATACCTCCAACGTCTATACTCTCATTCCCCGACAACGAAGAACGTAAACCTGAAGACACATTAAAAACATTAACCTGAAACCATAATAATACATCTAGAACGCCAAACGATCCGTAAAATAAAAACCTTGATTCTCTTCTTTCAAATCGACGAAGAAGAAAAGGACGTTATAACATCCATCCATTCGAAGATCACGATAAGCCATAACGTTGAAGAATTTAGATCTAAGTTCCGATTCGCTGGTGAAACGGATCGTCGATATCCTCGCAGGGGAATCTAATCAAAAGAGAACACACAAAACTTAACAATCATTGTATATAAGAATAACAGGGAAAAAAAGGAACGCCGAGCTTACACAGAGACATATCAACCAACCCGTATGCCAGTGCAATCCTAGAAGAAACCACAAAACTATATTCAGAAGAGTAAGTGGTTAGATGCGTATATAAGCGATCAAACATATCGAAGATCAGTATCCAAAAATATGGAGACGAAACCCTAAACCCACGCATAAAAAACAACGACGCTAAAGTATTTATAACGAAAGAATTTTAGGGTTTTGATGTTTCCATTAAACCGATAACCACGAAATAGTAATTATCGTTTTCGATATATTGTAATTATCCTTAAATAGTAATTATCATTTTCGATATATAGTAATTATCCTTATGCGTTAATTATTTCTCAAATAGATAAATATGCGATGCATCGCATTATTTAATATCGCATTAACAAATAAACGAAAGAATTAATTAATCACGCCACAATTAATTAGGCTAGCTAAATTACGAAATTATACAACCTAGTCTCTGTATTCATTAAGGACAGAAGCGTAATTCAGTTTTCAACTTTCAATCTCAGCTCAAATCACTTCGCAAATAATAATATAGACTAGATTACTTTCACCTTATCTTTCCTATTCGAAAAGACTTTTTCATCCTTAATGAAAGTTGGAATTAACTGTAGTTTTTTCACTCGTCGTTTTAGTTCGTATAGTCAGAATTTTTGATTAATTGATTACAGTGGCGGAGGCGGCGCCGGAGTCGAGAGTGGTTGTGGACAATTATCTATGTATCTGTCTCTTTAATGAAAAAAAAGAAGATAATTGTTCGGTTGCGGACAAGAAATACTAAAACCAGAGAGAGAAAGAGTTAATCCGGCGACGTATCGATGAGAATGATGCTCAAACAAGATCGGGGTGGATATTGTGTGTGGCTATTGGCCACATGAGAGACGGCAGTTTCACTTAGCTGGTCAGTGGGTACACCGCCGGAATTTATGTAGTCCGGGTGGTAGCGTCGGGATTTTAGATCTTGGTTTTCCAGGTGTTTTCTGGATAGCTCACATGACCATAGAAGTGCACATGTTAATGTGGATGTCAAATAATGGATGGATATAATTGTTTGACGCAATAGACGCGGACAGGGTCAATTGGATGCAGAGGAATATTGCGGGAGAGCTATTCTGGTGAACCCTAATGGTGGGAATGTTCTGGCCACGTATGCAGAAATGGCGTGGACAATCCATAAGGATTCGTCTGAGGCTGAGTCATACTCAATAGCAACTGTTCTTATCCTTGATGACTAGTAAGAAAGATTATTAACTTATCACGCTCTCTTCTTTTGAGAGACTTTAACAGTTTGTTGTGGCTTTTGTGATTATCTACTTGTTGTTTCTGCAGTTATGTACAAGCTCCATATGCTCGATTTTTTTGGGATGCTGAAGAGGAAGATGAAGAGGAGGAGAAGGAAGAGAGACACCAAGAAGAGCTTGAGCCTCAAACTTCTCAGATGAATTTCTTCACCGAACCTTCTCCCCACGTCTTAACACATTGTCTCCGCATCTCCCTCCAATATTTTTTTGATATAGATTTAGATCAAACGTGTGTCGTCTATGCTCTATCAAAACTTTTTCTTCAATGTAAATTCTATATTGTTGGCTTTTATATGGGTATTTCTCTTGCTCAGTGTTATAATTTATCTCAATTGTAGTGATACCACTGGGAAAAAAAGACATGGAATGAAAAGTTCTGCTTTTTGATGGGGTGAAAATAAATTCGGTCTTAGATGAGAAACTCTCACATATGGATTTAGTTAGACAAATCAATGTACAAGTAAAACATGGACAAAATGTAGTGGATAATGGACATGTGTTGGGTGTTGATAAACTAGAAGGAAAGCTTAAAACACAAGAGATCAAATGTATCTTGTTGATTCATGCAGACAGAGTGAGAGATGTCTAAGCAGCAATACATTCATCAATCCAGAGATTTTAAAGAAGTTACAATCACGTAGTCACCATTAAGCACAAAAAGCGTTTTTCGCTTTGTCACAAACCTGAATCAAACATCCATTCAGAATTCAATTTGGTCATTAGCATTAACAATCAAGTCATTTCAAAAGAGAGATTAAGCTTCACAAAAAAAAATAAGAACTTTCTAAGCAATGTATGGAGCAAATGAACACTTCTGATATTTATAAATTGAAATTATCCTTGCATTTCAAAGCTAAATCCCAATGCTACAAAACCAAAGATGCAGATCACACCATCATGTTGTGAGAGAAGATAAGATGAAAATTTATAAAGACTATTTGCTTGGTGATGGTTTGAGGGCACCAAAGCTCCTTTTAGAAAGAGAACTAGAAGAACTGCAAACAAATGGGTACACACAAACTGAAGAATGTCATGGACATAGAGGCATGGACAGAAATGCAATGACATAAACGCATACACACAAACTCATGGACAGAAAAGTGTGGACAAAAACATTGATACAAAAACATGAGCACATATTGTCTTTGCTTGTTGCTATCCATGCCTTTTATGTCCATAATTAGCAATGTATCGTCTTTGCTCGTTGCTATCCATGCCTCTATATCTATGATTTATATTATAAATTGTCCACAACATCTCGTACATAACATAGTGTGCATTACAAGTTATCCACAATAACCTTTTTAGTCTATATTTGTGTCTAATTTTATCATGAAATACCAATACTCCTTTTGTGCAGAACACAAGCATTGTTGTTGATCAAACATATTCATCCCAAAATTGTAACAGTAGATTAATAATATTGTTTGAATCCCAAACTTTTACATCAACACCATCAAAGCTAAAAATGGACATAAAAATATATAAACTAAAAAAAATATGTGTGAGATTTTAATTCCCATCTAATCTCTTTGTCTTGTGAGGTTTTAAGAACAATTATAAAAACAAAACTCTTGATTCCCTTTACTCTTATCCATGCTCTAATCCATATAACTTACCTGAAAGCCATAAAATAAAGAGATTAGATAAGAAGTCCACAAAATAATTTTAGAAGGAACCTAGAAATAAGTGAATCAGCAACCTCAATCAAACATCACCAATGCATCAATTAATTACACAATCACTCAATAGTATCGTGTACAAGCTAATATGGACAGATTTGGTATGATATGTTTTCATGGACCCATCGACGTGGATAAGAATTTACATAATGTCCATTGCATATTAATCCACAATAACATGTCTATAATATACTAGAATTCTATATTAGATAAACCATTAAGCTCCTGGACAAGTTGGGATGGACAATATATGATATCTCTATGTCCTCACATCTATTCAAATCAACCAAACTTATGATCTAACGATTTACATTCTGAACTTCTGAAGTAACAACTTACACTTCGACGAAACTAAATTTTCAAAAAACGTGAACCATAAAAATTGAATGTAGCAATCTAATGGACGCAATCGCGTGGACACAATCAACATGTACAAGTGTCGTATCCATAAGAGTGTATCCATTCTTCTCTGTCCATTTCCTGTTTGACCAATTTCAAGATAGAAGTGCTAGATTTCACTCTCATATAAACTAAGTTTGGATAAAACCCTCATGGACACAATTGGATGTACAACAGACAAATTTTTATATCCAAATGTACGGGATTTCGTTGTGTTCGGATCTTACATTCTATGTTGGGATTAGAGACATCAACGGTGGTCCTTGTATAGTAGATATGGGTTTGCCTCCGGCCGGGGTGGTTTTGATAGTGCGTGATTCTTCTTCTTCAACTAGGTTTTTTTCAACAATTACACACACAACAAACGGCAATCCACATGAAATACCTAGGAATTCCTTAAGAGACATGAGTTAAACATACCTTCCATTGTGTGCAACTGTTTGACCTTCGACTGAAGAAATTGGATGTGTCGGCGGTTCGATTGGGGAGTAAAATTTGTTTGGGTCGCCGTAGAGATAGAGATTCTTGTTAACGTTTGGAGTTACCGCTGATACGGAGTAGCCGGAAACGAGGCTTCTAGGATTACGCTTTGGGTTTTTTTTTACTGAATAAAGATCTGTGTAATTTAGGTGTCTTTTACACGAGATGGTTAAATGAATTGTAAGGGTCGTTCGGTCTTTTTATGTGGGTAAAGTGCATCAACCTTTGTAAGTGTTTTTATGTGGAGTGAATTACTCTTTTATGTGTAATATAAATCTCTTAAAATGCCTTTGAGTGTAATAAAGCCCTTATAACTTCATAACTCACATATAATTTTTATATGTCTGAATCATTTCAAAACTGTGTGGGGTAAAATATAGGTTCTACAAAATAGGTGACTCATGTGTCGTATATGTTTTCATGCAGATGTGATCCTATGGGTCAAGCACTCAAATGTCCAAGTGATTCAAAATATAGGTTACCTGACTCTAAATTTTTATTTTTCGGGAGTGTGGCCATACTAGCGGGTACGATATGAATTAGGGACTGAGTGATTAAGAGCAGTTGGGAGGCCACCTTCCTGGGTCTCGCACTTGTGCTAATTAGTTGGAATAGGCGCGAGATTGGGAATGAGTGGTACACACAGGGCACTGGTAGCAGAACAACTAGCAGCCAGGCAACCACGACAGTCCGATCCCTGTTATCAAGGAAATCGGATTGTACGTATTTTATTTAGGCCGGATAAAACTACAATTTTCCCATGAACGTTTTCAGTTCTAATCTCTCAGCAAAACTCCTTGACATCACGTTAACGCTGGCACGGGAATCACATAAGCAATCTGAAAATTTGATGCTTGTTATAGAGCAAGGAAAGGTGAAACGACCAGGATCCTCGGATTTAACGAGCCACTTGAGTTGGCGACATTTTGGCATGTCAAAGAGTAGCGTTTCAATCTCAGACTTCTTTTTGGTTCGCTCGAAGATTGGAATGAAGATCCAGCTTCTGTTAACAAGTGGCTCGGATTCCTTTGGTTTGATGTCTTCTTCAAGCGTCTTGGGGATGGCATTGCAGTAACCTTTCAAGTTTTCTTCTACTTTTATGGGTAAAACTCATACTTGTCTTTCACGGCTTCAGCGGTTTGAGAAACTTGCATATCCAATTTTTCAACATGGGTCGAAATTCATTCGAACTTCCCATTCAAATAATTGTACATGTGATAAGTAGAGTTTTTCTCACTTGTCAATACTCAACACTACTCATGTCATTGTAGTATTTGAGGTCAATCCAACTTGGATAGGAAAGGACACCAAGAATGTAAGAATAAGATTAATCTAAGTCATATGCGATTTTTGGTTGGTTGAAATGGATTTCTAAAAACTACTTATGCAAGGAAAATAAATTATAAATGACAACTACACTAAAGAACAATGCTTAAGGCAATTTATAAAATTATGGAGCAACAAAATATCAAAGCTTGAAGATTTAAAAGTACAAGTGCAAGTATTAAGAGGTTTCTATCAACTTAATAACTAAAGATTGATTCTTGATTTGTAAAATATGAAAGATAGATTCAAGGCCGAGGGTCTTGGGTAAAGGAGATTCAAGGTTGGATCTTGGTTTCTAGAAAAACGGATCTACTCATTTCAAGAGCTAACTCTAATCGTAAGAAACAAATCTAAATCATCCCACGGTTAGTGGCTCTGATTCTTCATCAAACCGTCCTTCCAAACTCATGGTTAGTGGAGGAGAGGAGCGGTTGATGAGCAAGAAAGCTCCTTTCTTAACTTGGATTAACTAAATCCTAATCTCCACTGTCGTGGCTTAAAAGGAGATAATCTCTTGGATGGGTTTATGAGATTCCTAAGCCCTCATGAGGTAAGGTAATCTCTAAGGACTCAAAGATCTCCATCGAGAGTCTTTGGCTTTAATCCCTCCAAACCAAGAAGAGTTAAGGATTAAAAACATGCTAAACCTTTAGATCTAAACCCTTAAACCTCTCTAAACCCCTCGGCCTCAAACCTTAGGGTATCTACTCGCTAATCATAATCAAACACTCCAAAACCACAAGATATGAAATGCTAAACATGATTAACGTTAAACAAGAAGAAGATTAAACTTAAAAAAACGAGTACTTGATTATAAAAACTAAATGTGCGATTACAAAAGCTTAAAACCTTAACAATGGTGGCTAGAACAAAAGAGGAAGAAGGCAAAAAGCATAAAAGATAGGATATCCCAAAAATTAAGGGTTTTAGCTATTTATAGTAAAAGAGAAATGGTCCCCTCACAAGAGGAAAAATCATGAGCTGGAGGATAAGAATGGCGCGTCTGGAGAGAAGAGATCGAGCTTAGTCGTCGATCTCTTACCCGATCTGGGACTGGGAACGGGCTAGCTCACCCGATCGTCGGGTCGTTTCAATGTGGCAATCGACCCTCTCGCTCGATCCTTGGGTTTGTTAGCTCAGGATCGATCCTTGGTCTCGATCTTCACTCCGTTCTTCCTGGGTGATGTCTTCGGGGCCGTACAGTCGCACGATCATCTTGGTCGATCTAATTCCCGTTCTTCTTCCTTGAAACGGTCCAAGTGCCTCGATCTTCTGGTCGATCTCGTCTAGAACGACCTGCCTTGCTCGATATTTGCCTCGATCTCAACGCACGTTTGCTTTTCCGAATTCCTCCAAGTGTCCATAAGCTCATTTTTGATCCTTAGCATATCCACACATCCTCCATAGCTCCAGTATACTCAAAACAACCTAAATATGATGCAAATATGCAAGAAATATGCAAATGCTAATGCAAACATGTCTAAAACCTAAAATGGGACAAAAGCTATAATAAATCTAAGTATGAGTGCAAAAATGCATGAAAAACTATCATAAATGAGTGCTAAATATGTGAAATATATGAGTATATCAACTCCCCTAAACTTGCCTTTTTGCTTGACCTCAAGCAAATCAAAGACAAATCCGAGAGAGAGGTTTAAAGGTGGGATCTCAATATCCAAGATTGCTATCAAAAATAATCAACTTAATGTCCTAGTTCTTAATTCTAAGATGCATCTGAATTTATCCTACTCCAAAATAGTTAGCCATGCTCATCTCAACATTCAAATGCACTAAGATTCCAACCTAGATAAGTCTCCCTATCAAACCAACTCTTTAACATCCATTAAGTTCAAAAGCGTGAATCATGACAATGGAAGGCAAGCGAATTCATTTGGCTAAGGGACTGGGCTTTGAGATAAAAGTGATCTCAATTCATCTAGTTTTGCATTTAAACAAGGGTAACACTCAAAGAAGATTGAACTATATGCATAATGCTAAAGGTAAGAGACAAGTGATGCATACAAGAATAGACTCTCATCTACCCGAAATGCTATCAATGATCTTAAACGCTTCTCATTAATTTTTTGGTCACTCAACCCTCTAGAATCTATCCTTTTTCTCAAGGCTCTTTGTGCCTTGCCTAAACCGTGAATTTCAAATACACTTCTTCTTTTAAAGCTCTAAGGGGGAACTTCTTCAACCTATTACTCATAGTGAATGGTGTAATCTTTCTTATTAACTTAGCTCTTCCTTACTTTCAAATTTATTCACAAGCATTAAAGAACTACTAACTACGGCATTGAATTGATTACCAAAGATTAACAATCTACAAGGATAGACTCATCATTGCTCCCAATGCATATGAATGCAATCCTAAATGATAAAAATTTAGACTCAATCCTAAAAAAATTCTACATATGCAAATGTAACTATGTGATTTTTTTGGATTTTTGAAAAAATTTATGATATTTTTTTTGTATTTTTCTATGCCATAGATGCATGCAAGACTCAAGAATGAAAATGGAAAATAAGATTCAAATAAAAATTGTGAAAGCACACATTCTCCCCCAAACTTGAATGACACCGTCTCGGTGTCAAACAAGCTCAAGAGGAGATCAAATCCACAAAAACAAAAATTAAAAATGCATGGTATTTACAAGGTTGTGTCTTGGTACCTCCGGTTAGGCGTGACCGGAGCTTGAGGTTGCTCCGGTTCTCCTGCTCTTGCGTGGGGACTCAGCTGGTGCTACTTCCTTATCTTTTCTTGGAGTTGGACGTTATTGCAGAGAGAAGCGTTGTGGTTGGTCCGGCTCTCGGATCATTATCCCGCCGAACGGGCCTACTTGAGGTGGCGTACACATCACTCAAGCTCATCTCAGAGCTACTGTCGCTTTTGAGGCCATTGACCTTTTTCACAAGCTTCTTGATCATATTGCCTTGCCACTTATTGACCTTCCTCTGAATTTCCACAACCGAGGCAAGGAACTTCTCGGCTTAGGTCCTTGGCTCGTAGTCTAGCTTGGTAAGATCAAAGCTCGGTGGCATTTCAGCATCCGAGGGAGGAGAGTAAGAGGGAGACCTCGTGTTTAGTGGTGGTGCTACTAGCCCTGCAATTGGTGCATAGCACTCTTGATAATCCGGCAAGAACTCAATGTTCCCAATGCAATCCAAGGTAGTCTCCTTAGGGTTCGTAAGAATGCATGTTTTCTTCTCATTCTTCTCGTTCTTGAATATGTAAGCGTAATAGCCTGGAGCTGGGGTTGGTCCAAGGGAGCTTGTTGTGACCATGTAGCTCTGATCCATGTAGGCACGTTCAGTGCAAGCTTCAAAGTCTACTAGAACGACTCCGGCGTGCATGAACAACGGGGTGAGAAAACCGTGAATGAACATTGATGATGCTTTTGCTCGTAGAGTCCAAGCCTTGTATTTCATCAGTGAAGAGGCTAGGATGCAGTTGTAGTTTATGTTATCCCCCAGATCATCCTCCATAGCTCCTTCTATGTTTTCCTCCTCATCGCACAAAATCTTCTTGAGCCATTGGAAGACAAAACAAAGCTCCTTCTTGGTCACTTAACCTGCTGTGCTTCTTCCGGAGAAGGTGTTGGCGATGATCTTGAGGGTGTAGCGTATTAATGGGCTTTGCACCTTCTTCACCTTGGTCGTGTTCCCCTTATATCGCTTATGATGTCCCAAAACGCATTCGCCGATTTGAAAGATGGGAAGTCTACAAGTGTGGCATTGGGATTGAGGTTGTATGCCTCACACAACTCGGGGATGGTGAGATGGTAAGCTTGTTTCCTGATCTTGAAGATCATGTGACCCGTTTGTGGAGTGGGGACGCTAGGATCTTCATACCCGAAGGTTAAGGTGGAGAAGAAATCACGGGTTGCTTCGGGGTATGTGGGACAATCCATAGTTACGAGACACGCAAGGCCCATATCCTCGAGCATCTTGTCAAAGCCATCCAACAGACCAGCCTTTTCCAAGGAGTCACGGCTTGCAAACTTCGTGGGTTCGAATTGCAACCTCGAAAGCCTCTTTTTCGCGTTTCTTTCCTCCTTGCTCCATCTACCCACTTCTTCCACTGCAGGTTGATCTTCCTCTTGTAGTGCCAAGGTTCTTGTTCTCTTCTTTGGGGCCATGTGGCTCAAAAGCAAAAGCTCGAAAAGATAATGAGAAGAGTGAGACGGCGAGGAAAAATTGAAGCAAACAAGAGGATTCAAGCTTTTAAACCCTAAACAATGTTCCGAAATTTTCGTAAATTTTCTAAAATATCTATCTAAATCTAGGGAAATTTTTTTTTCAAATAAGGAAAATCTCAGAATTTTTCCCCATACTTAGATAATTTTTTAAAATTCGAACATATTCCCTAACAAACTTCCCTTTTCACTCCTAAAAGCTAGGAATTACAATGCAAGAGAATTCGAATTGATATACCTTTCAAAATTCGTATGCAAGGAGTGAAAAATGAGAGCTTATCTCTTTTGCCAAAACCCGAAACTCACACTCTCTCTCTCTTTCTTAGAAAAACAAGTTTTACAACACAAGTGAAGAGAGAGTGTAGTGACAATGGTTTATAAAGAATTAAAATTTTGGAATGCATGCAAGTGGTCTTAGAATTCGTGGTCAAAGCTCGTCCACCATGGTCAAAGGTGTCGGCTTTGACCAAAATTCAAATTCAAAATGGGAGGAGAGGAGAAAGAGAGTAAAATTCGAAAACTTACATTGGCATGAGATCGAGTCACTGTGGTCGATCTAGACCTCAATCTCATGCCTATTATGCCTGAAATCGATCGTTCAGATCGATCGTCGTCTCGATTTGATTTGAATCGATCTGAAGATCGATTTTTCTTCTCGTTTCGTGGTCCCTCAAGGCCAAGGCTAAGTTCTCCAGATCGAGCTCCAAGGTCGATCTTGTGACCGTTTTAGCAAAGACCAACTGGAGTGATCGATCCAGACATCGATTTTTCTTCCAAGATCGAGTGAACTTGCTCGATCCACACCCCGTATGAATATTCATTTCGAACTCATGGGTGGGACATCCTCTCGAAATCGAGCTGTTCACCCGATCGTCTGGCCGATTTGAAATGAATCGACCAGATTTACTCGATTTAGTAGCTCAATCTATTAAAGATCGAGCTATGTCTGGCCGATCTACGACTCGATCTCGTGCCTGTTTTCTCCTTTCAAGGTCCAATGCATCCCCGAGAACGTGCTTCCTGATCTCCATTTCCTTTTTCCTATAAACACAAACATAAAAAACATAAAATAAAACAAGTATATGTACAAGGATAGACATGGGATTGCCTCCCTAGTGCGCTTTTGTTTAACGTCGTTTAGCTCGACTTTTCTTACTCCCTTTAGCGTGGAGTCGGGACGGATGGAGTGGCAGGAGACTTGGTGGAGCTTATCCCTGGTTGGATCTCCACGGTGTAGACCGTGTTCATCATCTCCATTACCCTATCCTTGTCTTTTTCAATCAGCCCCGGTGGAAGCAGAAATCGCGCCTTTGCAAATGGCTTCGTACCCCCCTTGCGCTATATCTTGCACAGTATGGAGCCATCCTTGAGCTCCAATGGATGCAAACTCAGGATGCTCTCAGGTCGGGATCGACCATAGCTAGGCGCCTTCTTATCGTTCACATAGAGAACCTTGTGAGTGTTCTCTTTCTTGTATCTCTCCCTTGGTGTTATCTCTGTGGGACGTTTTTCTTCCTTGCAGCCGAACAGGGCAAGTAAATCCTCTCCATAAGGTTCTTCCTCAGCCCTTATCTCGCCCTCAAAGCGAGCTGTTTCCCTTATTGAAACCGGGAAGCAAGAAGCCTTGTGTTTCTCCACATTCTTGCCGAGCAAGGTAATGCCTTGCTCTTTCTTCTTCACTGATTTGGCTTCCACATGGCGCTCTTCGTCAGCGTGGTTCCTTTGGTCCACGAAGACATCTTTCTCCTTGCATGGGTTCAGCTCACCCGCGATGTCTACTTGAAAGACTTGACCATCGATAGTGGGCTTCCTCACACCATCCTTGATGGTAAACTTGAACTTTGTACATTTGCCTAAGTGTAGAGAAATTTTCCCATGCTTCACGTCGATGACGGCTCCAGCAGTAGCCAAGAATGGCCTTCCCAATACAAGAGGATTTTTGTCCTCTTCATCCATCTCCAAAACAACAAAATCGGTTGGAATGGGGACATCGTTAATCTTCAAAGGTATGTCTTCAAGCACCCATTTAGGTAGCCGTATGATCCTATCAGCAAGGACTAGAGAGATGTTGCTTTCCTTGAAATCACCGAGACCTAGCTTCTTCGCAATGGAGTATGGCATCAGGTTGATACTTGCCCCCAAGTCACAAAGGCTATTCTCAAACTTCAATTCTCCTATGACGCACGGCAATGTAAAAGAGTCGGGGTCACCAAGCTTCTTTGGTGTGACTTCCTATTGAGTGATGGTATTACACTCCTTGCTCACAGCCACAATCTTTAGTAACTCTTTTGCCCTTCTAGCAATCACATCTTTTAAAAATTTGGCGCTCTCTGGCACAAGTGCTTTTTCGAACAAGGCTGTGTGTTTCTCTATCAGCTGCTTCCTGAATCTTGCAGGGAAAGGGAGACTCGGTATGTAGGTAAAAGGGACAACTTCTTGTTGCCTTGGTGCATCTCCCACAAGCTCTTCCTCAACTGTTTCCTTGCTCTTTCTTGGCCGTTCGATGTACATATCATGGAAGGTGATTCCATGGTCTTGTGAAAGGTTATCCTCCCCCTCTTGAGCCACAATGTCCTCATTGTGCTTTTGTGGGGATACCACTTTTTCACGTCGGAGAGATATCATGTGAGCGTATTCCTTTGGATCCGCTTCACATTTGTCGGGTAAGGAGCTTTGTGTGGAAGTGCTTGCTTTTCCTTTCTCAAGCTGTGTAATCTTGGTGTGAAGGTCGTTTAGCTGAGCAACTATTTCGCCGTTGGAGTTGTCTTGCCTAGTTTTCATCTCGGCAAGTTTCTTTTGCAAAGTCAATTGTGTATTTGCTTGGTTTTGCATAAGTTGTTGAAACATCGCTTGTATCGGATCAGTACTAGAAGCTTGAGCTTGTGGAGGCTGAACAAATCCAGGGGGATACCCTTTGTTTGCTTGTTGTTGTGGACCTTGAAAGTTTCCTTGTCTAGGTCCTTGGTATGTGTTTTTGTTCACATAACCTCCCTGATTCCCAAACTGCTTTTGTTGTGGATAGACTTGATCATTGAGGTTCTCAACATTGTTGCTTCGGTATGAGAGATTGTTGTTTTGGTACTTGGGAAAGTAGCCTTGTGGTCTAGGGTAATCTTGGCCTCCTACCCAATTGGCTTCCTCATGGTTTTGCTCTAGCTCCTCTAGAACATCCGTAGCCTCTCCCACAAAATGCACATGCTTTTGATTAGCAAGTGATATATCATGGTTTTTACCCATTTTGGACCATGATATAAGTGTTTTTATAGTCTTTTGTTAGTTTTCGAGTCCTATTTTAGTCTTTACAGGATGGAGAGCAGTTGGAGCTAAATGGGAGAATCTGGAACTTTTTGGAGCATTTTGGAGAAGCAGCTGAAGTGATGAAGTCGAAAGAGTAGATTTACGCGCAAGGTGTCGATCGACACCATCTGTGTCGATCGACACCAAAGGAGACCGCCAAGTTTTGCCGACTTCCATCAGAAAAAGGAAATCATCCCAAGTTTTGAAGAATTACAAGATTGTCCCTGGACAAAAATCCTCTTCTATAAATAGATTTCAGGCATTGTTTAGCCACATACCTTTTCATAATTTATTGTTTTTGAGACTTAGAGAGAGATTGATCCTGAGCTTTTGGGGAGACAATTCTAACTCATCTGAGCCAGATTTCGAACCCCTGTATCATTCTCTATTCTTTTATGCAATTTATTTCAGCCATGATTTGTGTTTTCATAATTATGTCTGAGTAGTTTGCTAGTTAGGTTAGGGTGATTTAGGGTTTGATAATGAGTCTGTAGAATGATTAAGTTGTTAGGAAAATCACTTGGATCTTCATCTTGATTTGTGCTTATATTGATTTCTGATTTGATCACTTAGAAATCAAACCTTAGGTTGTTTAATAGATGCGAGAGCATTATTGATAATCTGACCTAATCATAAATGAGCAAAATATTTATTCAGAAAGAGATTTGGTTTAAGTGTTTTGTGAACAAATCGAACCTGAACATTAATGCTTGTCTGAATTGTTTGAACTCGCAAAGAGATTTGGTTTTCTGGAATTTAGGCATAGATAACTTCTGCAACGAGAGTTGATTAGTTTTAAATTAGTGTTTCGAGTTCTAGACGGCTCTTAATTATTTCCTGACAATTTAATTTCTGCATTCTCTGATTCATCCTCATAATCATCCTTGTCTAGCGCCTTCGTCTCCTGAACTTACAGCGCATTCAATTCTGTTCTTGATTTATTTAGTTGCTTTATTTACTTTTAACCTATTTGACCTAGCATAATTTGAACTTAGAAACCTTAGCGTAGCATCTACTTCTCTTGGGGTTTCGATACCCCTTATACTACGATTGCTTTTGCTGTGCACTTGTAGTAGTTTTATTAGGGTAAAACCTCACCCCTATCAGCAAGCACGAGCTTATCAATCTTCTCATGGAGCAACTTCAACTCCCTCTTGTGTGACTCTACCTCATACCCTATAGGTGCTCGGTCATAATCCTCACTATAGTTCCCATCACTCTAAGCAAGGTTCTCGATTAGCTCCATACCCGCGGTTACATCTTGGCCGAAAAAATTGCCTTTAATCGCCGTATCACATAACATCCGAACTCGAGGCAATGCTCCTCTGTAGATGGTGCTGAGCAAAGACTCTTCACTGAAGCCGTGTTGAGGACATTGGATTGTGTAATCCTTGAACCGTTCCATAGCCTCACTAAACGTCTCATTGCTCCTTTGCGTGAAGCCGCTAATCTCACTTCTCAACCGGGCAGACCTAGTACTTGAGAAGAACTTTGATAAGAATGCCTTCTTGCAATCAGCCCATGAGGTTATGGTACCTTGAGGCAGGGTCTTCTCCCAATGTTGAGATTTATCACCAAGTGAAAACGGGAACAACCGCAACTTGAAGCTATCCTCTGAAATACCATTTATCTTGATCATGCCACACACTTGCTCAAAGTTGTCCAAGTGTTCTAGAGGATCTTCCATGGCCAGACCGTGGAACTTGTTGTTTTGCACCATGGACACAAATCCTAGTTTGATCTCAAAATGGTTATTTTGCACCGGTGGAGGTGTGTTGCTGAACCGGTTGGTGTGGGTGTTTGGTGCATCACCCGCACCTATAATCATTGGTGGTCTTGGTCCATGGTGGGGGTTTCCGTTGCCCACACTGTAACCATCTTTTTGTGGATTAGCCTCGTCTTGATCAGCCATACCGTCTTCCACAAATTGTTCTTGTACCGTGTGATCTCTTTCTCTCCGCAAGCGTGCACTTCCGAGAAGGTGAATGTGGTCTAGTCTTGGAAGCAGATTGTTGTCCCCTCTAGACCGCAAATTCATGTACCTGAAAGCACACACAAGTAGGTAGAAAAATTAGTGACAAAATTTAAAGATAAAAACTTAGTCTTGACCAAGTTCCAAATCCTAATGCTTTCCTAATCCAATTTGGCAACGGCGCCAATTGATAAGTAGAGTTTGTCTCACTTGTCAATACTCAACACTACTCCTGTCATTGTAGTATTTGAAGTCAATCCAACTTGGATAGGAAAGGACACCAAGAATGTAAGAAAAAGATTAATCTAAGTCATAGGCGATTTTTGGTTGTTTGAAATGGATTACTAAAAACTACTTATGCAAGGTAAATAAATTCTAAATGACAACTACACTAAAGAGCAATGCTTAAGGCAATTTCTAAAATTATGGAGCAACAAAATATCAAAGCTTGAAGATTTAAAACTACAAGTGCAAGTATTAAGAGGTTTCTAGCAACTTAATAACTAAAGATTGATTCTTGATTTGTAAAATATGAAAGATAGATTCAAGGCCGAGGGTTTTGGGTAAAGGAGATTCAAGGTTGGATCTTGGTTTCTAGAAAAACAGATCTACTCATTTGAAGAGCTAACTATAATCCTAAGAAACAAATCTAAATCATCCCACGGTTAGTGGCTCCGATTCTTCATCAAACCGTCATTTCAAACTCACGGTTAGTGGAGGAGAGGAGCGGTTGATGAGCAAGAAAACTCCTTTCTTAACTTGGATTAACTAAATCCTAATGTCCACCGTCGTGGCGTAAGAGGAGATAATCTCTTGGATGGGTTTATGAGATTCATAAGCCCTCATGAGGTAAGGTAATCTCTAAGGACTCAAAGATCTCCATCGAGAGTATTTGGCTTTAATCCCTCCAAACCAAGAAAAGTTAGGAATTAACACTACAAGAAAAACTGTCTTTAGCTACAAAATAGCCACGACTAAGTTGTGGCTACATCAAAATAGCCACAAATCAGACCAATCTAAAATTTTGTGGTAAATTGTAACAATTTGTGGATATATAGACACGAAAATTTTTTGTGACAATTTTGTGTCTAGTTTACCACGAATAGCTACGAATAGTGTTGTGACAAATTTAGTCACAAATTTATCGTGGAAACTTATATACAAATTTTTTTTTAGCTATTTGTATCACTAAGCAACTACGTTTTTGCGGCAATTGGTAGCTAATCGGTTTAGTCGTAAGTCATGTCAACCACTTCAAGGGACTTTGAAACCGATGTGTGGGCTTTTGAATGTACGATTTTGGAGATGTTAAGCGGAAAAGTTAGCTTGGGAAGTGTATGGTGATCTTGCTTTTGATGATTGGATCGATCTCATTGGTTATACCGATTGCTTTCCTAGTGTACCGGGTTGGTTGTCTAGAGACTCCAAAAATGTCTTGAGCAGATGCTTGGAGAGAGTCTATCCATTCACTCTCCAACCATCATCTTGCTAAGGTGTGAAAAAGTTTAAAGAGGAGTAACTACTAATGATGTTTTTATCTCAGTTTAATTACTTGTAAATCTTCTTTTGTTTCAATTGTTTTGAACGATCTTGTGTTCTTGTATATGATGTAATTTGTGGGGTTTGTAAAGTATTATAATTGCTATTTTGTATCCTTTGAGTTCTGTTTCATTATTAGTGTACAGTTACCGAATCAACCACGGAAATAATTTTTTTTTAAAGTGATCCAAGTCTCTGCTTCAATAACAACATGTATTAAAGTGTAATTCGACTCTAACTTATTCACAAACATTAAAGAGAGGAGCACTTCTACATCAAATGACACAATACAAGTAAGATTAATCAAAATGTAGGAAAGATTCAAAGAAGATGATTGTCATGAATATTTATATTCAAATATCATTCAAATTCAGATTAAAAATATAATCCATGAATATTTATGAATTATATATCAATCTATATATGTTTATGAATTTCAGATTCATGAGTGATTTTAAATCTAAATTAGTGTTACAAAAAGAAATTTAAATCAAAATCAAGTACAAACTTTTTTAGCAAATAATTATCAATCTAAGTTAATTCTAAATTATGATTAAATTTTAATCATTTAGTTTTAGCCACGAGGCCCACGACTAGTCACACATAATTGTGTGGCTATATAAAATAGATAATTTTCACCACGAAATTTCAATTTTTGCCTAAAATTTTGGGCACAAAATTTATTTTTCCCGGCTAAAGTTTTGTGGTGAAATAATAAGGATTAAGCGGCAAAAATATATATATTTTAAACACTTATTATATCTCTGAAAACCCTACTTCGTTTCTTCCGCCACCCAAAAAAATTCTCTCTCTCTCTTTGTTTTCTTAGCCGATCCCGATTCCGATTCCGATTCCGATTCACACTCAATCGTCAAATCAATTCTTCGTTCTCTCCTCAATCCTTTCCTTTCTCCCATCCCTGGCTCTCTCTTTGTATCGATCTCGTTCTGTTTCTCCGGCGATAACAAAGCAGCTCACGGTTCCTCTCTTTGATTCCTTCTTCGTTCCAGTCTTGGTCACTCTCTTCACCAAAATTCAGGTTCGTATGTATCTCTCTCTCTCTCTTTTCTCTCTCTTTTCTTTGAGTATAGTTTTCTTCCTCTCTGGCGATTGACTCTTTCATTCATCTCGGCATTCAGGTTCAGTTTCCACTCGGCTCACG
The DNA here is from genome assembly GCA_020283515.1 of Alliaria petiolata. Taxonomy (NCBI): domain Eukaryota; kingdom Viridiplantae; phylum Streptophyta; class Magnoliopsida; order Brassicales; family Brassicaceae; genus Alliaria; species Alliaria petiolata. Next base: position 91,594,003 of record JAHZTW010000002.1, read on the forward strand.
AAATCATTGTTCGTCTAGCTCTCTCTCTCTCTCTCTACCTATCTATCTCTCTCTTTATCTGATTCACTCTTACTTTCGTTTGTAGATGAATCTATGAGGCCCTTCAACACAGCGTTCAGGTTGTTCTTGCCATCCTCTTGCCGACATCCTCTTCCTAGCCTAGCGGCTGTGATGAGTGCACCGGAGAGACGAAACATGCCTCATTGACACCCATGAAAGCTCAATGGCGGTTTATGGTGAGTTTCTGTTTTAATGTTTGTGATTAAATATATATGTGGTGGTATTGTAGCCTTGTTCTTCTCGTTTTGTGAAATGATTAGGCTAGTGAGATCCTCACAAAATTAATCAAACTGTCTGTGTGAAAGCGCTTGTTTGCTATTGTAGTGATGATTATTCTCGTTTTATGAAATGATTAAGCTAATGAGATAAACAAAATCAACTGAACTGTATGTGTGCTTGTTTGTTGTTCTATTGATGATTGTTCTCGATTTAAAACTGCTAAGTTTCTTTTTATTAACACTTCTCTTTTCTTTGGCTCTTGAGAATGGTGGTGTAGCACCATCAGCAACTGAAGTGGTGCGAAGGACACACGCTCGGAAGGATATCACTTTCATTGACAAACGAGCAGAGGCTCATGTAGCTGCTGCTGAGGCATTAGCTTAGAAGCATCAAATCTGGACAGCCAGAATGAATCAGCTGTCACAGAACTTTCCCCGCAGCAGCTCACTGATGCTTACTTAGAGGTATTCGTTTAGACTCTTAGTTTTAATTCTGATTAAATGTGTAATCCTTAATTGTTTGCCAGTGATATGCTGTTTAGTATTGGGTTGATTGTTGATTTTGAACGAGAATGAGCAAATAGGTTTTGATTTCTGTTTAAGTGTAGATTAATACTTGTTTCATGTTCTTTCAATCTGATTAAGCAAATAGCATCTGATTTCTTAATTGTTTGCTTGTAATATGCTTTTTATTGTTGGTTTGATTGCTGATCTTAAACAAGAGGAGAAAATAGGATCTTATTTTTGATTAAGTATAGATTATTACTTGTTTTAGGTTTGTTCAAATCCGATTACGCCTTATTACTTGTTTTCTTGTTTTAAGTCTAGATTATTACAAATAGCTGTCGTGTATCATTTGTTTGAATCTGATTCCAATTCCAGTTCTTCTTTGCTTGATTGTTACATAAAACTTTAATGGTCAGTTGTATCTTTTTTTTGCAGATTGTTACATAAAACTTAAACGGTATGGTTACACTTCAACAATTTCCACGGGATGAGGAAACTAAAGCTGCTTCATGTCTGAGTCCACATTTAAAGTCAGCACACGATCCAACCCACCCCCATTGTTAATCTATAGAGTTAAGGTTTTAACTCTATATTAACTCTAGTGCTTTTAGGTATTTTGATATTCAATGGACTATTTTAGGTATTTTGACATTTTCGTAAGCTAAGATATGTATATAACCGGGTAATGAATGTTTAATTTTAGATTTTTAACATTTTAATTTTAATTCTAATTTTAATTTTAATTTTTGGTATTTTTATTAATTTGTTTTTTTTTAATTAAAAATCTCTCATTAGCCACGAATTATTTTGTTGATAGTCGTAGCTAGTCTGTGGCTAAAAGCTATATGACTAGTTTGTGGCAATATATGGCGAATATAAATATAAACATGGTCGTGTCTGGTAATTAGCCACAGATTTCGGCGTGGCTATGTTGTGGCAAGGTAGCTACGAATAGCAACGTGAGGCGGATAGCTACGAGCTCAATATTACAAATTTTTGCCTTTGTCAAGTTGTGGTTAATGGTCACATAGCCGCGGAAAATTGATCTTAGCTACAACTAAATTTGTAGTTAAATAAGGCTTTTTTTGTAGTGTAAAAACATGCTGAATCTTTAGATCTAAACCCTTAAACCTCCCTAAATCCCTCGGCCTCAAACCTTAAGGTAACTATTCGCTAATCATAATCAAACACTCCAAAACCACAAGATTTGAAATGCTAAACATGATTAACGTTAAACAAGAAGAAGATTAAACTTAAAAAGACAAGTATTTGATTATAAAAACTAAAAGTGCGATTACAAAAGTTTAAAACCTTAACAATGGTGGCTAGAACAAAAGAGGAAGAAGGCAAAAAGCATAAAAGATAGGATATCCCAAAAATTACGGGTTTTACCTATTTATATTAAAAGAGAAATGGTCCTCTCACAAGAGGACAAATCATGAGCTAGCGGATAAGAATGGCGCGTCTAGAGAGAAGAGATCGAGCTGAGTCGTCGATCCCTTACCCGATCTGGGACTGGGAACGGGCTAGCTCGCTCGATCGTCGGGTTGTTTCAATGTGGCAATCGACCCTCTCGCTCGATCGTCGGGTTGTTTCAATGTGGCAATCGACCCTCTCGCTCGATCCTTGGGTCGTTCTGCTCAGGATCGATCCTTGGTCTCGATCTTCACTCTGTTTTTCCTGGGTGATGTCTTCGGGTCTGTACAGTCGCCCGATCATCTTGGTCGATCTAAGTCTCGTTCTTCTTCCTTGAAATGGTCCGAGTGACTCGATCTTCTGGTCGATCTCGTCTAGAACGATCTGCCTTGCTCGATATTTGCCTCGACCTCAACGCATGTTTGCTTGTCCGAATTCCTCCAAGTGTCCATAAGCTCCTTTTTGATCCTTAGCATATTCACGCATCCTCCATAGCTCCAGTGTACTCAAAACAACCTGAATAACCTGAATATGATGCAAATATGGAAGAAATATGCAAATGCTAATGCAAACATGTCTAAATGCTAAAATGGGACAAAAGCTATAATAAATCTAAGTATGAGTGCAAAAGTGCATGAAAAACTATCCTAAATGAGTGCTAAATATGCGAAATATATGAGTATATCAACATGCAATCTACCTTGACATTCATGTATTTGGATGATTTCTGGTGATTGGCGAGCAGCTATTGCATCATCTACTCGAGATTGTTCTCTTGAGAGATCTGAGGTGGTGTTGTCTCGGCTTGAGGAGGCGCGTGTTGATTAGTGAAAGGCACTTTCGGCTGAAAGTTTATGCTGCCTCCATAGTTCACGTTCTAAAACGGCTTAGGCTGGTGCGGATAGAACTGATTGGGAGGGTTCTCCATGTTTGGGTTCCAGTAAAAGAGATTAGATGTGTTCATGAAGTTGTTGTTGTACCCACGATTTTGGTAGAACACTTAAGCTCCAACGCAATTAACTTCTTATTCTTGAGAAGATGAACCGTCTGCATCAAACTCTTGATGAGAATCAGCGTCTCCAAATGTAGCTTCACACGTGTTCACTGACCGGTGCTGGTTTTTGAGAAGTTTATTCATCATGTTCATAAGCTCAGCAATCTGCTTGTAGTTAGAATCACCAAAATGTATTGTTATGTCGAAATCAGGACAATTTTTTGATATTGCTCGCAATGAGATTGTTGATGAAGGCGGGTTCTTTATGAACGTTCTTGGTGGTGAAGTCTTCGTTGCTGGTTGTGTCCAGAGAGAGCTGGTACTTCAGTTAAAAACCTTTGTAGAAAGTGTTTAACAAACTCGCACCAGTGAAGCCATAGTCTTTAAAACGCTCTCATGCTTCATAGAAAGATTTGACATATCCTTGTTGAAATCTTTGAATCTTGTTCCTCTGCAGGTTTGACCTAGACTTCGTGTAGAAGTGGTTGAGAAAGGCACATTTCCACTCTTCCCAATTGGTGATCGATCCGACCCTAAAGACTTCAACCATCTGTGAGCTTTGTTGCTCAAGGGGAAGGAAAATAGCTTACACTTTAAGTAGTCTAGAGGTACTCCATTTGTTCTTGTCGTGCTGCAAATCTCTTTAAAGAGCTCGATATGGTCTATAAGATGCTCGGTAGTGAGACTGTGAGATCCGAAACTCACACCAAGGTTTTGTAGTGATTTAAATAGGAGAAAAGAGGGCTAGATCTTCTATGAGTCAAAGATGAAATGTAAGATTGATATAACGAATTAGACTTTGTATTGAATGATCAATGAACGATTACAAGAGATCTCGAAAGAGATGTATTTCTGGGTTTACAACGAATGCGAACTGAAAGGAGCTCTGAGAACGTGTAAGACGAGCTAAAGTGTGTAAAAACTGTTGTCATTGAATCTGAATGCTCCCATCTTCTTTTATACTCCGTCTCGAGCTCCACCTCTCCGCGTATCTCGGCATATCTTGACTCAACTACTTTGCGGAGATCTCGGAGCTGACCACTTTTTGGGTGAACTCAACTACTTTGCAGAGATCTCGGAGCTGACCGTTTCTTTGATAAGATTGCACAATTTTGTTGGCCGATTCTTCACCGAGCTCGCATGTTTTTGGTCGAGCTGTGTTTAGGTAAGAGCTCGACTCTTGACGAAGATGGGCTCCAGGCTTCAGGCTTTGACTACTCTGTTTAGTGGGCTTCGACTATGGGCCGGATTTGTGACAAATCCAGCACCAACAGAGACCATGGAACTAATTTTGCTTCACCAAGGTACTGATTTGCGGTTTTATTTTGTAGTCATTCCTTTGAGGTAGAGGTGATATATTCTATATTTTTCATTTTTAATAAAAAAATTATTAGTTTTTGGTTGAATATCAATATTTTCAATGTTTTTGGAGTTTTGAGAGTCTTTGAAGGAAATTTGGATATTTTGGGCGAAAAGAAGTTGGATTTGGACATTTTGGATATTGGACAGCTTTTGGATGTCAGAAGTTTTGCATCAGATGGAGGACTAACCACTGTTAGATTTTTCTAAAATTTGGATAAAAGATAGAATAGGATGTTAGCTTTCATTTCCATGTTTTTTAGGCCAATCTACCAATTACGTCAAAAGTTATGCTCAAAATACTGAAGAATGGTCTGTCTGGCGTCGAAGCAGAGCAAGCATAATAAATGAAGGTGTTCCACCTGACTTGGGTTGAACACCCGGTCGAACACTGCTCTCGGTTAGTCCTAAAACCATGGTCGACCGCCTGTTCGACTTGCAAACAAATAGTTCGATCGAAGCCCTCCGAGAAACTGTTTGTCGGATATTATACGGGGATTAATCGGGGATTTATTTTAAGGCTTTTATCTAGTTTTTGTTCTTTATATCTTACATATTTTGTATGAAATGTATAAAAGTCAGTTTGGTGTAGTGGACAAACGCTTTTTCTACACTTAGTGACCCGAGTTCGACCTGGGAGGTAAGAGTTATGCGATTTTTTCTAGTTTTGGCTTTAATGAATGGTACAATAGTCATTTGACTTTTATCTTCCTCCTTAGGGTTTTTTTTTTCTGCAACCATGGAAGCGGCGGCTACTCGATTTTGACCGTTTATTCATCATTTTTTTTTGTTTTCTGTTCTGTTTGTGACATAAGCTTATAGATCTAGTATGATATATTTGATTTATAGGTTAAAATGAGCGAAAATTGAGTTTTTTTATAGTCACCGATTTTTTGGCCGAATAAGCTAAAATCGTGGCGGCTGGCAGCCGCCGACCGCTTTACGACCGTCCGATTAACGCCTAACGATTTTTTTAACAAGGGATATACTATATCTTTAGAATGTGAGAGCTAATTCTAAACATCATTTAGTAAGCATATCGAACTTGCACTTTCATCCTTGTGTTATTGAATCTACTAGTATCGCTTGAACAACATGATTGATTGGTCCGAATTGGAACAGATAGGAGTAGTATATCTCATTGTTCATATGCGAGTGTGTTAAAATTTATTGTCATAATTAATTTTTTAAAGAAAATTACCATAAAATTTTAAACAAATAAACATTTTTCATTATTAAACTAGATGATCAACTAATATGTAAAGGATTTTTTCATAAAAAATTGAATTTGTAATTTTTCACCAAAAATTTTACAATCAAATTTATTTTACATATTAAATAATATCATGTCTTAAAAATAGATTAAAAATTATCTTATCATAATTACATCATTATTACACGTGGTCGTTTTAACATCGTATTTTTTTTAGAAATTAACTAATATAAAATTAAAATAAATAAATATTTTTTATTAAAATAGATGATCAATTCATTAATGTAGGAGATTATTATTCATTGTTTTATTATTTTTTAGACACTGTTATTATCATTGATAAAATGCTCTCATATTAGATAAACGAGAAGATTCTTCAATGAATCTATCATCATTTCGAATTTATCCAAGGTACAGAGATAAAGATTCTAGAATTTTCATTTGTTTTTTTTCTTGTTGGGAAGAATTAAGGATACAGGTCTGGCAACAAAAGCCCGTGGAAAATCTACAGTGAGATTTGAAAAAAGAAGACGAAATAACCATCCTAACAAAATTAAGAATTTTCAAAAAAGTGCACAAATTAATACATAAATTAAGAAAAGGTTTTTTTGAAAATAAACCCTCAATTGTATTTTTTTTTGCAATTCTACCCTTTTCTTTCGGAAAATGCAGGTCAATTCTATCAGGTATTAGTCAACCCGCAATATAACTCTTATGGATAACAGACGTTATATCGTTGACGGAAATCAAAACGCACCGTTTTAAAAATAAAAACTACTGTTGTTTTAACTTTTAAAAAAAAAAATTGAAAACAAAGCAAAAAAAAAGTACCGTCTTCTTCCCTTTTTTTTTTTGTATCGTCTTCTTCTTATTTTTTTGAAACACATCCATCTTCTTCTTCATTCCTTTCTTCTTCATTTCCTAACATTTAATTGTCCAATTTAATCTAACCTTTAAATAAAACCAACAACAAAATTAAAACTCCAAATCAAATTGGGATTTAGGGTTCACAAAAAAAGAAGATTGGGATTTATATAGAATTCGATTTTGGATTTAGGTCTTGGAACCAGATCCACCGCAGCCTTTGCGGTCGATCAGATCGCCAAGTCTGGAATTTCTTCTCCTTCTTTTGAATTTGGGGTTTTTTCTTTCTTTTTTAAAATGAAATCGGGGAAAAGGATCGAGTATCACCGAATTTTCGAAATTGGTTTATGGATCTTCAATCTTTTCATGTGAATCTGAAGCAAAACCACCAAAGCCTGGAAATTTTCTTCCCGGGGTAAAAGTAAAATCTTCTATCTCTCTCTCTTTCCATTTACTTCGTGTGTTTCTTCCAAATTTCTGGTTTTTCTTCTCTGTGTCTGAAATCATGAATCGAGATGATATCACGAACCATGGAATTGAGAAAAAGGTTTTTTGGTTTTGTATTGGAAATATCATCTTTGGATCTCATTGTGAAAGTCACGCGGAAGTGTCTGTAAATGGTGATGGAGTTGTCGTTTCTTCAACCAAAAAAAAAAATTATTTGTTGTTTTTTCAGAAAAAAATAAAACTACGTGTTGTTTTTTTTCATTTTTGAAACGGTGCGGTTCCGTCTGATTTTTAGACGACATCTATTTTGATACGGATGAGGGTTATATTGCGGATTGACCCATACCTGATGAAATTGATCTGCATTTTCCGAGAGTTGAGGGTAGAGTTGAAAAAAAAAAACAGAATTAAGGGTTTATTTGCAGAAATTTTCACTTGTCGTTTCTTTTCTTCACCATCTCCTTGTATTTAGTGATGGATTTGATCCTTTGCAACTTCAACTGATGCTTGAAACGGTTGATGAAATCATCAGCCTTCGCGTCTACTTCTTCATCAGCTTCTTCCACCGTCGTAACTCTCGTCACTCTTACTGTCTCCGGCCGACGAGCCTCGACCGAGATTTCATCTTCCTCGAAGTGAGAGAAAGGAGATTTGGTACACGCTGATTTTTTCATCTTCTTGGGAAGTTTTGGTGGGATGATTCCAGCAGCTGGCTCGGTGTCAGATTTCGTCCGACCCACGTGGTTCAGATTTAGCTTACTGTAAACCTCTTCAAGACTCGGGCTTGTCTCTTCTTCTTCTTCTTCTTCTTCTTCTTCTTGTTTTGCCTCGACCGTCACTGACGGCGGCGGAGATTCAGAGACGGTGGTGGGTTCTTGAGAAATGTAATTGTAGAGATTGAAAGACTTGATTCGGTGAAGCACAGAAGGAGATCTAGAAAGAAAAGGCTGATTCTGTTCGATCGAAGTAAGTTTGTTATTGTTGTCGGGAGTTGTCGGAGGAGGAAACTCGAGATGAGATTTGTCTGGTGAAGTGAAGGAGGAGAAGTTTATGGATTTGAGACGGTGAATCACTGAAGGAGAGCGTTGGATCTGAGTTTGATTTGGATCGTTGGATTTGGAAGATAAGGACGAGCTTATTGCAATGCTCCCAATCATTAAGTTGAGGAAGACGAAGAGAACTGTTGGTGTGAACCAACTGTACATCGCTGTTAGGACAGATTCCGACATGTCCAACAAAGATTTTGTTGGTTATTGCTAGATAGAGAGAGAGAGAGAGAGGAAAAGAAGAAGGAGGTTGGGTGAATTTGGTTTTCTGGAAAAGAAAATAAGGGCACATTAGGTAATATGTGTTTTTTCGAAAAGTGAGATGGTGGAAGACGAGTAAGTGGAACATGCTTCTAGAATGCCACATCCACCACATTTATTTTGGTTTATGTCATTCTTTTTTTTTGTTTTGTTAAAGGGTTGGTTTATATCATTCTTGCTTTCCTTGATTTAAGAATTAATGGTAGTTTTTAATTTTATGTTAAGTAACGTTTCTATTGCCGGAACGCATTAAATCTTTCCGATAGATTTTATGGCACATTTGCAAAGTTAGAAATGAAAAAGTATTTTATGGGAAAAACATATCCCCGATTGATTTTGTAGAGATCCTAACTTATAAAAAAAAAAAGGAAAATTACAAATTTGGTAGAAGGTGCGAGTGAAGAACTGCAAACCCGAGATGCATTGACACTTGACAATTCGACTCCAGATAGTGAATACCGATGTCAAGTAGATGCATCATGGGTAAATACGGATAAAACGTTTGGGGGTTTTGTGCTCCTCCATCACAACTCAATTCAGTTTCTAGGTTCTTTTGCTGGAATGGCGGCCATTTCTCAACTCTATGCCGAGATGGAAGTTGTTCTCTGGGCACTGAAAACCGTTCAACAGCAAAGTATTTTTTTTATTCACCTTCAGACTGATTGTCTACCGCTTGTTAAGCTAATCGATGAAGACGAAGTTTGGCCAAATCTCTCATTTGAATTAGAAGAATTCAACTTTTTACGCTCTGAATTAGCAGAGTTTACTCTTATTTTTTTTTTCCACGTAATTTTAATATCTGAGCTGACACCTTTGCAAAGGGGGCTAGAGCTGGCGACTTCATTTTCTCTCATGTAAATCCAATGGTTATAGATTGGTTGGCTCACGAAGCTAACCTATTTGAACTAGCGTAAGTTTATATGAAATTTGTTTCCGCCGTAAAAAAAAATAATGTTTCTATAGCCGTATAAATTCCCATCTAGAATTGCAGCCCGTTAAATAATGAAATCTAAAGCACATCACAAAGTTAAATAACCTTACTAAAGTGAAAGAGTTGGAATCAAAGTCAAACATTAAACTCAGTCCAGTCCAAACAAAATCGATGAAAGTAAAACCAAATGATTATATTCAGAGTCGATTTCAAAGACAAATTAAAAGATTATTCAAAAAGAGTAATTTAATGTTTTCACTAGAAACGGCTAAATCCATTAAAAGAAATACAATTATTTTAAAACCAGGTGTAGTAAATGAAGATGTTAAACGTAACTTAGAACTATAAAAACAAGAGGAAGGATCGAATTCTCATTTTACAATTCCCACTACATACTTAGGTTCACTAAACTTTTTTATTTGTTTTCTCTGATCTTATTTTTGTAAACGTTTTCAGTCGAAATATTTTAAACCATTTACATTCATTTTCGTCCTCTATTCTTACTAAAATTTCTTTAACACGTTCTATAAATCCAATTCGTTGATAATTTCTCAAAAGCCATTTATTTATTTGTTGCTGCAAAAGATGACTCCGATCCTCCGAATTATTCCTATTTACAAATTTTGACAGTTGTAATTATACAACAATCAGTTTCGTATAACAATTTCACGATGCTAGTTTAAACTTCAAACTTGTTATTATTATTTATATTTTTATTGAATAAACTTGTTATTCAAGAATTATTAAGTGTCTCCTCGATTCCAGCAATGCTTAGAAGTCAAAATGTGTCATTTTAGACTAGGGAGTACCAATTTCCATAACTTTCTGCCTCTTTTATATGAGATTTAGGATTTTGAGTTAAAAATGCTACAAAATGTTATAAATAACCAGTGTTCAAAAGTTTGCGAGGCACTGATCGGGCAATCAGATATGGCATAACACCGAATTAGTTAATCAAAGATTAAACAAGAATTAATAGGATTTTATTTTAGAATTTTTATCTAGTTTTATTATTTATATATTATACATATCGAGTTAAAACTTAAAATGATGGATTAGTGTCATTAACTACATTTAAGGTTGGGAGTTCGAAATCCAGCGAAGTGACTTTGTTTTTCTTTAAAGATTCGTTTAAATGAAGGGTAAAATAGACATTTACTTATTATGTTTTTCCTTAGATATTCTTTACAACTAAAAACGATGGTACCTACGCGTTTTGTTTCCCCTTTTTATCATTTTCTTTTTCGTTTTTTTATTATGATTGTGTCTAAAACTTATAGATCTAGTGTTAAATATTCGATTTTTGAATTAATACAAACAAAAATTTCAGTTTTTCATTATTTACAATTTTTGACGTAATACATTGAAATCGTCGTTAGTAAGAGCCGTCGAACGCCTATACGCTGCTTAAGCAGCCGCAATGACCGTGGTTTTGAACACGGTAAATAAATATATAAATATTTGAATATATTATAAACTAGGTTTTGGAACTGCTTAATATACTAAAAATGAATTGATTTTTTTTTTTTTTTTGATGAAGTGTTAAATTTATTAATCATCATGTGTAAATATATACAAAAGAAAACAGTGGTATATGACTAGTGTAAAAAATAAAAAAATTACATCATAAAACCTAATTCAATGTGTACCACGAACTTCGAACCATCTTTTCAGCTTGTGCGGGTAGCGGTAATGCAAAGAGACAATCCGATTGCGCATACCTTTGTCAATAGAGCATCAGAGCTGTGTGACCAGAACTCAGCTAGTCTTGTGCCTCCGAGCATTCTTTTCACGTCATAGATGGTAAATCGTAATCTGAAACAGCATCCAGAGAAAGATCCGATCAATTAGGCCAAGTTGTGCCGAAATGATTAACTCCAACGTCTCCACCCAATCTGGATTAGCTGCGGTACCCAGGAGAGTTCCACCTAAATCCAACCATACCGTGTACGCACAGGGACACGCAAAAAATAGGAGGTCACGTGTTTCATTAAACTCTCCACAAAAGAGAAACGCTTGAGCAAGACCCCCACGCTCTCATTTTATCTCCAGTGGACATCCTGTTCCTGGCAGCTAACCAAGCAATAAAAGAGCACCGAGGAATTCCCTACGCAAACCAGATTACTTTACACCAAGGAACTTTGCCTCGATGCTTTCTGATTTGTTCCCACATGCTAAATGAAGTAAATTTATACTTGAAGCTTTCGTCATGTTGCTTCCACAAAACCATATCCTCGCCTCTTTCCTCTGAAGGGACCGATTCAGCCTGAATTTGCTCTGCTTGGGCTCTGGGGTTGTGCCCATGTTGTCGTCTGAGATGCCAATTTACATCCCTAACAGCCTCAACCACCTTTGCATTACTCTAGTTCCATTCTCACCCAAAACATCAATTAACCTCCCCTGCTTCAGCCAATTGTCATACAAAAAATGCAGTGTTACCATTTCCTACTTCAAAACGAATGAAAGAATAGGCAAGTGGGCGTAGCTTCAGTAATTTTCGCCAAAACCAGGATCCACTAACTCCGTCCCGCACTTCCAAAAAAGAGCCCCCATGCATCAGATAGCGTCTTTCCAAGCCACCCATAATGATCCAGAGAATCAGAACAGACGCCAGATGAGAGTAAGAGCAAAAAAAAGTAGCGGATACTCGCAGAGTCCTCACGCCCAGACCTCCCTCCCTCCTCCTTCGGATAACATAGGTCCTCCCAGACTACTTTAGCCTTATGAGTATCATTGGCCGAGCCGGACCACAAAAATGCACAACACAGTCCCTCAATTGTGTCAAGACATACCTTCGGAAGGATGAAAGTTGAGCTCCAGAAATTGGTTCTGCTAGTGACAACAGATTTGATCAACTGCAAACAACACGCATATGAGAGTGATTTATGAGACCACGTGAGGAATCTGGACCTAATCCTGTCACTCAGATGCTATAATTCAGCTTTGACATCGATTTAGTGGTAAGTGGCAAGCCGAGGTACAAAATTGGGAGAGCTCCCACCTTAATATCATCAGTTTCGGCTGCCGCAGTATGCACCGGGAGTCCCCTGCCTGCCCCATAGATAGAAGATTTTCTTGCATTAATGTGGAGCCCCCAAATACTAGCAAATGACGGCCAAAGTACGTTGTAAAGAGGCAGGAGTTCCATCTGTGAACACCAAAATATCATCATCAAAACTTAAAATGGATGAGCCCCCACTTCTTTACACATAGGATGGTATCCTATCTGGGCCGAGGCATCAGCTCTGTTCAGCATCTTGTAGAGGACGTTATTGAGAATGACATAAAGATAGGATGAAAGAGCAAAACCCTGTCTAATGCCCTTGAGCACTTGTAAAGAAACCCTCAAACTCCCAATTTACTGAAACCGAGAAGGCTGCAGTGGAAATTCATGTATGAATCTAGTGTACAAACTGATCTGAAAGGCCCATTGCTTGGAGGACAATGACGATGAAAGGCCATTTGACCGTGTCAAAAGCTTTCCAATATCTAACTTAATGGCACATCTTGTAGAAATATAAGCTTTGTGATGGCCATTAACAAGCTCAGAGGCCAACAACACATTCTCAGACAAGAGTCTCCCTTTGACAAATTGATATACTCGTATATTTTCTATATTTAGCATACATTTATGATAGATTTACATTCATATTGCATTCATAATAGGTTAGTTTGTATACTTTATCCCATTTTAGGTCCTAGAACACTTTGCAATAGCATTTGCATGGTTTCTTGCATATTTGCATCATTATCAGGTTGATTTGCGTACTTTGAACTATGGAGAGTGCTGGAGCATGATGAGGTTCAAAGGAGAGCTTAGGAACACTTAGAAGAACTCGGACAAGCAAATGCTCACTGAGATCGAGGGGGAGTTCGAGCAAGGCAGGTCGATCTAGCCAAGATCGACCATAAGATCGAGGAGCTCAGACCGTTTCAAAGTCGAGATCGAGTCATAGATCGACCAAGTCCAGCCGTGCGAGTGTAAGGACTTGAAGACGCTACCCATGAAGAACGGAGGTGAGATCAAAGTCATGAGTCGATCTAAACAAGATCGACCATAATCAAAGAAGTCGAGTCCAGACTTAGAACGAGGCAAAGATCGAGCGAAGCAGACCATTCACGGGCCAAGATCGACCGCGAGATCGATGACTCAGCTCGATCTCTACTCTCATGCGCAACCTTATCCAAACAGCTCATCTAATTTGTCTTCTTGTGAGGGGACCCTTTCTCTCACCCATATATAACATTTTAGACCTACTTTTCGGTCATCTTATCTTTTAATTCCGATTGTCTTTCCCCTTTTAGCTCTAGACTTCAATGTTAAGGTTTTTAAGCTTTTCTTGTATTTGAAAACGTGATCTTAATTTATATTTTAAGCAAGTACTTATCTTTTTAATCTAGATCTTCTTTCTGTTTCAAGCTCATCATGTTGAACCTCTCTAATCTCGTGATTAAGAGTGATTCATCAATGATTAGTGAGTAGTCATTTATGGTTTGAGGCCGAGGGGTTTAGGGGGGTTTTAAGAGGTTAGATCTTGAGGTTTTTCTTGTTCTTAACTCTTATCTCTTCTTGGATTTGGAGATTTTAAAGCTTAAGATTCTCGATGGAGATCTTTATGAACCTAGAGATTTCTTTATCTCAAAAGGACCTAGGAAATCTCTTAAGCCCAAACCAAGAAACTAGCTTGTCCTAACCCACGATGGTGGTAGCTTTGGGGGCTAGTTAAGCCGCAAGATCTGAGATTTATGCTCATCAACCGCCATTTCCACTACACACCATGGGTTTGGAGGGAAGGTTGATGAAGGGATCTTTGCCATACACCATGGAAAGATCTAGTTTTGCTTCTTAGACTTAGAGTTAGCTCATATAATGTGTAGATCTACTTTTATTAACCCAAGATCGAACCTTAAACCTCTCTTAATATGTCTCTCAGCCTTGAATCTATCTTTAGAATTTGATAAATTTAAAATATCTCTCTTAGTCTTAAAAGTTTGTTGTTTAAGTTGGTAGAAATCCCTTGGTTCCATTAATAGTTACATTTAGAGTTTTAAATCCATAAAGTTTGATTCTTGTTAGTTCCATAATTTTACAAATTGCCTAGAGTATTGTTTAGTAGGCTAGTTATCTTTTAGAAGTCATTTAGTTTTCATAAGTAGTTTTTAAAAATCCATTTCACTCACTTCAACCCGAATATGGCTTAGATTTATTATGTTCTTGCATTCCTAGTGTACTTTCCTCCCAACTTGTATTGATAACCTCAACTACTACAATGACATGAGTGGTGTTGAGTATTGAAAAGTGATACAAAACCCCTACTTATCACAAATGCACTCTGGTTTGGCTCAATCGTTGCTGGGAGAATCTGTTTCAACCGGTTGGCAAGAATTTTTGAAATTACCTTATAGAGCAGGTTACAACATGCTATTGGCATGTAGTCCTTCGTAGTCTTTGCATCATCATGCTTTGGGATTAGAGACAAGATACTTGCGTTCACCCCCTTAGGCATGAATCTAAAAATAAAGAAAGACTGAACAACAACCGTGAAATCTGCACCAATCACTGACCACGCTGCAACATAGAACTCTTTTGTGTATCCATACAGCCCTGATACTTTCTCATTCGGAAGAGAATGGAGCATTGATTTATCTTTCTGGCCGTTAATAGTATTATTGGGACTGATATCACGCAGACCAATCCTATTACGACACATTATCAAGAGACCCCCACCTATAGACTACCTACCCATAGACCGCATGCGAGATCTGACCAGCGCGAGATCATCATGTCGCACGGTACCCGAGGGCACTATAAATGTAAATGTAATGAGACCCATCCGAGTCAGAGAATGGGTCCACAACTATCGACTTCTAGGGAAAGAAGGGACGAGACGACGAGAATGGATGAACCAATGAGAAGAGACAACTCTCTCATATAAATGAAAGGATGGGCAAATTGAAGAGAAGGAATACCCCATGGAGAGAATCCGGAGGAAGACTATCGGCTAAGATAGTCGAGGATGCTTCGAGTCCGACTCTCTTACATCACCGGATATACAATATCGACTAGCATGTAGTCTCCACCAAGCTTCCCATTGGAAGGCACCCAGAGTAGAGACTCATATAAAGTCTGATGCATCCTTCTTCGCAGACCTTAGAAGAATCGACATCCATCATACCAAGAGGTAAGTCCCACTTCCCTGAGACTCTTAAGAGTGAACTTATCGGTGATACAAATAGAAAAAGAAGTGAGAAAGAAATAGGAAGAAGACGATAAGAAGAGAGGAGGCTAAGAGGAAGGATATTTGTTATAACAATCGATAAGTTGCCCTAACTGGAAACATCTGAATAAATACATAATTCCACTCACAATACGACATACGCATAAGCATTAAACGATATCTAGATGCTGACCATTATTTACTTATAAGGTGGATCCTTTCAGCACGAGCCCAATAGTCTTGAAGTACATAAAGCCTTTTTAGCCACTTTTTGTAGACTTCTTCTTCTGAAACCTTCTCATTTGGCGCTTAGAAGTCCGATCCTTCTTCCTCACAAAGGCCAATGGCACCAACGGTTGGATCCAATTTTTTTAAAGCCAACGGGCTTTGCAACAATGGGAAAGAGTGAAGAGAAATGAGCTCGGGTCCAAGTGTTTGAAAGTGAGAAAAAGAGATTTGTGCCATATCGATTATGTGGGGAAAATGCTCTAGTATAAAAAGAGAAGGGGATTAGTCATGTTCAAAATGGTTAACATCCATGGTGTGCATGGGAGGGGTCGAACCGAGGGTCGCGCGCGCGCGCCGCCGCCAAGCCAGGCCATGCCAGGCACGGGCGCAGGTCGTGTTGGTCGAGTGGGCCTTCGGGCCGAAGGTGGTTGGGATTATTCTTTTTGCGCCAAATTTTGATTTCTGTTTTTTGGGCCCAATACTTAAAATGAAAATTAAACATTTTCGAAAAAAATAATATTCCTATGGTTTAAACGTCCGAAATATTTTTGACTCAGTTGAGAAAAAAATATTTCTCTCGATTTCCGCCGACTTCCCCTCTTCGCGTAACGAGGGCACGTGCCACACTTTGCGGAGATATGCTGACCGTCAAACCGCTCTTCTCTGGCTATAAAAGAGAGCCTCGACTCTCATTATTTCACACACCTTCTCACAGCAAAAATCTCTCTCTCAAAGTTCCATCAATCTTCTTCTTTAAATGTAAGTCTCGAGAGTTTATCGTAGTCTTTAGAGTTTGCAGATTTCGTTTCTAGTGCTGAGAAACTGTCTCGTATCGGTTGTATCTTGGGATTCAAAAGTCGTGTATTCCCGTCACACTACGGGCGATTTATTGAGTTACAGAAAGAGATCATCTCGCCTCTAATATTCATTTTCGAAAACGTCTTTTACAATCGCTTTCCTTAATTTGGGGGTTTGACTCTTATCGTTTCTAAATCAGTTTTACACATCCATGTTTCTTAATTCATTTTTGCGGTTCTTACAATCGTAACTCAATAAATCCGCTTAGCCTATTGCTACAATCAGATTAAGTTTTTGCGGTTACTTTAAAAACGATTTCCAAAAACCTTTCTTCACGGTTTCTAAAACCTATTTCTCAAACGGTTTTTGGTTTTTAAAAACGATAACGGATTTGCGATCCGCTCGATAGCGTATCCGCGAATCGTTTTCGAAACAATAGTATCTGATTTTACGAACGCTTATCCTAGCGATTCCGCGAAATCTTTTCTCTAAAAATGATCATTTCTAAAATGGTAGGTTTCTGCGAACGCTTTAAAAGCGAGTTTGCAATACGCTTTAACCAATCCGAACGTTTCAGCGAACGCTTTCGAAAGCGAGTTTGCTAAACAAGTGTATTGATTTAGATAAATCATTTATCAAAATTTGGTTCAAATCGAGTGGTTACTGATTCATTTGTTTAGTTGTGATCAGATGGCTATCAGTACCTCAAACGTGACCCGATCAAACACCACGAGTGGATACACCACCACCTGCAAATGCGTTCGGACCAGTGGGTGCAAATGATGTCGATGAGACGACACGCCGAAATTTGTTTAGCGATGGTTTTCCTACGACTACAACACCCAATGCTGTCCACCCCTTGCATCCGTCAATCCCTGCAATTGCGAGTCAATGACTCATGCCGGATCATTTTGACGGAAAAGGTTTCAAAACACGGCAATTGAAGATGCATTTCTTCTTGACGAACAAGAAGTTCGATAAGTTTCTGAAGGAGACATGTGCCTACACTCTCGCAAGTGTTGAAGCCTGGACCCAGGGGGACTTCGTGTGCAGAGGCTGGATCTTAGGCCGCCTCAGTGACCAGCTGTACCTCGTGTACAGCAATAAAAAATCCTCCAAGTCATTATGGATGGCTCTAGAGAAGAAGTACAAATCCGAAGACGCTGGATGTTAGAAATATGCGGTTGCAAAATTTCTCGACTTTAATATGGTGGATTCCAAACCTATCATGGATCAAGTTGAGGAGCTCCAATTGATTTACCATGACATAGCTGTTGAGGGAATGTCAATCTGTGAGATCTTCACCATGAACTATTCATCGAGAAGTTACCTCCGGGTTAGGTGGATTTCAAGAACTACCTCAAGCACAAGAAAAAGGCGATGTCTCTCGAAGAAGTCATCACCATGCTGCAAATGGAGGACAGTAACCGCAAGGCAAACAGTTTACAATTCCAGGAGCACAACGTGAATGTGGCAACCCACAGGGGCAAAGAAAAGGGCAAGTCTGTGGCTGTGGCAACAACATCTCCTTTGAAACTCAGCTCCTCAACAAGCTTGTGGCTGTGGCCACAAGTGTAACAAGATTGGTCACAAAAGTGACGTGTGTCGCAGCAAGCCCAAGGACAACGGGAAAGCTCAAGCCAATCTGACGGAAGAGGACTTGTGTGCTATGGTCTCGGATGTCAACATGGTGGAAGACAACCCGAAAGAGTGGTGGTACGACATTGATGCAACGACCCACATCTGCGCTGAACGCGCAATGTTCAACACCTACCCGAAAAGCAAATCGACCGAACAACTGTTAATGGGAAACTCGGCATTCTCCAAGATCGTTGGTCGTGGAAAGGTTGTGCTGAAGATGACCTCGGGAAAGGAACTCACTCTTCAGAATGTGAAACATGTCCCTGACATGAGGAAGAACCTGATTTCCGGCACTTTGATGAGTAAGGCCGGATTTGCTGCAAACCTTGAGTCAGACAAGCTCGTGTTGAATCAATTTGGGGTGTTTGTTGGCGGGGGTATGAGAAGAACGAACTGATTAAGATGTGCGTCACGACGGTCCTCTGCAACAACGATGCTTCTAACTCTAAGAATGTTGTTGCTAATAATGTTGTTGCTTCAGTTTTGAAAATTTCAATTAATGAGAACAACCCCGTTGCTTACTTGCTTGAGTCGCTTAATATTTGGCATGAAAGATTAGGACATGTTAATAACAAATCGATAATAAGATTAATGAACTTGAACCTAATTTTGAAATGCAAAACAAGCAAAGAAAAATAGTGAGTTACAGACAGAGTTCGAAAAGATCAAATCTTTGATGATTCCATCATACACGATTGAGTTGCGAAAACTTCTGGATAGGTATCCTACATCTGAACTGAATTCTTTCTGGTTAAAGAATCTTTTTCTAGTTGCTCTGGAACAATTAGGAGATTGTCTAGAAGAAATACGGGGTTCTGGCGGCATTGCAGCTGCTTTAGACAGACAATGGAGGAATCGAATGTGAAGTGTGCGTACAGGCCAAACTCACAAAAACGCCTTCATCCCAAGTTGAAAGAACAACCGAACCTCTTGGTTTAATTCATACAGATTTATGTGATTTAAAATACGCACCAACTAGAGGCGGTTAAAAGTATTTTCTAACGTTCATAGATGATCACATAATATATTATTATGTATATTTGTTACGTAGCAAAGATGAAACCTTCAAAAAATTCAAGAAATATAAGCGTGAAGTTCAAAATCAACTTAATAAAATTATTAAAATAGTTAGAAGTGATAGAGGAGACGAATATGATGGACCGTTTAATGTATTTTTCTCAAGAACATGAGATTATCCATCAAATCACCGCTCCTTATTCACCGGAATCTAACGAAGTTGCGGAACGTAAAAATCGAACTCTTAAAGAAATGATGAATGTGATGTTGCAGGAATCTGGGTTAGCCCAAGACATGTGGGGGAAGCGTTGCTTACCACAAATTATATCCTCAATAAAATACCCCACAAAGTCACAGGAAAAACTCTGTAGGAACTTTGGAAATGTACTACGCCATCGTATAAATACTTGAAAGTGTGGGGGTGTCTAGCAAAAGTTACGGTCCCACCTCCGAAAAAGGTTACAATAGGACCAAAACGGTGGAATGTATTTTCATCGGATATACACACAACAATAGTGCTTATCGGTTTCTGGTTCATTGATGAATAGGTTTTTACGCTATTACTCAATGCCTAAAGCATCTTTGTTCATTGCAATACTTGAGGTTAATCAATCCAACCTTGGGTGAGAGTACATTAAAAATCCAAGAACTTCCTAAAGCTAAGTCATTTTCGGTTTTACATGAGAAATGGAATTTCTAAAACTACTTGCTCAAAACAGAATGACTTCAAATTTAAACTAGATACTCTATGATATTTTAGGGAATTTCTAAAATTATAAGCTTGGCAAGAAATAAAGTCTAGGAATTTAGAGCTCAAAATGCAAGTACTAGGCGATTTCTAACAATTTCAAGCAAGAAACTTTGGTAACAAGAAAGATCGATTTTTGATTGTCAAATATGAAATGTAGATCTGAGGCTAAGGGGTTATGTCAAAGGGGGTTAACGGATCGATCTTGGGTTTTGCAAAAATGGATTCTCTCATGAAAGAGCTAACTCTAAGCCTAAGAGGCGATTGTAGATTCTCCCATGGTTTGTGGGTAGAATCACTTCACCAAATCCTCCCTCCAAACCCAAGGTTTCTGGTGGAAAGGAAGATTGATGAGCATGAGAAGATCAGACTTAACTTGGCTTGGCTAATCTCCAAAAGCTCACTATCGTTGTTTGGAGAATCTAGCCTCTTGGATTGGGGGTTCCAAAATCTCTCAGCTCTATTGAGAGACAGAGAAACTTCCGTGGATACAAGGATTTCTCTCGAACATCCTTGGCGTAAAGCACCCCAAAGCCAAGCAGAGTTAAGGATTAAGGGTTTGAAAAACCCAAAATCTTACCCCTTAAACCTCCCTTAAACCCTCGGCCTCAAACCTTAAGTGGTTTACTCGCTACGCATGATTAAAGCAGATGAAAGCGTAAAGGAAGAAGGGATAAACATGATTAAGCTACTAAGCAAGAAAGATTAAGAGAAGTACTTAAGATTAAAACAAGATTAAGGTCTTACAAAAACAATAAAAGCTTTAAACTAACAATGGCGGCTTAAGGCTCAAAGAAGAAGGAGACAGATCGTAAATTGATGGATCCTTGCCCAAAAATAGGGTAAAAACGTTTTATACCAAAAGGAAAATGGTCCCCTCACTAAACTCCAAAACGTGAGTGATATGTCTATGTTTTGCATCATTTCAGCATCCATAAGTGTAAGTTCCTTATCATTTAGAAGCCTAATTAAGTGTCATTGTGTTGCATTTGATCATTTAGAGTCCTAGGGTGTAATTTCCATAGTCTTTGCATATTTTGTTGCATTTGGAACCTTGATCAGGTAAAAAGGACACTAAGGAGGCATGGGTGGAGCTGGAGAAAGATTGCATAACACTTGGAGTTGAAAAGAGAACCAAGAAGAAGGAGTAGAAGACTTCTGGCGCTGGTTCGACGAGGCAGTTCGATGAAGCACGTCGAACCAGAATTCCAGGAGCTCGGTTCGATGACACGGTTCGACGAAGGACGCCGGACCAGAAGACCAGGGGCTCGGTTCGACGACATGGATCGATGAAGGTCGTCGAACCAAAATTCCAGGAGCTCGGTTCGACGACATGGTTCGGTGAACTCGTCGAACCAAACCTAAAACTTCAAGAAAAGAGCCGAAGAACAGGAGCTCTGTTCGATGACACGGTTCGATGAATGTCGTCGAACCATTTTTCCAGAGGTTCGGTTCGACGACATGGTTCGACGTGTTCGTCGAACCGAACCCAGACGACTTCTTTTTGGGTTCCTCATGGGTCCCTCCTATAAATACTCATAAGACCTAATTTTTATGTTAAGTTTTATTCCCTATTGTCTTGTCAAGAACTTTTTAGCCATTTTGAGAAAAGTCTTGTATTTGCTTTGAATCTTTTAAGTTTAATCCAATATCTCTTTTGAGTTTATCATTTTCTCTTCTCTAATCATGTTTAGCTTATCATTCACCTTTGATTTGATGTGCTTAAGGATGATTAGTGAGTAGATCCTTTAGGGACTTAGGGATGGGTTAGATTTAGGAATTTCTAATGATCAAATCTTGCAATCTAGGTTAGATTCTTCCATCTCTCTCTCTATTAAGTAGTTCTTAATGCCAAATAGCTAATTTTTGCTATTTGGATCATAAGCATTTCATACACCCACCAAGTGTTTGATGAAATGCTTGAACCAACTTAATAGGGGATTTACATTCCTAGCCTAACACATCATTAGTTGTCTAGGGTGTTTATCATGCTAATAGACTTGTAATCAATGCTTGCTCATCATTTTAATGCTAAAACATCATTAGTTCATTAGGGTGATTAGTGAAGGGATTAGTACTAAATATCATGGATTAGTCTATAATTAGTGTTCTAGGCATAGATATAGCTCGATTAGTTGCTTAAATGATTGCAAGATTGCCCATTTAGACTCCCAAATCAATGAACCCATCCCTAGGTTTCGTTTTTAGCAATTTGAATTCTTGATTAGTAGTTAATTTCATAATTAGCACTTGATTAGTAGTGATTAAGGCTTAGTTTCATATTATTGCACTTGTAGTGTGTCTCTTAGGTTGTGCTTCCTATTTTAATCATTGCTTGTCACCTTAAACCCCTTTCAATTTAGCTTAGCTTAAGCAAAACTTTGCATTCTTATTGAATCATCTCCCAAGATGGATTGATACCTCAAGTATTGCATTGATATGAGCAATTGAGGAATTGCTCCAAGACTAAAAAGTCGTGTTTCAATTTGACGCCGTTGCCATATTGGGATTGAGTGATCATTAAGATTTGAGTTTAGTTTGAGACTAAGTATTCCTTTTGTGTTTATTGACCATCTCATTTTCTAGATTTCAGTTTACCCTTGCTTGCATTTGAGATCACAAGGAGACAACAACTTCCAAGGCTTTCAAGAGATTGATCAGTTGGAAAGGGTTGCTAGGATTGCAAGAAGGGAAGCTGCAAGGTTAGAAAGGCTGAGAATAGAAGAACAAGCTGCTGTTCCTCCACCAAGGGTGCATGCAAACAAAGCTCATCATGCAAATGAGCAAGCTCCAAGGGGCAATGGAAACCCCTTGCCTAGACAAGGAAGAACCATTGGGGCTGGTGATGCTCCAAATATTCACCAAAATAGATATGGTATTCAACCTCCACCGGTTCACAACAACACCTTTGAAGTGAAGCCAGCTTTCATCTCTATGGTTCAACAAGACAAGTTCCATGGTTTGCCTATGGAAGATCCCCTTGATCACTTGGATAACTTTGATAGAGTTTGTGGGTTGTTCAAGATGAATGGTGTGAGTGAGGATGCTTTCAAGCTAAGACTCTTTCCCTTCTCTCTTGGGGATAGAGCAAGGCAATGNAAAGGGCTGAATTAGAGAAACGAGAAGAGAAGTTTGATGTAATAGTGGGAGATTTAGCGGATCCAGTGGAAGGTGGACCATGTTATCAGCTCTATACCAAATATTTCTATCAATACATCCTAAAACCAAAGCTAAGCCCCACTGGCATTTTTGTGACTCAGGTCTTTCATAATTTTTATTTCTTAACATATATTTATATTTAATTTAGGAGAAAAATAATAAAAGAATTTATTTTGATAATACTTTTTTGATATTCTTAACAAAAAATAGGCTGGACCAGCAGGAATATTTACACACAAGGAGGTCTTCACAACAATCTACAACACCTTGAAGCAAGTCTTCAAGTGTAAGCCTCTTTAGTGTTTTTTCTTGTAGACAATTTGTGGTCATTTTTGATGACTAGATTAAAAAGCAAAAAATGAAAACAGACGTGAAGGCTTACACCGCACACGTGCCATCATTTGCTGACACGTGGGGATGGGTGATGGCATCAGACCAAGAGTTTGAGACTGAAGTTAAGGAAATGGACCAAAGAATCCAAGAGAGAGTGAAAGGAGAATTGATGTATCTAGATTCTCCTTCTTTCTTCTCTGCTGCTACATTCAACAAGACCGTCTCTCTCGCATAATTTTCGATTTTCTCTTTCCTTTAAGCTTTATTTGGAAACGGCGTAAATTATATTTTTAACATTCGAATTAATTAATTGAGTTATTTACAAAATTGAAATAAAAATTGGGCAGACTTGAGAAGGAGACAGAAGTTTATAGTGAAGAGAATGCGAGATATATTCATGGTCATGGTGTGGCGTACCGGCATACTTAAAAAAAGAACCGGATATAATTTTAGAATAAAAAACCCGGTTTTCTCCGTGTTTTCTTTTCTCCGCATATAACCGGATGTTGTCTTGACTCTTGATTATTATTAATTTTTTTTGCCATCTGAAAGATCATATTGCTTGTATCCAAGAAGTATGTTACAACCATAAAGACCATATTGTATCGTAAACTTTGTAACAAGATGAGAAACACAAGATTGTTTAAAGAATAACTCTCTTT
Source organism: Alliaria petiolata (assembly GCA_020283515.1). Lineage (NCBI taxonomy): Eukaryota > Viridiplantae > Streptophyta > Magnoliopsida > Brassicales > Brassicaceae > Alliaria > Alliaria petiolata. Next base: position 91,618,123 of record JAHZTW010000002.1, read on the forward strand.
ATTAGCTTAAGAAAATAACTCAAAACTTAAGCTCTCACAATCTCTCAAAACTCATAAGTTATGCCACATATTGGCATCTCCTTATATAGAGAAAAACCTAAACATATTTCCTTTTTCTCTTTGGAATACTTTTCTAATCCTAATAGAAAAACACATTTTTCCTTTTCTCTTAACCATAGATCGGTTTAGGATTAGGAATGGCTTCCCGCTCAAGCTAACTCCAAGCTTATGCCAACATTCTCCCCCTTAAGCTTGAAATCGATCTTTGCCAAATCTTGAACACCAATGAGATCTCTCATCTCCTTGAACTTGACTCTTCCAAGTGCCTTTGTTAAGACATCTGCCTTCTGTTTGGTTCCGGGAACATGCTCTACTTCAACTTGTTCATTCTCAACACATTCTCGTATAATATGATACCTTGTGTGTATATGCTTGCTTCGTCCATTAAACACCGGATTCTTTGTGAGCGCTATTGCAGACTTGTTATCAATCCGAACCACCACTTTCTCACACGATTTTCCAGTGACTTCACCAAAAAGTTCTTGAAGCCAAATCGCCTGCTTCGCTGCTTCGGTGGCCGCCGTGAACTCAGCCTCACAAGAGGATAGTGCCACAGTTTCTTTCTTTTGTGAGCACCAAGTTATAGGACAATCATTAAGATAGAAAATATGACATGTTGTACTCTTACCATCATCTGCATCAACATTGTAACTACTATCACTATATCCCACAAGCCCTGTTTTGCTCGCACGGTGAAACACGAGACCATGAGACTGAGTTCCTCGTAAGTATCTTAGAATCTGTTTCAATGCTGCTCCATGAGATTCCTTTGGTTCTTGCATATACCTGCTTAGTACTCCAACACAATAAGAGAGATCTGGTCGAGTATGAAGTGAATACCGAAGACAACCAATATTTCTTCTATTGCTTTCTCGTCAATGTCGTTCTCTTCTTGTGCTTTAGACAACTTTAAGCCCGAGTCCATTGGAATGTGAACTGCATTGCATTCCTCCATCCTGGCTTCTTCCAAGATCTTTGCTGCATATCTTTCTTGTTTTAACATGATGCCTCCTTCATGTTGAAGTACTTCAATGCCAAGATAGTAAGTCAATCTTCCAAGATCACTCATCTCAAACTTGGATGAAATTCCTCTTTTGAACTCAAGTATTACGTTTAGGCTGGATCCCGTGACAAGCAAGTCATCCACATAAACAGCCACAAGGAGAAGATACTCCTTCTCCTGTTTCCGGTACAAGGAGGGCTCCTTTGAGCACTTAGTAAACTTCAATTCCGTAAGAATTTTATTCAGCTTGGTATTCCATGCCCTTGGTGCTTGTCTTAAGCCATAGAGAGCTTTATCTGATTTCAAAACCTTCAGGTTGCTTCACGTAAACTTCTTCCTTTAACTCGCCATGAAGAAACGCTGTTTTTACATCCAGATGATGCACCTCCAAACCGTTTGATGCTGCTAAAGCAATGATGAACCGACCTGTTTTGATGCGTGCTACTGGAGCAAATACCTCATCAGAGTCGATTCCATGTTTCTGTACATAACCTTTGGCCACGAGCCTTGCTTTGTACTTATTTATGCTATTATCTGAGTTGCGTTTCACTTTGAAGACCCATTTCAACCCGATTGCTTTAGCTCCGACAGGAAGATCAGTGAGGTTCCAAGTCTTGTTCTTCACGATGGAAGCTATTTCCTATTCACATGCGTCTCTCCATACTTTTGACTCCTTTGCCTCATTATAGTCCCAAGGTTCTTCAGTTAATCACTTGTAAGAGACGTTCTCCTTCAATCTCGGCTAGCAAAACATAGTCATCTAAGTACCTTGGTTTTGTAATCTCTCTTGTTGATCTTCTTAACAGAGGAGGCTGGGGTTGCCCTTGTCCCTCATCGGCCTCTGTTTCAGGCAGAATGTTGTCTTCCATGGTGACCTCGTCGTCATCATTGTCTTCTTCGTTCCCCACTTCTTCTATGATGACCTCGCCGTCATCATTATTCTCTTCGGTTAAGTCAAATTCTCTTAAGCCGTTATTTCCAAATCGAGAAAAACTGAGTTTAAACATTCCCGTATCATCTTCGGTTTCTCTTTCCGAGTTGTTCCACTTCCAGCTTTTGCTTTCATCAAAGATCACATCTCTGCTTACTATTATCTTACAGCTTTTCGGGTTCAGCAATCGGTAGGCTTTTGATCCTGGTTCCGTTCTGAGATGACTAGGACTCCTGATCGATCATCCAATTTTTTCAAGTTTGGAGCCTCTGTTTTCGTATATCCGATACACCCAAATACACGCAAGTGCTCCACATTCGGTTTCTTACTCTTGAAAGCTTCGTATGGTGTTTCTGCAACCAATGTTCTTGTTGCAACTCTGTTGATGATATAAGTTGCGTGTCTCACTGCTTCTCCCCATAGATAATTTGGCATACTCATGTGCTTCAAGAGGCTTCTCGTCATCTCCATTAGAGTTCGGTTTCGTCTCTCCACTACTCCGTTTTGCTGAGGGGAGTAAGGCGCGGTTAAGTGCCTTTGGATACCGGAGTTTTCACAGAACGTCTGAAATTCTTGAGACACAAACTCACCACCTCTATCTGTGCGAAAGGTTTTGATGCTTTCACCCGTCTCTTGCTCGACTAGCGCCTTAAACTTCTTGAATTTATAAATGCTTCACTCTTTTCTTTCAAGAGAAGTAACCACATATACCGAGAGTGATCATCTATTAGCCCGAAAATATACTTGTTTCGTGCAGCTGTCGAGGGTGTAATGGGTCCACAAAGGTCTCCATGAATGAGCTCAAGTATCTGTGTGGCACGGTATGATGTTGCTTGGGGAAAGACTCGTCTTACTTGCTTTCCGAGTAAGCACGAAGCACATGTTTCCTTCTCAACATTAATTTTTGGTATGCCGATGACAAGCTCCTTCTTTACCATTGTCTTCATGGTTTCCCGCTCAAGCTAACTCCAAGCTTATGCCAACAGTCCAATGGGGTCTATTAACCTTCTATGGTTAATTCCAAAAAATAATATCCCTGAAACTACCTTAAACCAACCAAAATATTGACTTTTAGGTAAAGAAAACTAAAAAGAAACAGAAAGCTACCATGTGGTTACCACTTTCTGCAACAAAAATATCATATAACCAACAAAAAGATCATATAACCACGGAGGATGGCCCAAAGCCACATAAGACTGAAACAAACCCAGTGCGAACCCACTCTTTGCAATAACAAAAGCGCTCGACTTTCATGTATGATTTTTCAATCTGGAACAAAAGCTAGCTTATCAAGTAACACATTAGACTTAAAACAAAAAGAAGGCCAAGCAGGAGATCTAGTTACCGATTGGTTATCTTTTCATAATCTTCAGCAGCAAATATAACTTTTCGAAGGTTAAAGCTACTCATGCTTTCAATTTCCCAAAGCCAACTAGCCATATTAGCAGCCAAATCATTCTCAACGCTACTGAAAGAACGCCTACTGTGCAGTAACACTTTACCCGACTCATTCTTCAAACCCAAGCAACACCACAACCGCAAGAACCTTTATGCCAAGATACACCAATGTTACACTTGAACCATGTTTTCGGTGGAGCCTTCCAAAGGGATCTGCATTGCATCTGAGCTATAGCATTTAACACATCTGTAACACCCCGACCGCCCCTACCGGCGAGTCACCTATCCCTTTGTCGGGCTCGTGGTCCCCGCCCCTGTCCGACGGTCGGTGCGTTATTTTTCTCGGTGGCCCGACCGACTGATTTACTTGTCCCTGCAATTACCACTTGACCTTTTCCCGTGTTTTGGCCTCACTCACACGGTTCCGCAGAGGACTTCCCGGAAGGTCACCCATCCTAGTCCTACTCCAGCATAAGCACGCTTAACTCTGGAGTTCTCTTAGGGTAAATGATCGGAAAAGGTAAGTGCACTTTGATGACATAGGTAGCCAAATCAATCCATTTAAACTTATTCAAATGGGTCGGGTCCGGGTTGTTACAACATCCTCCATTATCTCCATGGTCTGAGCTTGAAACCATTGTCTTACGTCTTCTCTGATCTTAACCATTGTATCATTGGCAGAATATTGAAGCCCTTCGAAAAGAAATTTGTTTATGTTCTTCCACAAAAGCCAAAGAACCCAAGGAAATATCCTCCTAATCTCTAAAGGAACAGAAGGATTTTTACCTGTTTTAAACACAAAGGACATGTTTTATAAAATAGAATCTGAATGAAAACCATTTTCAAGGACTTGGGAAGTTGGAGAGAGCCCATACTTGACGAGCAAGAGTGCAAGAAAACAGAACATGGTTTGTAGATTCCCCTTCCACACCAGACAATTGACAACGCCTATCAACTCTCATGCCCCTTTTAGCTACAAGGTGTTGAACCGGGATAACATCACTGAGAACTTTCCACATGAAAGTCTTTACTTTTTCCGGAGCTTTTACTGTCCAACACTCATCTTTCAGTGGATTAATAGAAGGCAACAAGTTGGCTAATCTCAACCCCTCTTTCTTTTCAATTTGACATGCTAGCCAATAGCCTGACCTTAGAGAGTAGTTAGCACTTTTAAGATGATCCCAGCACCAAAAATCCTTCATAGAGGGGATCGGTTGATTCTTTTCAATGAGCTTCACATTTTTGCGAAAGAATAACTCATTTAGCTTGTCCATGTCTGATATACTTATATATTTCATACATTTAACTTGCATTTAGGACATAATTGCATTCATATTGCATTCATACTTAGAGAAATTGTAACTTTTATCTCATTTTAGGTCCTATGACACTTTGCATTAGCATTTGCATATTTCTTGCATTCTTGCATCATATTCAGGTTGTTTTGCATACAGTGGAGCTATGGAGGGTGCATGGATATGCTAAGGATCAAAAAGGAGCCTACGGATACTTGGAAGAACTCGGCCATGAAGCAAAGGAACCGAGATCGAGGCGCAGATCGAGCTAGGCAGGTCGATCTAGACGAGATCGACCAGAAGATCGAGACACTCGGGTCGTTTCAAGAAAGGAGATCGAGGTCAAAGATCGACCAAGATGATCGAACGCGAGTACGGACGTGGAAGAAGAACGAGGGCCAGATCGAGGTCTCAACTCGATCACCCGAAAATCGACTAGAAGATCGATAGGAGCACTCGATCTACCCGACCAAATCGACCCAACG
>JAHZTW010000002.1:91681258-91699957 GCA_020283515.1 Alliaria petiolata
AAAAACCTAAACATATTTCCTTTTTCTCTTTGGAATACTTTTCTAATCCTAATAGAAAAACACATTTTTCCTTTTCTCTTAACCATAGATCGGTTTAGGATTAGGAATGGCTTCCCGCTCAAGCTAACTCCAAGCTTATGCCAACATTCTCCCCCTTAAGCTTGAAATCGATCTTTGCCAAATCTTGAACACCAATGAGATCTCTCATCTCCTTGAACTTGACTCTTCCAAGTGCCTTTGTTAAGACATCTGCCTTCTGTTTGGTTCCGGGAACATGCTCTACTTCAACTTGTTCATTCTCAACACATTCTCGTATAATATGATACCTTGTGTGTATATGCTTGCTTCGTCCATTAAACACCGGATTCTTTGTGAGCGCTATTGCAGACTTGTTATCAATCCGAACCACCACTTTCTCACACGATTTTCCAGTGACTTCACCAAAAAGTTCTTGAAGCCAAATCGCCTGCTTCGCTGCTTCGGTGGCCGCCGTGAACTCAGCCTCACAAGAGGATAGTGCCACAGTTTCTTTCTTTTGTGAGCACCAAGTTATAGGACAATCATTAAGATAGAAAATATGACATGTTGTACTCTTACCATCATCTGCATCAACATTGTAACTACTATCACTATATCCCACAAGCCCTGTTTTGCTCGCACGGTGAAACACGAGACCATGAGACTGAGTTCCTCGTAAGTATCTTAGAATCTGTTTCAATGCTGCTCCATGAGATTCCTTTGGTTCTTGCATATACCTGCTTAGTACTCCAACACAATAAGAGAGATCTGGTCGAGTATGAAGTGAATACCGAAGACAACCAATATTTCTTCTATTGCTTTCTCGTCAATGTCGTTCTCTTCTTGTGCTTTAGACAACTTTAAGCCCGAGTCCATTGGAATGTGAACTGCATTGCATTCCTCCATCCTGGCTTCTTCCAAGATCTTTGCTGCATATCTTTCTTGTTTTAACATGATGCCTCCTTCATGTTGAAGTACTTCAATGCCAAGATAGTAAGTCAATCTTCCAAGATCACTCATCTCAAACTTGGATGAAATTCCTCTTTTGAACTCAAGTATTACGTTTAGGCTGGATCCCGTGACAAGCAAGTCATCCACATAAACAGCCACAAGGAGAAGATGCTCCTTCTCCTGTTTCCGGTACAAGGAGGGCTCCTTTGAGCACTTAGTAAACTTCAATTCCGTAAGAATTTTATTCAGCTTGGTATTCCATGCCCTTGGTGCTTGTCTTAAGCCATAGAGAGCTTTATCTGATTTCAAAACCTTCAGGTTGCTTCACGTAAACTTCTTCCTTTAACTCGCCATGAAGAAACGCTGTTTTTACATCCAGATGATGCACCTCCAAACCGTTTGATGCTGCTAAAGCAATGATGAACCGACCTGTTTTGATGCGTGCTACTGGAGCAAATACCTCATCAGAGTCGATTCCATGTTTCTGTACATAACCTTTGGCCACGAGCCTTGCTTTGTACTTATTTATGCTATTATCTGAGTTGCGTTTCACTTTGAAGACCCATTTCAACCCGATTGCTTTAGCTCCGACAGGAAGATCAGTGAGGTTCCAAGTCTTGTTCTTCACGATGGAAGCTATTTCCTATTCACATGCGTCTCTCCATACTTTTGACTCCTTTGCCTCATTATAGTCCCAAGGTTCTTCAGTTAATCACTTGTAAGAGACGTTCTCCTTCAATCTCGGCTAGCAAAACATAGTCATCTAAGTACCTTGGTTTTGTAATCTCTCTTGTTGATCTTCTTAACAGAGGAGGCTGGGGTTGCCCTTGTCCCTCATCGGCCTCTGTTTCAGGCAGAATGTTGTCTTCCATGGTGACCTCGTCGTCATCATTGTCTTCTTCGTTCCCCACTTCTTCTATGATGACCTCGCCGTCATCATTATTCTCTTCGGTTAAGTCAAATTCTCTTAAGCCGTTATTTCCAAATCGAGAAAAACTGAGTTTAAACATTCCCGTATCATCTTCGGTTTCTCTTTCCGAGTTGTTCCACTTCCAGCTTTTGCTTTCATCAAAGATCACATCTCTGCTTACTATTATCTTACAGCTTTTCGGGTTCAGCAATCGGTAGGCTTTTGATCCTGGTTCCGTTCTGAGATGACTAGGACTCCTGATCGATCATCCAATTTTTTCAAGTTTGGAGCCTCTGTTTTCGTATATCCGATACACCCAAATACACGCAAGTGCTCCACATTCGGTTTCTTACTCTTGAAAGCTTCGTATGGTGTTTCTGCAACCAATGTTCTTGTTGCAACTCTGTTGATGATATAAGTTGCGTGTCTCACTGCTTCTCCCCATAGATAATTTGGCATACTCATGTGCTTCAAGAGGCTTCTCGTCATCTCCATTAGAGTTCGGTTTCGTCTCTCCACTACTCCGTTTTGCTGAGGGGAGTAAGGCGCGGTTAAGTGCCTTTGGATACCGGAGTTTTCACAGAACGTCTGAAATTCTTGAGACACAAACTCACCACCTCTATCTGTGCGAAAGGTTTTGATGCTTTCACCCGTCTCTTGCTCGACTAGCGCCTTAAACTTCTTGAATTTATAAATGCTTCACTCTTTTCTTTCAAGAGAAGTAACCACATATACCGAGAGTGATCATCTATTAGCCCAAAAATATACTTGTTTCGTGCAGCTGTCGAGGGTGTAATGGGTCCACAAAGGTCTCCATGAATGAGCTCAAGTATCTGTGTGGCATGGTATGATGTTGCTTGGGGAAAGACTCGTCTTACTTGCTTTCCGAGTAAGCACGAAGCACATGTTTCCTTCTCAACATTAATTTTTGGTATGCCGATGACAAGCTCCTTCTTTACCATTGTCTTCATGGTTTCCCGCTCAAGCTAACTCCAAGCTTATGCCAACAGTCCAATGGGGTCTATTAACCTTCTATGGTTAATTCCAAAAAATAATATCCCTGAAACTACCTTAAACCAACCAAAATATTGACTTTTAGGTAAAGAAAACTAAAAAGAAACAGAAAGCTACCATGTGGTTACCACTTTCTGCAACAAAAATATCATATAACCAACAAAAAGATCATATAACCACGGAGGATGGCCCAAAGCCACATAAGACTGAAACAAACCCAGTGCGAACCCACTCTTTGCAATAACAAAAGCGCCCGACTTTCATGTATGATTTTTCAATCTGGAACAAAAGCTAGCTTATCAAGTAACACATTAGACTTAAAACAAAAAGAAGGCCAAGCAGGAGATCTAGTTACCGATTGGTTATCTTTTCATAATCTTCAGCAGCAAATATAACTTTTCGAAGGTTAAAGCTACTCATGCTTTCAATTTCCCAAAGCCAACTAGCCATATTAGCAGCCAAATCATTCTCAACGCTACTGAAAGAACGCCTACTGTGCAGTAACACTTTACCCGACTCATTCTTCAAACCCAAGCAACACCACAACCGCAAGAACCTTTATGCCAAGATACACCAATGTTACACTTGAACCATGTTTTCGGTGGAGCCTTCCAAAGGGATCTGCATTGCATCTGAGCTATAGCATTTAACACATCTGTAACACCCCGACCGCCCCTACCGGCGAGTCACCTATCCCTTTGTCGGGCTCGTGGTCCCCGCCCCTGTCCGACGGTCGGTGCGTTATTTTTCTCGGTGGCCCGACCGACTGATTTACTTGTCCCTGCAATTACCACTTGACCTTTTCCCGTGTTTTGGCCTCACTCACACGGTTCCGCAGAGGACTTCCTGGAAGGTCACCCATCCTAGTCCTACTCTAGCATAAGCACGCTTAACTCTGGAGTTCTCTTAGGGTAAATGATCGGAAAAGGTAAGTGCACTTTGATGACATAGGTAGCCAAATCAATCCATTTAAACTTATTCAAATGGGTCGGGTCCGGGTTGTTACAACATCCTCCATTATCTCCATGGTCTGAGCTTGAAACCATTGTCTTACGTCTTCTCTGATCTTAACCATTGTATCATTGGCAGAATATTGAAGCCCTTCGAAAAGAAATTTGTTTATGTTCTTCCACAAAAGCCAAAGAACCCAAGGAAATATCCTCCTAATCTCTAAAGGAACAGAAGGATTTTTACCTGTTTTAAACACAAAGGACATGTTTTATAAAATAGAATCTGAATGAAAACCATTTTCAAGGACTTGGGAAGTTGGAGAGAGCCCATATTTGACGAGCAAGAGTGCAAGAAAACAGAACATGGTTTGTAGATTCCCCTTCCACACCATACAATTGACAACGCCTATCAACTCTCATGCCCCTTTTAGCTACAAGGTGTTGAACCGGGATAACATCACTGAGAACTTTCCACATGAAAGTCTTTACTTTTTCCGGAGCTTTTACTGTCCAACACTCATCTTTCAGTGGATTAATAGAAGGCAACAAGTTGGCTAATCTCAACCCCTCTTTCTTTTCAATTTGACATGCTAGCCAATAGCCTGACCTTAGAGAGTAGTTAGCACTTTTAAGATGATCCCAGCACCAAAAATCCTTCATAGAGGGGATCGGTTGATTCTTTTCAATGAGCTTCACATTTTTGCGAAAGAATAACTCATTTAGCTTGTCCATGTCTGATATACTTATATATTTCATACATTTAACTTGCATTTAGGACATAATTGCATTCATATTTCATTCATACTTAGAGAAATTGTAACTTTTATCTCATTTTAGGTCCTATGACACTTTGCATTAGCATTTGCATATTTCTTGCATTCTTGCATCATATTCAGGTTGTTTTGCATACAGTGGAGCTATGGAGGGTGCATGGATATGCTAAGGATCAAAAAGGAGCCTACGGATACTTGGAAGAACTCGGCCATGAAGCAAAGGAACCGAGATCGAGGCGCAGATCGAGCTAGGCAGGTCGATCTAGACGAGATCGACCAGAAGATCGAGACACTCGGGTCGTTTCAAGAAAGGAGATCGAGGTCAAAGATCGACCAAGATGATCGAACGCGAGTACGGACGTGGAAGAAGAACGAGGGCCAGATCGAGGTCTCAACTCGATCACCCGGAAATCGACTAGAAGATCGATAGGAGCACTCGATCTACCCGACCAAATCGACCCAACGATCGAGTGAGAAAGGCCGTTCTACGCGCAAGATCGAGTGAAGAGATCGACGACTGAGGTCGATCTCTAACCTTATCCGGACAGCTCACATTTTGGAGTTTAGTGAGGGGACCATTTCCCTTTTGGTATAAAAGGTCCTTGACCTATTTTTGGCAAAGGATCCGAGTTTTTACGTTCTGTCTCCTTCTTCTTTGAGCCTTAACCACCATTGTTAGTTTTTAAGCTTTTCTTATTTATGTAAAACTTTAATCTTTTTTTTAATCTTAAGTACTTCTCTTAATCTTTCTTTTTTAGTCGCTTAATCATGTTTATCCTTTCTTCCTTTACGTTTTCATATGCTTTAATCATGCATAGTGAGTAATCCACCAAGGGTTTTAGGTTGGGGTGATTAAGGAGTGTTTAAGGGTTTAAGCTTTGGTCTTTCTTGTTCTTAACTCATTCTCTTCTTGGATTTGTGCGTTTTAAGCGTAGGGACTCTTGAGAAAGATCCCTCTGATCTCAGAGATTTCCTTGTCCGAAAAAGATTTAGGAGATCCCTTAAATCCAAATCCAAGAGGCTAGCTCATCCTTTCCCAATCGCCATGGATGTTTAGGGAGCTAGTTAGGCCATTTTTTGAGATCTATGCTTCAAGTTCTTCATCCTTTCTTTCCACCACGAACCATGGGTTAGGAGAAAAAGGTGAGGAAAGGATTCATTCCAAACGCCATGGATGAATCTAGCTTTAGCTTCTCAAGGCTTAGAGATAGCACTTAAAACGTGTAGATCTATGCTTTCAAAACCCAAAGTTTAAATCTTGAACCTCCTTGAGCGTGATCCCAAACCTTGAATCCATCTTTAGCCTCTGAAAACTTAGAATCATCATTTCTTAGCTCTAAAGTTTGAGTCTTTTGTCTTAGCTTCTTAAAAATAGTCTTTTTAGCTTATTGCTTTCATTAGGGTGTCTAAATTCGTAAAGTCTTGTTCTTGCTAGCTTAAGTATTTTAGAAATTCCCTAGAGTCTCATTTAGTAGTCTAGTAATCGTTTTAAGGTCATTAGATTTCATTTTATAGTTTTTAAAATTCATCTTTGGTTTCTAGAAATTGCCTAGTTTATCCGGTTTTAGCTTTTGATTTTATAAAACTAGTAGATGTCTCATTTAAATTCCTAGAAGTTGTCTTCTAGTTAGTTAACATCCCAGTAGGGATTTTAAAATAGTTCTCATAGTCGTTTAGTAGCTGCACTTAGTGTTTACAGATTTTCTCCCCCATTTATCCGGATTTCACTTAGATTTACAAAGCTCTTGTATTCTTAGTAGCTTTCAAACACCCATTTTGGATTGATTCCTGAAGTATTGCAATGACATGACTATACTTTAGGTTTGATAAAAGCCTTTAAAAAGCTGGTTATCAAATGGCGCCGTTGCCAAACTTGGGTTTTGTTTGAAAGTATTAAGATTTGGAGCTTAGTAGAGACTAAGCTTTTGTTTTGAATTTGGTTACTGATTTTTCTACCTTGTGTATTGTGTTTTCAGGTACATGAAATTGAGGACTAGTGGTGACAACTACTTGATTCACTATCTAGACAACATTCATCAACTTGGAAGTGCGAGACATAGAAGAGAAAGAGAACAAGCACAAGTTTGTTCAAGAAGCTGAACAAGAGGTCATGGCTGACCACGACCAGGCTGAGGCACCACCTCACAATGCTGGTGGAAGGGGTAATGGAAACACCAACCATGCACCAAGGGCACCACAGATCATTGGAGCGGGTGATGCTCCAAACACTCATCAAAATCGTTTTGGTATCACTCCTCCACCGGTCCAAAACAACAACTTTGAGATCAAGCCAGACTTTGTCTCAATGGTGCAAAACAGCAAATTCCATGGGCTAGCAATGGAGGACCCATTAGAGCATCTTGACAACTTCGAGCAAGTATGTGGTATGATCAAGATCAATGGTATATTGGAGGATAGCTTCAAGCTAAGGCTTTTCCCTTTCTCTCTTGGGGACAAGGCTCGACATTGGGAGAAGATTCTTCCTCAAGGCACCATCACGTCTTGCGCTGATTGCAAGAAAGCTTTCTTGTCCAAGTTCTTCTCAAGTACAAGGACAGCTCGCCTAAGGAGTGAAATAAGCGGTTTTACTCAAAGGCACAATGAGACCTTTAGTGAAGCAATGAAGCGGTTCAAGTACTATACCATTCAATGTCCTCACCATGGATTCACTGAGGAGACTCTCTTGAACACAATATATCGTGGGGCATTGGCAAAGATTCGCTTGTTACTTGACACAGCAAGCAAAGGGAACTTTCTTGGACAAGAAGTTCAAGCTGGTATGGAGTTGATTGAGAACTTGGCCTTGAGTGATGGAAACTATTCTGAGGATTATGACCGAGCACACAAGAAAGAGTTGAAGTCACTCCATGAGAAAATAGACAAGATGATGCTTGCTAGCCAAAAACAAGTCCACTTTGTTGGGAAGCTTCATATTTGTTTCAAGAAGGAAATGAAGAGGAGTTTGAGGAAGCAAATTGGGTTGGTGGCCAAGACTATACAAAGCAACAAGGCTATGTTCCAAGGTACCAAGGCCAAGGCAACAACAATTTGTCTTACCGAAGTACCAATGTGGAGAATCCAAAGGACCAAGTGTACCCTCCACAACAAGGCAACCAAGAAAAACCTTTTGTTCCTTACAACAAAGGTGGTTGTGTGCAAAACCAAGGCTACCAAGGTCAAAGACAAGGCAACTATCAAGGCCAACAACAGCAAGGGAACAAGACTTATCCTCCTGGTTTCGTGCCACAGCAACAACAAGTCCAAGCTCAAGACCCGGTACAAGCTATGTTCCAACAATTACTTCAAGGGCAAGCATCTCATAACCAGAAATTTGTTGAGATGAACAATCGGCTGGACTCTTATCTCACTGAGGTATCTACACAGATCACTAACATCAACAACAAGATTCGCCAGTTAGAGAAAGGCAAGGCAAGTTCAAGCGGCCAAGCTAGCTTACCCGGCAAGTGTGAGACAAACCCTAAAGAGTATGCGAATGTGATCACACTTAGGAGTGGAAAAGAAGTAGCACCTCGGTCTACAGATAAAGTCAATGAGGACATTGAGGTTCAAGAGGGGGAGATTGATCTTTCCAATGATCAAGAGATCACCTTTGACAATGTCTACATTGCAAGGCCAAAGAAAGGTAAGGAAGCGATTTTGGAGAAAAAGTGGAGGAAGCTGACAAACAGGGTTTTAGCCTTTTTAGCAATGTCCCAACTGCTATCAACCGAAGTACAGCGTATGGGGTATCAAACCATTTTGGGAGCGTTAGTTGAAACAAGACTTTTTACTCTTGCAAGCAATTTCTCAATTTCTCATGTCATTGCAATACTTGAGATATCAATCCATCTTGGGAGTTTGATGCAAAAGGAATACAAAGTTTTGTCTAAGCTAAGCTAAATTCGAAATTGAAGTGACAAACAACAATTAAAAGCAAACTACTAGCTAAAGGAAACACTACAAGACTAAGAATATGACTTAAAACCTTAATTAACACTAATCAAGCACTAATTAAGCGATTAACCATTAAGCAAGATTACCAAATTACTAAAAACGAAACCTAGGGATGGAATCATTGATTTGGGCAATCAAATGGACAACCTTGCAATCATTTAAGCAACTAAACATGCCATCTCTATGCCTAGAACACTAATAAAGACTAATCCATGATGTGTGGTACTAATCTCTTTCCTAATCACCTTAATGAACTAATGATGTGTTAGCATTAAAATGATTAGCAAGCATTAATCATAAGTCTAAATGGCATGATAAACACCCTAGGCAACTAATGTCTTAGGCTAGGAATGTAAATCTCTTAGAAAAGTGGTTCAAGCATTTCATCAAACACTTGGTGGGTGTGTGAAATGCTTATGATCCAAAATAGCAAAGATTAGCTATTTGGCATTAGGAACACCTTAATAAAAAGATGGATGAAAGAATCTATCATATATTGCAAGATTGAACCATTAGAAAACCCTAAATCTAACCCATCCCCAAGTTCCTAAGAAACTACTCACTAATCACGGTGAAACCCACAAATCCTATGAAAGAAATACTAGTAAGCATGATTAAAGAAGAGATAGATGAAAGATTAGAAGAAACAAAAATCAAATAGCATTAAACTTAAAATAAATCTCTCAAATCTCCTCAAAACCCCAAAGGGGCGTTTTTCTGTTTAAGCCCAAGAGAAGATCCATAAAAATTAGGTTTTTAAGTATTTATAGGGAAGGAGGTCAAACCGGGTCATCCCGGAACAAACCGGGTTTTGACCCGGAGGAGCAGTCTTGCGGAAATCGCCATATCTCCCTAACAGCAGCTCGTAATGACATGAAATCACCTCTAGATGAAATATGATTCAATTATCTACAACTTTCATGAAGAGCTCAAAGGCTGAATCGGAACGGAAAGTCTTCATATGACCCGATCTTCCAGTCACTTCAGGCAGTCTGGCGCCGCATCGGTTTGTTGTCCGAGGTGCTCCTAACCGAGGTAAATTCTGGTGGCTTCGTCTCGGTTTGTCTGTCCGAGGTGGCCAAACCGAGGTAAACTCTGGTGGATTCTCCTCGGTTTGCTTGCTTCGTACTGGCTTGCAAGAATTTCCGTATCTCCTCAACCGCTGATCGTAATGACTTGATTCCAACGGCGTTAGAATGCTCCCTGAATCCTCTACAACTTTGAAGAAGGCTTCGGAGTCTGAATCTAAGTGGAAAGCCTTCGTCTGGACACATACATTTCGCACCTTCAAATGCTCAACATGCATCTAAAAGACTTCTGCTTCTCATTTGGCTGCTTCTCTTCCTCCTCTTGATTATCCATGAAACTCCATATGGTCCTCCAAGCCTCCAAAACACCTAATAAAGACTCAATATGTACAAATATGCAACAACCTNCGACAGGAAGATCAGTGAGGTTCCAAGTCTTGTTCTTCACGATGGAAGCTATTTCCTATTCACATGCGTCTCTGTCTTGTTCTTCACGATGGAAGCTATTTCCTATTCACATGCGTCTCTCCATACTTTTGACTCCTTTGCCTCATTATAGTCCCAAGGTTCTTCAGTTAATCACTTGTAAGAGACGTTCTCCTTCAATCTCGGCTAGCAAAACATAGTCATCTAAGTACCTTGGTTTTGTAATCTCTCTTGTTGATCTTCTTAACAGAGGAGGATGGGGTTGCCCTTGTCCCTCATCAGCCTCTGTTTCAGGCAGAATGTTGTCTTCCATGGTGACCTCGTCGTCATCATTGTCTTCTTCGTTCCCCACTTCTTCTATGATGACCTAGCCGTCATCATTATTCTATTCGGTTAAGTCAAATTCTCTTAAGCCGTTATTTCCAAATCGAGAAAAACTGAGTTTAAACATTCCCGTATCATCTTCGGTTTCTCTTTCCGAGTTGTTCCACTTCCAGCTTTTGCTTTCATCAAAGATCACATCTCTGCTTACTATTATCTTACAGCTTTTCGGGTTCAGCAATCGGTAGGCTTTTGATCCTGGTTCCGTTCTGAGATGACTAGGACTCCTGATCGATCATCCAATTTTTTCAAGTTTGGAGCCTCTGTTTTCGTATATCCGATACACCCAAATACACGCAAGTGCTCCACATTCGGTTTCTTACTCTTGAAAGCTTCGTATGGTGTTTCTGCAACCAATGTTCTTGTTGCAACTCTGTTGATGATATAAGTTGCGTGTCTCACTGCTTCTCCCCATAGATAATTTGGCATACTCATGTGCTTCAAGAGGCTTCTCGTCATCTCCATTAGAGTTCGGTTTCGTCTCTCCACTACTCCGTTTTGCTGAGGGGAGTAAGGCGCGGTTAAGTGCCTTTGGATACCGGAGTTTTCACAGAACGTCTGAAATTCTTGAGACACAAACTCACCACCTCTATCTGTGCGAAAGGTTTTGATGCTTTCACCCGTCTCTTGCTCGACTAGCGCCTTAAACTTCTTGAATTTATCAAATGCTTCGCTCTTTTCTTTCAAGAGAAGTAACCACATATACCGAGAGTGATCATCTATTAGCCCGAAAATATACTTGTTTCGTGCAGCTGTCGAGGGTGTAATGGATCCACAAAGGTCTCCATGAATGAGCTCAAGTATCTGTGTGGCACGGTATGATGTTGCTTGGGGAAAGACTCGTCTTACTTGCTTTCCGAGTAAGCACGAAGCACATGTTTCCTTCTCAACATTAATTTTTGGTATGCCGATGACAAGCTCCTTCTTTACCATTGTCTTCATGGTTTCCCGCTCAAGCTAACTCCAAGCTTATGCCAACAGTCCAATGGGGTCTATTAACCTTCTATGGTTAATTCCAAAAAATAATATCCCTGAAACTACCTTAAACCAACCAAAATATTGACTTTTAGGTAAAGAAAACTAAAAAGAAACAGAAAGCTACCATGTGGTTACCACTTTCTGCAACAAAAATATCATATAACCAACAAAAAGATCATATAACCACGGAGGATGGCCCAAAGCCACATAAGACTGAAACAAACCCAGTGCGAACCCACTCTTTGCAATAACAAAAGCGCACGACTTTCATGTATGATTTTTCAATCTGGAACAAAAGCTAGCTTATCAAGTAACACATTAGACTTAAAACAAAAAGAAGGCCAAGCAGGAGATCTAGTTACCGATTGGTTATCTTTTCATAATCTTCAGCAGCAAATATAACTTTTCGAAGGTTAAAGCTACTCATGCTTTCAATTTCCCAAAGCCAACTAGCCATATTAGCAGCCAAATCATTCTCAACGCTACTGAAAGAACGCCTACTGTGCAGTAACACTTTACCCGACTCATTCTTCAAACCCAAGCAACACCACAACCGCAAGAACCTTTATGCCAAGATACACCAATGTTACACTTGAACCATGTTTTCGGTGGAGCCTTCCAAAGGGATCTGCATTGCATCTGAGCTATAGCATTTAACACATCTGTAACACCCCGACCGCCCCTACCGGCGAGTCACCTATCCCTTTGTCGGGCTCGTGGTCCCCGCCCCTGTCCGACGGTCGGTGCGTTATTTTTCTCGGTGGCCCGACCGACTGATTTACTTGTCCCTGCAATTACCACTTGACCTTTTCCCGTGTTTTGGCCTCACTCACACGGTTCCGCAGAGGACTTCCAGGAAGGTCACCCATCCTAGTCCTACTCAAGCATAAGCACGCTTAACTCTGGAGTTCTCTTAGGGTAAATGATCGGAAAAGGTAAGTGCACTTTGATGACATAGGTAGCCAAATCAATCCATTTAAACTTATTCAAATGGGTCGGGTCCGGGTTGTTACAACATCCTCCATTATCTCCATGGTCTGAGCTTGAAACCATTGTCTTACGTCTTCTCTGATCTTAACCATTGTATCATTGGCAGAATATTGAAGCCCTTCGAAAAGAAATTTGTTTATGTTCTTCCACAAAAGCCAAAGAACCCAAGGAAATATCCTCCTAATCTCTAAANAGCCACACATAATGGTCTAATCTAAATTAAGTGTTCTAGGTATAGAGTTAGCTTGATTAGTTGCTTAAATGATTGCAAGGTTGTCCATTTAGTTTCCCAAATCAATGATTCCATCCCTAGGTTTCGATTTAGTTAATTGATAATCTTGCCTAGTAGTAATCCTTGCTTAGTATCTTGATTAGTACTGATTAAGGCTTAGTTTCATAGTATTGCTCTAGTAGTATCTCTTTTAGTTTGTGTTTAGCTTTCAATTCTTGTTTGTGACTTGTTTTTATCATTTTATCTTAGCTTAGACTTAACTTTGTATTCTTATTGCATCATCTCCCAAGATGGATTGATACCTCAATATATTGCAATGATATGAGCAATTGAGGAATTGCTTGCAAGAGTAAAAAAGTCTTGTATCAAGATCCTTGAGCTTTCATAAGACTCAAGCCTAATCTCCTCAAGCTCTTGGAGTTGAATCAATCTCCTCTCTTGGGCTGTCTTCATGTTATAGTTGAGAAGCTTCACAGCCCACAAAGCCTTGTGTTCAATCTCCACTGGTAAATGGCAAGCTTTCCCATATACAAGGTTGAAAGGAGACCTCACAATTGGTGTTTTGAAAGCTGTTCTATAAGCCCACAAAGCATCATCAAGCTTGATTGCCCAATCCTTTCTTGTTATACGCACAATTTTCTCTAGAATAGCCTTGATCTCACGGTTTGAGACTTCCACTTGACCACTAGTTTGAGGATGGTAAGGAGTGGCTACCTTATGCTTGACACCATGCTTGCTCAATAACCCTTCGAAGACCTTGTTGATGAAATGGCTTCCCCCATCACTAATCACAACTCTTGGTACACCAAACCTTGGGAAGATTATACTCTTGAACATATTTAACACAACCTTGGAGTCATTAGTAGGACTAGCAATGGCTTCCACCCACTTGGAGACATAATCAACTGCTACCAAGATATACTTGTTTCCATAAGAAGATGGGAAGGGTTCCATGAAGTCTATGCCCCATACATCAAACAACTCCACTTCTAGGATTGAGTTTTGGGGCATCTCATCTCTCTTGCTTATGTTCCCTTTTCTTTGACAAGGTTCACACCTCTTGATGAAGTCATGAGTATCCTTGAACAATGTAGGCCACCAAAATCCACTTTGAAGAATTTTTGTAGCTGTCTTGAATGTGGCGAAATGACCTCCATACTTAGACCCATGACAATGAAAAATCACACTCTCAACCTCTTCTTGTGCCAAGCACCTTCTATAGATCCCATCATTACATCTTTTGTAGAGATAAGGCTCATCCCAATAGAAGTGTGACACATCTCTCATAAATTTCTTCTTGTGATAGGTATTGAGATGAGTGGGTTCTTCTTCGCACACCAAGTAATTAACAATGTCGGCATACCAATGCAAAGCTTTGTCCTCTAGACCTTGAATCTCTTCAAGTTTCCTTCCAACTCCATGAGCACTAGCAATGCTCTTGATCATCATAATTTGCTCTTCCGGTAGGGAATCAATGATTGGCAAAGTATCCTCAATCCTCATCCTTGACAAATTATCAGCTACACCATTTTCCACACCCTTCTTATCAACTATCTCCATATCAAACTCTTGAAGAAGCAAGATCCTTCTAAGGAGCCTTGGCTTAGTCTCCTTTTTAGCATAGATGTGGCGCAAAGCAGCATGATCGGTGTAGACTATCACCTTTGAACCCACCAAATAGGATCTGAATTTCTCAAAAGCAAATACCACAGCCAAGAGTTCTTTTTCTGTTGTTGCATACTTGGTTTGAGCATCATCAAGTGTCCTACTAGCATAGTAGATCACATGTAGCTTCTTCTCTTTCCTTTGTCCAAGAACAGCTCCAACCACATAATCACTAACATCTGCCATGATCTCAAATGGTAGACTCCAATCCGGTGCTTGCACAATAGGAGCACTCACAAGGGCCTTCTTGATTGTCTCAAAGGCTTGCAAGCATTCCTCATCAAACTGAAATTCCACCTCCTTACAAAGGAGCCTTGTCATACGCCTAGCAATCTTGGAGAAATCATTGATGAAACTCCTATAGAACCCCGCATGCCCAAGGAAACTCCTTATGCCTTTCACATTGGTTGGTTGTGCCATCTTGACCATAACATCTATCTTGGCTTTGTCCACTTCTATACCATCTTCAGAAATCTTATGACCCAACACAATCCCTTGGTTGACCATGAAGTGGCACTTCTCCCAATTAAGAACCAAGTGAGACTCATAAAATCTTTGTAGAACCCTGCAAAGATTAGAAAGACATGCAGAAAAAGGCACCATACACAGAAAAGTCATCCATAAAAACTTCTACCATTTCTTCAATAAGATCGGAGAAGATACTCATCATGCACCTTTGAAAGGTAGCTGGAGCATTACATAACCCCAATGGCATCCTTCGATATGCAAAGGTACCATAAGGGCATGTGAAAGTGGTCTTCTCTTGATCATTAGGATGAATGGGTATTTGAAAGAACCCACTATATCCATCAAGGAAACAATAGAAGGGATGGTTAGCCAATCTCTCAAGCATTTGGTCAATAAAGGGAAGAGAAAAATGATCTTTCCTAGTAGAAGCATTAAGTTTTCGGTAATCAATGCACATTTTATGGCCTGTGATAGTTCTAGTTGGTATCAATTCATTCTTTTCATTCTTAATCACAGTGATTCCACCCTTCTTAGGGACAACATGCACCGGGGAAACCCAAGTGCTGTCACTAATAGGATAGATCACATTAGCTTTTAAAAGTTTCAAGATTTCCTTTTTCACTACTTCCTTAAGGTTTGGGTTTAATCTTCTTTGGTGTTCAATTGAGGAAGCATTTTCATTTTCAAGGTGAATCCTATGAGTACAAAGTATAGGAGATATGCCCTTGATATCACTCAAAGAGTAACCAATATCTCTCCTATACTTTCTCAACTCAATAAGAAGAGAGTTGAGCTCATCATCACTTAAGTTTTCATTTACAATGATGGGGTAAGAAGAGTTAGGGCCTAAGAAAGCATACCTTAGTCCAATGGGAAGTGATATGAGTTCCACCTTTGAAGCTTTTAGTTCACTCCAATCCTCATCAAGGTCTTTAGCTAATTCGCTATCCTCAAGCTCTTCTAGCCTTTCCTCTTGTCCTTGACTTGAAATCTCAACCTTCATGGACCCATTGTCTTGGTCAAATTCCGCTTCAACTTCACATGAAGATACCAATCTTGTAAAGCTCTCCTCCCCATCTAGTGCCTTGCGTGAATCAAGCATGAGCATGTATGCTTGGGTATCCTCATGCAAATACCCATTCTCTCCATGTGGTTTGGTGAGAGCCACACCAAGATGGTCTTCTTGAGCTAGTTCTTCAAGTAACTCATCAGCTAACTCATCCATAGTTTCAATGTAGAATGCTTGACCATCAATGGTTGGCTTCCTCAAGGTCTCCTTTATGTCAAACTTCAACACAACCCCTTTTCCTAGATGAAAACTAATCTTCCCATGCTTCACATCAATGATTGCACCAGCTGTAGCTAGGAAAGGTCTTCCCAAAATCAAAGGATCCTTTGGGTCCTCATCCATCTTAAGTACCATGAAATCCGTGCGAATGATGAAGTTGCTAACCTTGAGAGGCAAATCCTCTAGAACTCAAATGGGCATCCTCACACTCCTATCAGCAAGTATTAGAGAGATTCCACACTCCTTGTATTTGGTGAAACCAAGCTTCTTAGCTATTGAATAGGGCATGAGGTTGATGCTAGCTCCAAGAGCACACAAGCAATTTTCAAACCCAAGGAGACCTAGGGCGCATGGTATAGTGAAAGAGACGGGGTCTCCAAGCTTCTTTGGTATAACATTGCTTTGAATAATTGCACTACACTCTTGAGAAAGCAACATAACTCCTTGGATGTCCCTTGATCTTTGTGCCACGGTATCCTTCAAGAACTTAGCATATTGTGGAATCATCATAAAAGCATCCACCAAAGGCATCTTGAGCTCAATATCTTTTTTTTGCTTGTCAAACATAGCCTTGTATTTCTACACTAATTGCTTCTTAAACCTCCCGGGGAAGGGAAGCTTAGGCTTGTAAGGTGGAGGAATATAGGTGGACTCCTTTTGTTGCACATCCTCTTTTGGCTTATCCTTTACCACTTCCTTGCTTCTCTTTGCAATATACACATCATCAAAAGTTATAGCATCTTGAGCTTTTTCAAAGCTATCCTCCCCATCTTTAATTTCAATGTCCTCATTGATCAAAGGACTTGTCCTTGGAGGCAACTCCTTTCCACTTCTCAAAGTAATAACATTGATGTATTCCTTGGGGTTTGCCTCACGCTTCCTCGGGAGAGTGTCTTGAGAATTTGAGCTAGAAGCCTTGCCTTTCTCCAGTTGCTTGAACTTTTGTTGAAGACCTCCTATTTGAGTAGCAAGTTCATTAAGTGAAGAATCCATCCTTGTGTTAATTTCAGCAATCTTCTTTTCCATGTTAGCATCACTATTGGCTTGACCTTGAAGTATTTGTTGAAGCATTAGCTGAACATTGTCTTGTGGAGGACCTTGTGACGGTTGATTAAAACCCGGTGGAGCATTGCCTTGGTTATACTTTTCCCACCAAAGTTGCCTTGATTTCCTCCTTGGTAGTTAGACTTTGGTGCATAACCCTTTTGTTGATTGTTGTAAGGTACAAAGGGTTTGCCTTGAGTAGCTTGTGGAGGGTAGACCTGGTCTCCGAGGTTGGCTACATTAGTACTTCTATAAGAGAGGTTGTTATTCCCCTTATAGTTGTTGTTGGAGTAGTTGTTGTAGCCTCCTTGGCCACCCACGAAATTTACCACCTCTTGACCCTCTTGATACTCAACTTGATCATCACAATCCTCTTGATTCTCTTCAACAAAATGGAAGACATGAGCTTGTCCATCTTATCATGTAGAGATTTCATCTCTTTCTTTATAGACTCGTACTCACTTCCCCTTAGAGCTTTATCATAGTCTTCATTGTAATTACCATCACTCAAGGCAAGATTCTCAACAAGCTCCAAACCATCTTCTACTTCTTTGCTTAAGAAGTTGGCATTACTAGCGGTATCAAGAAGCATTCTAATCTTTGGAAGGACACCTCTATAGATGGTACTTAAGAGAGACTCTTGTGTGAAGCCATGATGAGGGCATTGCATAGTGTAGCCCTTGAATCTTTACCATGCTTCATTGAAAGACTCATTGTTCTTTTGAGTTAAGCTAGAGATCTCATTCCTCAACTTGGCTGTCCTTGAGTTGGAGAAGAACTTAGATAGGAATGCTTTCTTGCATTCATCCCAAGAGGTGATGGTACCTTGAGGCAAGTTTTTCTCCCATTGCCTTGCTCTATCCCCAAGAGAGAAGGGAAAGAGTCTTACCTTGAAAGCATCCTCACTGACACCATTCATCTTGAACAACCCACAAACTCTATCAAAGTTATCCAAATGATCAAGGGAATCCTCAATAGGCAAACCATGGAACTTGTCTTGTTGAACCATGGAGATGAAAGTTGGGTTCACTTCAAAGGTGTTGTTGTGAACCGGTGGAGGTTGAATACCATATCGATTTTGGTGAATATTTGGAGCATCACCAGCCCCAATGGTTCTCCTTTGTCTAGGCGCATGCAAGGGGTTTCCATTGCCCCTTGGAGCTTGCTCATTTCCATTATGAGCTTGGTTGGCATGCGCCATTGGTGGAGGGTGTTGATCTCTTTGTTGTTCTTCCATTCTCAACCTTTCTAACCTTGTAGCCTCCCTTTTTGCAATCATAGCAACCCTTTCCAACTGATCAATTTCTTGAAAGCCTTGGAAGTTGTTGTCTCCTTGTGATCTTAGGTGCATCCAAGGTAAACTGAAATCTAGAAAAGGAAATGGTCAATAGAAACAAAAGGATTACTTAGTCTCAAACTAAACGCAAATCTTAATGATCAAACAATCCCAATATGGCAACGGCGCCAAATTGAAACAAGACTTTTTATGTCTTGTGGCAATTGCTCAATTGCTCATATCATTGCAATATTTGAGGTATCAATCCATCTTGGGAATTTGATTCAATAGGAATACAAAGTTCAGTTTAATCTAAGCTAAATTAAAAGTTTAAGTAGCAAGGAAATATTAAA
>JAHZTW010000002.1:91701397-91758233 GCA_020283515.1 Alliaria petiolata
AATGCAAAGTGCTCTAGGACCTAAAATGAGACAAAAGTTATAATTTCTCTAAGTATGAATGCAATATGAATGCAATTATGTCCTAAATGCAAGCTAAAATGGTGAAATATATAGGTATATCACCTCACCCAACGGGTGTCGCAGCACTCAGATCTAACAGATTTGGGGCTAATCCTGCACTAAAACGTTAGTATAATCTCAGATCTACACATATCCGAGCTTCCATGCATCACACGTTAGTCACACACATACATACAAGCATACAACCTATTCAATCGAGGCTAGTGTTGCACTACGATGCAGATCTGAGATCTACACTGCATTACAAACAACAACCGCGATAGTCCACCTCTACCGGGACTCACCTCGAACTGGACACGGAACCGGACTAACCTACCAAGCAGCCTACCAAAGCTAAGCTATCCATTCTACACGTCTCACACACTCTATCTAAGGTTGTCAAAAAGGTTTAGGAGTGGGAATGAAGAATGAGGAAAACGGGGTATTTAATGTTGAAAAGTTACCCATGCTAACAACTTAAGGTATGTAAAATCTGGAATCTTTCTTCCCTCAGCTGCAAGCCACGTTTTACCCTATGCCTTTGGCTCCATTTCATAGCTCCTAGACTTGCCACCTCGTTCTTATCCATAAGTTTAAGGTGGGAGATTCCTATTGGCCCAAAACTATTCATTTCACCCTTCAATTTGTGCATTTTACTGTCTAATACCCAAAATGACTTGTTTATCTAATAGAAAACACCTCTTTTACCCTCCAGTGTTGCATAATATCGGGCCTCTCTTCTTGGTTGTCAAAGAATTACCCAATTGCACTGTAATTTGGGCGAAAACGGACATAACAGACTATGAATTCGGATCCATGTGTTTCTTCTTGTTTTCTCCGAGATCTTGGCCATATTCTTTGATGGATGGACTCCTCTTAGGCTTAGTAAATTTTGCTTAGACTCCTGAATTATTTTGTTCTTGGCCGAAATGGTTTCTCCTCCATCTGACTCATTCCGCAGTTCTTGAGCTAATTCTTTTTGCGTCGTCTTCCTTAGGGTCTTGGCTATCTCCATGATTAATCCCATAATTTGTAAAATTATACCGAGAAGTCTCAATAACTAAAATCTCTGTCCGGGTCATTTAGCTCTTTGACAGGGTTATTACATTCTCCCCCCCCCCCGCCCCCCCTTAAATAGGATTCGTCCCCGAATCCTCTTCTTCTAAAACACCTCCAGCTGGTTTTCTGGCCATCCTCCTTCTTGGTGTCGTTACCCAATATCGACATTTGGTGTCGTAACCTCGGATCCTTATTTACCACCATTTCGTCATCTGCTTTGTCTCATACCGTTGCTTTCCTGGATGTTGCCATTTACTTTCATCTCTCCAAGGTTGGCTTTCTGTTTTCTTCTTTCTTGATTGGGCTTCATCCATTTGTTTGCATAGCTTGTCTCGTCTTCATTCCAGATTTACACCTTGATGCAACAGGTTTTAGAGTTTGTTTTTGAGTTTTAAATTTATAACCCTATTGCCTGCAAGTGCATATATGTGCGTTGTAGTATATAGGGTGTCGAACCACAGAGACTATGATGCTTCAAACGAATCCAATAAAATAGAAAATCAAATGAGAACGATCAAATTGAAAGTTGGTTTTGGAGAGGTGATGGTTTAGTAACTGAATGGAAATCGATAGTCGGTTATAAAAACTATAAAACGGAACGCAAACTTGACCTAGGCAAATCGCAAACTTGAACGCAAACTTGAACATTTCACGGGATGATTCTACAGGTTAGCAAACTTGACCTAGGCAAATCGATTCTACTGGTTCTTAAGCTCAAACACGAAAGTGGTCGGATCTTCCTTTCGGAAAACCAAACACCTAAACCTAAACTGCTCGTTCGCTTCCCTCTCGGTAACGACTTCGCAGCAATATCAGCTATAAGATTAGGTTCAATGAAGCTCACAACACACAGCCGATATGCATAAGCATTCTTCGGTGTCTGCTCGTTTAAAACTATATCCGGCCAAGAGATTCAGCGCGTTAGCGGTTCTAATGATCGTACAATCGATCCTTAAGTGGCCAGTCAAGGATTACGCAATAAGAGAGAATCCAAACAAAGTACAGTGAAAAGTATATTATCTATGACCTAACAACCTAATCGAATAAAACCATGAAATCCCTTTGAGAAACCCCCTGCGAAACCCAACTAAGGGACTACTCAGACATGGAATCGAAATTCATTATCATTGCAATAGGTAGAAATCTCAAAGGTTCGAAAAGAAAATAAATGAAGTGATAACGATGCAAGGAAAATGCAGAAAAGAGAGTATCGAATAGGGCGACGAGATTGGGGACTAGAGAAGACGGCTTTCGCTCCTCTTCTCTTCCTCCTTAGCTGCGGCTTTCTTCTAGGTTAGGTATTTTGGCTGACCTCGAACTCTCCTCTAAAAATAAGAGTGGCTTCGTGTATTTATAGGTCCTTAGGTCTTCTTAGGCATCATTTAGGGTTCCAAAAAATTTGGTGGTCATCTGGCAAGTTTTGGGCTTGCAAACGGGCTCGAGAATCGCTACCTGTACTGGCCGCGCGAGCGAGGCTTCATGGGCCAGCCGTTGGCCTTCTGAGCTTTCCTGGCGCGGCCATCCTTCTTCTGAGGATGTGTCTGACGGGTCTTCTTGCTTCCTTCATAACTTGAGATCTAACCATGGGATTGGACTCAAACCACTTCGATGTGAAAGGTAGTAGATCAGGATATCTTGTCACCAAAATTCAGCTTGATCCCGTGGTGGGAAAGTCTCCGTCTTGTGCTAAACTTCTGTCAAAAAGCTCATGTTCCGAAAATGTCCGTTTTGCTCCGTTTTTCTCCTTTTTTTCCTAAGATTTCCTGAAAAGAGTCTTGGACACACAAATACTCGAAACATACAAAATATACATTAATACCTTAGTGAAATGCTTATTAAAGCATACACTTATGATGGTAAAAATGGGTAAAATATGCATGTTATCAACTCCCCCAGACTTAAAACTTTGTTTGTCCTCAAACAAAACAGAAATCTAACTAAGAAAAAGAGGTTTGAAAACGTGGAAACTCACCAATACTCGGGAACTCATCAAATCTAGCAATCGACCTGTTTGAGCCACATAACTCGGGATTCAGCTTCAAGGAGTTTGGGTCTAGTTACCTTGAGCTTTTCATCCTTCTCGGAAACGCTTCATGGTCCCTTTGAGTATTTCGAGCTTTCTGTTGTTGACCCCTTTATTCATTTGGGCGTGCGGTCTCTATCGAGGGAGTATTGGTCGACGAGACATTATACTCTTCTCTTCTAAACATCTAGACAAAGACATTTCAGACAGAACTCTCCTATTTTCTCTTCCCTTAGTCGATTTCTCCCTATTTTTTCTATCGACTTTCTTGCTCTATTTTTTTCTTTTCTTCTTAGCCTGAGAATGATCAATTCTTCGAAGCTTTTATGATGTCTGCGAACCGTCATGGTCCTTTAAGGAACTCTGGTTGCCATTCCCAAACTAAGACTTTTCTTTCTATTTTTTTGTTTTTTATAACAAGGGAAGATCAAGGAGGGATTGCATTGCATCTACTTAGTCATGCTAGAGTCTAAAAGTGGAGCAAAGTTTGAAGTACCTCAAGCCCCTTGACGAGAAGTTTTGATTCATTAGGTGCGGAGTCAACGCAAGATCCTTCGAGTACTCTAGGGATTAGAACTTTCTCCGTTGGAACGATCCACTCGCAGTGTTCAACTTAGTAAACCTTGCTTCTAAAACCGTGAGAATGGTCATTAAGGTTCTTTGTTTCGAAATGACTTGTACCTAGCAAAGTTCATAGTTTCCGACTAAAAGAAAAAAAAAAGTTACGACTCTATAAAACGACTGGATAAATGATGCATGTATGCTTAAGACTCATCAAATCAAAGCATAGTTAGTAATATAAGAAACCCCCCAGACATAAATCAAACTGTCCCCAGTTTGTTTAAATCGAGTTGAGGTGAAAAAGATAGGTAAATTAAAGTACAAGCTTGTGAAGACTTACTTGAAAGTGGCGTTCGGTTTGGTATGGGTGAATGGGCGTGTGGTATGATTGAGCTAAGGACTTGATCATTCTCCTTATGTCCCTGCTTAGAATCGATTTGATTGAACAAAAGAAATCGAAAACTTAGCTCGAAAGGAAATGTATTGCGCGGTTGAGCTTCCTTACTTCGAATGGTGGTGGTGGGCGTGATGGTGTGATGTTGTTGTTGGCGGCTGATGATGATGATCATTATGATTGGGGCACGCCTATGTTGAGAAGAGCAGGTACTCCGGTTGTCGAGTACTCGTCTTGGTTCCTTGACCTTTGATAACACCGTGAATGAGAGATGGAAAATCTTCCGTCCTTGCGTCTTGAAGATTACGTCACCTCAGAAACTTGACTTGAAGTTTGGGTCTATGCTGGCCTATCCAGTGATCTGTTCGGGATCCCGGAAGACAGGTGTTGCTAGTTTGAACTTTAATGCCATATGAAATGTTTACTTGCTTTGGTAAAGGTCTCGGTCGCGGAAGAGAGAAGCTAGTCTTCGGGAACTTTCCTCTTCGCGGTTTGGTGAAGGAAGTTGCATCTTCTTCCTTCTGGAGCTTGCACTACGGTTTTCTTCCTCTAGAACCGTGGTGTTCTTCTTCGTCTTTGTGGATATAGGTCCGTTGAACGTGCTGGACGAAGTAAGTAGAGAGATGGGTCATTGGCTTAACTTGACTTGGATGGAGTCTCGTTTTCTCTCGCCGTCTTGGATGCAACAGCAATGTGCCGCGGTGTTGGAAGTGGTCTTTGCGGTCTTTAGGACGTTTTCAAGCCATTGAATCAAGGAGGGAACTTGAAAGGCTTGAAACAGGTTGAAAGAGGTCCGGTTTGGCGAGGTTCTGGATGGAAAACGTTGCAGAAGAAGGCCGGCCGCGGGACAGGTTGTCGCGGCCGCGGCCTAGCATCCTGCCTCCGCGCCATCGTGTCTCATGGCGAGCCCAGGCTACTTCTGGCCGGCCCAAGGGCGGTTTGTCTCCCGGTGAGTGTTCTTCGAAACTCCTCCTTCATTTTTCATTTTTTTTTTCTGGTTTTTCTGATTTTTTTGTTTTGCTTTTGTGTTGTTTATGAAACTGAAAATAAGAGGAAACTAAAACTAAAAATTAGTACGGTTAAAGAGATGAGAAAAAGAAAGGAGATACCTAAAATGGGTTGCCTCCCATCGAGCCGCTCTTGTTTAGAGTCTTTTAGCTAGACTTTTCTGTGCATCCGGCGACTAATGCGTCTCCCTTATGTCTTCAGGTGCGGCCAGGTATGGCTTGATTCTTTGTCCATTTACGGTGAAGAAATCTCCATTCTTATCCCAGAGCGTTACTGGTCCATACGGTTTAACTTCTTTTATCTTGAATGGTCCTGACCATCTTGACCTTAGCTTCCCTGGGAAGAGTTTTAGGCGAGAGTTGAACAACAGTACATGGTCATTAGCTGCGAATGTGCGCGGGATAATCTTCCTGTCGTGGTAGGCCTTGGTCCTCTCATTGTAGATCTTAGAGATCTCGTAGGCCTTATGTCTCATTTCGTCCAACTCATGCATCTGGATCTGTCGCCTTTCTTTGGCTGCCTTCAGGTCGAAATATATCTTTTTGATAGCCCACTGTGCTTTGTATTCGATTTCAACTGGCAAGTGGCAAGCTTTCCCGTATACTAGATGAAATGGGGTCGTCCCCAAAGGCGTCTTGTATGCGGTCCTATAGGCCCATAAAGCATCATCTAGCTTGGCCGACTAATCCGTCCGGTGGATCCCCGTGATGCTACCTTGTGTCTCACTCCATTCTTTTTTAACAGGTTATTGAAAACCTTGTTTATGAAGTGCGATTCTCCGTCGCTTATGACAACTCGTGGGACTCCGAAGCAGGGGAAAATGATTGTCTTGAACAGCTTTACAACGACGCTTGCGTCGTTGGCTGTGCGGGCTATCGCTTCCACCCACTTGGAGACATAATCACGGCCACGAGGATGTACTGATTCCCATAAGAGGTTGGGAAAGGTCACATGAAGTCGATCCCCCATACATCGAATACTTCTACTTCTAAGATGAAGTTCTGAGGCATCTAATTCCTTTTACTTATATTCCCCATCCTTTGGCAGGCGTCGCATTTCAAGATGAAGGTATGAGCGTCCTTGAACATGGTCGGCCACCAGAATCCAGCTTGCAGTACTTTAGAGACGGTTTTGAAGTTGGCGAAGTGTCCTGCGTAAGCCGACCCATGACACCCATGTAGTATGCCACGCATCTCCTGAACAATCCGTCCGTGCATTGCCTGTAGAGATACGGCCCGTCCCAAAAGAATTTGTGTGAGTCTCGCAGAAACTTCTTTTTGTTGTACCCCACGAACTGAGGTGGTTTGATGTCAGCTGCAAAGTAGTTTTCGATGTGTCTAAACCATGGTGTGTTGCATGCTGCAGAGTTAGCCATAGGGGGATGTCTCATTGTTGGTTCGTCAGTTGCGGGAACTGCGTTGATTGCGTTTAAGCTTTCCTCTAGGAAACCGTCGTTTATGGGGGTTGTATCCCTATGTGATACTCGTGAAAGGTGATCAGCTGCTCCGTTATCAGCTCCTCTTCGGTCCCTTATCTCCATGTCGAATTCTTGGAGCAGAAGGACCCACTTAATCAACCTAGGTTTCGTGTCTTTCTTTGTCATTATATGCTTGATTGCCGCATGATCGGTGTGTACTATGACTATTGAACCGACCACGTATTGGCGAAACTTCTCGAATGCAAACACGATGGCTAGGAGCTCCTTCTCTGTTGTCGTGTAGTTGCATTGGGCGTCGTCCAGGGTCCTGCTTGCATAGTAGATTGCGTGCAACTTCTTATCTTTCTTCTGTCCCAGCACTGCTCCTACTGCATAATCGCTGGCGTCACACATAACCTCGAATGGCTGCTCCCAATCAGGCGGCTGCACTACTGGAGCTGACACCAGAGCTTCTCTAATCTTGTGGAAGGCTTGCAGGCAGTCTTCGTCGAATTTGAATTNCGTCACACATAACCTCGAATGGCTGCTCCCAATCAGGCGGCTGCACTACTGGAGCTGACACCAGAGCTTCTCTAATCTTGTGGAAGGCTTGCAGGCAGTCTTCGTCGAATTTGAATTTCACGTCCTTACAGAGAAGACGGGTTAGCGGCCTTGCTATCTTGGAGAAGTCCTGAATGAATCTCCTGTAAAGCCCTGCGTGACCTAGGAAGCTTCGTATCCCCTTGACGTTCGATGGTGGCTGCAGGCTTGTCATGACTTCTATCTCTGCTTTATCAACTTCGATCCCTTCTGCGGAGACCTTAAGTCCGAGCACTACACCTTCTCGCACCATGAAATGGCACTTTTCCCAATTCAGGACTAGGTGCTTATCTTCGCATCTTTGTAAAACTTTCCCTATATTACTTAAACATTCTTGGAAGGTTGGTCCATGAACCGAAAAATCGTCCATGAAAACTTCCATAAATTTTCAATGTAATCAGTAAAGATTGATTCCATGCACCTTTGAAATGTTACAGGAGCATTGCAGAGGCCAAACGGCATTCGTCGGTATGCGAATGTTCCGTATGGGCACGTGAAGGTCGTCTTTTCTTAATCCTCCGGCCGTATTGGGATCTGGAAGAATCCAGAATACCCGTCAAGAAAACAATAGTACTGATGGTTTGCTAACCTTTCTAGCATCTGGTCGATAAATGGCAGCGAGAAGTGATCCTTTCTGGTTGCCGTGTTTAGCTTCCGGTAATCGATGCACATTCGATGGCCGGTCACGGTTCTTGTAGCGATTATCTCGTCTTTGTCGCTTTTAATAACTGTAACTCCTCCTTTTTTTAGGACCACATGAACCGGGCATACCCACGTGCTGTCCGAGATCGGGTATATTATTCCTGCTAACAAGAGCTTCATTACTTCCTTTTTGACTACCTCCATTAGGTTCGGGTTGAGCCTCCTCTGCTGTTCGACCAAGTTTCTAGCGTTCTCTTCCAAATGGATCTTATGCACACAGAGGTGTGGAGATATCCTAGGAATGTCGTCACACGAGTATCCTATTGCTTTTCTGTGTTTCCGCAGTTCGCAGAGCAGCAGCGTCGCTTTGGTGTGATTTAGGCTAGAATTTATGATCACCGGATAAGTCGAATCTTTTCCCAAAAATGCGTACCTCAGCCCGGCCGGTAGCGGCTTTAGCTCAATCTTAGGTGCTTTGAGTGGGCCCCAGGGGTCCAGAATTGTCTCTCGGGCGTCCTTTGGTGGTAAAGGCTTGCGTGTGGTTTGGTCCGTTCCAGCATTCTTGCACAGGTTTTAGTTTCCTCGCTACTAGGGTTGCTTGCGGCGCTTGCGTTCGTCAGGGCCACCTCTAACGGGTCGCCCATAAACATTTCCTCGTATATTTCTTCCACAGCTCCTGCGAGCTCGTCGATGCGAAAGGCCTGCCCATCCAATATAGGCTTTCCAAGATCTTTATTCATATCAAAGTTCATGACGAGATTTCCCATGTGTAGTTCTATATTTTCTTTTGGTACGTTGGTGACCGCTCCTGCTGTAGAGAGGAATGGGCGGCCTAGGATAAGTGGATCTCGAGGTTCCCCTTCGATATCTAGCACCACGAAGTCGGTCGGGATTGTGCAGTCCCCGATGATGACTTGGACGTCGGCCAAGACTCCGACGGGTTGTCTGGCGATCTATCTGCTAAAATTAAGGTAATTCTTGTAGGTAGGAATTCTTTGTACCCGAGGCGTGTTGCTACAGAGAGTGGCATCATGTTGATGCTTGATCCCAGGTCGCATAGAGCTCGTTTAAACACTTCTTCTCCAATCGAACAGGAGAGTAAAAAACTGCCGGGATCTTCACGTTTTCGAGGGGGGAGGTTCTGGATGACTGAGTTGCATTCTTGTGTGATCATCATAACCCCCTCTTCCATGGTGAGAGAGCTGGTGAGAATACTTTTCATGTACCTTCTCAGTGTTGGGATCATGGCGCAAGCTTCTATGAAGGGTAGTCTCACCGAGAGCTGTCCTATTAGCTCCTTCAGCCTTGCTCTTTCCCTCTCCTTCCTGGGCATGCTCAGACAACGTGGATAGGGTGGTTTAGGTGCGTGGAGTCGTGGTGGCGGTGGTGGTGTTCCTTCCTCCTGTGGGGCGTCTTCAGTCACGGCTTCCCCATTGATGTCGTCCTGTCTTACCTTTCTGAGTGCTTGACCTTCCCTGCTGCTGTCCTTCTCCTTTTCCACTGCTTCCTTATCCTTTGGAAATTCGGGTTCCTTGTAGGTTAGCCCGCTTCTAAGCTCAACTGCTGATAGTAGGATTTTTCCACTTCAATTAATCTCTACTACTCATGTCATTGTAGTATTTGAGATGTCAATCCATATGGGGTTAAGATTAACAACACTAGGAATACATGAAANTCAATTAATCTCTACTACTCATGTCATTGTAGTATTTGAGATGTCAATCCATATGGGGTTAAGATTAACAACACTAGGAATACATGAAACTATTTAATCTAAGCGAGATTCTCTTGGACAGTTGCAGCCATGTCTTCAGTATCGTTTTCTGTGACGATGAAGGGGTACATGTATTCTGTTGGGTTGGACTCCGTTGGCAATATAAGCCATATCCCGGTACAAAGACATGTGGCATCGGAATGCGAGGTAATGGACTCGTCGGGCTGTCCTGATCCCACGAGTTTGGTGTAGTTTCTCCTGATGATATCTCAATAATCTCTGTAGATGGTACAATGATTTCCGGCCCTGAGTTTGGTATTGGTGCCTCCGGGTAGTAATGTTCTTCTCTGAACATTCCTCCATATGATTGTTGGCCGAACATATATGTGAATTGATCTGCCAGATTGTCTCCATCTACAGTGCTTTGTCCCGCGTATGCATCGTAATCAGTAATCTCGAAGTAATGTTCTACATTTGAATTTGAGTCCCCTGATGAATATGATGGATCAGGTTGATGTCCTCCGCTAAACCACGAATTCCCTTGGTATCTCTTACCCTGCCGATCCCTTGGCGCCATCTCGGTCTGTCGACAAGAATCTGCACGGTTAGGTTTATATTAATGGAAAAAGGTTTTCCCAATACCCCACCTAGACCTAATATGTGGACGTGACCGGATTCCTAATGGTGCTTTTGCGACTCATTTTGACTCGATAAAAGGGGGATGAGTAATCTAATAATTTTCAGTGAGTCTAGGACCCACTAAAAGAAAGAAAAACCAAGAAACCCCCAAGAAAACCCCTAAGCAACAAACAATAGCCGAAGCATGCAATCCTAGATCTATAAGCAAGCGCTAATCTAACTTCCACACCAAATCCACACTCGCGTGGACACAGAGATCTCTAAGTGGGTCAGCCAGTTCCCCTCCGCGATCACCCTGCACTTGACTATCACAAAGACAAGCCAAGCCGAAACATTGATATACTCATACATTTCACTCATTTAGATTGCATTTAGGACATATTTGCATTCATATTGAATTCATACTTAGAGAAATTGTAAACTTTGTCTCATTTTAGGTCCTAGAGCACTTTGCATTAGCATTTGCATGTTTCTTGCTTTTCTGCATCATTTTCAGGTTGTTTTGGATACACTGGAGCTATGGAGAGTGCGTGGATATGCCAAGGAGCGTAAAGGAGCTTATGGACACTTGGGAGAACTCGGCCATGCATCAAGGGAACCGAGATCGAGAGGTAGATCGAGCTAGGCAGGTCGATCTAGACGTGATCGATCAGAAGATCGAGACAAGCGGGTCGTTCCAAGAAAGAAGATCGAGGTCAAGCTCGACCAAGGAGATCGATCTCGAGTACGGACCCGAAAACTGAGTTCGAGAGGAACGAGAGCAAGATCGAGCGCGCGACTCGATCATCCAAGGATCGACTACACGATCGATAGAAGTACTCGATCCATCCGACTGGATCGACCCGACGATCGAGCAAGGGAAGGCGTTCTGCGCGCACGATCGAGCCAGAGATCGACTACCGAGCTCGATCTCCAACCTTTACCGGATAGCTTGCATATTTTGGATTTTAGTGAGGGGGCCATTCCCTCTTTGGTATAAAAGCAAAATGACCTATTTTTGGTCACATATCCTCTTCGACACGATTTGTCTCTTCTTCTTTAAGCAAAACACCATTGTTAGTACTTTTAAGCTTTTCATGTTTTGAAACCGTAATCTTGGGATTAATCATAAGTATTTCTCTTAAGCTTTAATGTTTATTCGTCTAGTCATGCTTAGCTTTCTTTCCTCTACGTTTTCATATGCATTAATCATGCTTAGGGAGTAGTAATCTTTTGGGTTTACGGTTTGGGGTGATTAAGGGGTTTTGAAGGTTTTAGCTTTGATCTTTTTCTTGCTCTTAACTCATTCTCTTCTTGGATTTGGGCGTTTAAGGCATAGAGGATCTCGAGAGAGACCTCTTGGATCTCAGGGATCTCCTCATCTTAGCAGATTTGGGAGATCACTTAAAACCAAATCCAAGAGACTAATCTATCCTTTTCCAAACGCCATGGATGTTTAGGGGCTTAGTTAAGCCACGATTTGAGATCTATACTTCATGTTCTTCATCCTTTCTTTCCACCACGAACCATGGGTTAGGAGGAAAGGGTGAGGAAAGGCTTTATTCCAAACACCATGGATAAAGATAGCCTTAGCTTCTCAAGGCTTAGAGAAAGCACAAAATGTGTGGATCTATGTTATTAAAAACCAAAGTTTAAATCTTGAACCTCCTTAAACATGATCCCCAACCGTGAATCCATCCTCAGCATTTGAAAACATATAAATCATCTTCTTTTAGTTTAAAGTCTTAATCTTTTAGCTTAAAATCCATCTAGTTGCTTATTTCTTTCATTAAAACTTTATAAATCCTTAGGGTTGTGTTCGAGCTATTTTCAGTATTTTAGAATTTCTCTAGTAGCTTATTTCGCACCCTGGTAACTAGTTTGAAATAATTAGAATTTTATTTCTAGTTTTTAAAAATCATTTCCTTAGCTAGAAATTTCCTGTTTGGTCTGTCTTTATATTTCTATTTTATAAAATTAGTAGTTGTTTTTTTTTAAATATTTTAAAGTCTTCTGCTAGTTAGTTAACACCCAGTAGAGATTTTAAAATAGTTTTCATAATTTTATAGTAATTGCAATCAGCTTTCACAGATTTTACCCCCAAATATTCGGATTTCACTTAGATTTACAAAGCTTTTGCATTCTTAGTACCATTCAAACCACCCAAGTTGGATTGACCCTTAACTATTGCAATGACATGAGCATGCTGAGGTTTTGATTAAAGCAAGGATAAATCTTGTTATCAAATGGCGCCGTTGCCAAATTGGGTCTAGTTTGAATTTACTAGGATTCAGAGCTAAGTAAAGCCTAAATCTTTCTTTTTACTTTGATTACTAATTTATCTACCTTCCAACTTTTCCCCTCAGGTACATGTATCTGCGGTCTAGAGGTGACAAGTACAACCTCTAGACAACATACATCAACTTGGAAGTGCACGGTTAAGAAGGCAACAAGAACAAGCACAACGGTTTCAGGAGGTACAACCGGGTATTGTTGATTTTGAGGGTATGGCTGAGCAAGACGAGCTGAGGCAATACCACACCATGCTGCTGCTGGAAGGGGGTAATGGAAACCCCAACCACGCCCAAAGACCACCAAGGATCATAGGTGCGGGTGATGCACCGAACACTCATCACAATCACTTTGACATCACCCCACCACCGGTGCAAAACAATAACTTTAAGATAAAGCCAAGCTTTGTCTCCATGGTACAAAACAGTAAGTTCCACGGAATTGCCATGGAGGATCCTTTGGAGCACTTGGACAACTTTGAGCAAGTGTGCGGCATGATCTAGATCAATGGGATCTCAGAGGATAGTTTCAAGCTTAGGCTTTTCCCTTTTTCACTTGGGGATA
This sequence comes from Alliaria petiolata, assembly GCA_020283515.1. NCBI lineage: Eukaryota > Viridiplantae > Streptophyta > Magnoliopsida > Brassicales > Brassicaceae > Alliaria > Alliaria petiolata. Next base: position 91,714,350 of record JAHZTW010000002.1, read on the forward strand.
AAGCAAGGCATTGAGAGAAGACCTTACCTCAAGGAATATCACCTCATGGGCTGACTGCAAGAAAGCCTTCCTGTCCAAGTTCTTCTCAAGCACAAGGACAGCTCGGCTAAGGAGTGAGATTAGCGGTTTCACTCAAAGGCAGAATGAGACCTTTAGTGAAGCCATGGAGCGGTTCAAGGACTACACCATTGCATGTCCTCATCATGGTTTCACCGAGGAAACACTCTTGAGCTCAATCTCTAGAGGAGCTCTTCCCAAAATCCGAATGCTTCTAGACACGGCAAGTAAAGGGAACTTTCTCGGCCAAGATGTAGAAGAGGGAATGGAGTTTATTGAAAACCTTGCTTTGAGTGATGGAAACTACAGTGAGGACTATGATAGAGCACCTAGAGGGTCTGACCTTGAGGCACACAAGAAGGAGATGAAATCCCTCCATGACAAGATTGACAAGTTAGTACTTGCAAATCAAAAGCAAGTACACTTTGTGGGAGAGGCTTCGGATGTGTTAGATGAGTTGGAGCAGTGCCAAGAGGAAGCGAATTGGATAGACTACACTAAGCCACAGGGCTATGGACAGAGGTACCAAGACAACAACAATCTCTCATACCGAAGTACAAATGTGGAAAACCCCAAGGACCAAGTCTACCCTCCACAACAAGGAAAGCCTTTTGTTCCTTTCACCAAAGGTGGGTTCCAACAAAACAGTGGGTATCAAGGACCAATGCAAGGCAACTTCCAAGTCCCACAGCAGCAAGGCAACAAAGGTTATCCTCCTGGTTTCGTGCCTCAGCAGCAACAAGGGCCGCCTCAACAACAAGATCCGGTATAAGCTATGTTCCAACATTTACTTCAAGGGCAAGCATCCACAAATAAAAAATTTGTGGATATGAACAACAGGCTGGACTCTTCTCTCTCTGAGGTATCTACACAAATCACCAACATAAATAACAAGATTCGCCAGCTAGAGAAAGTGATAACTAGGTTTTTAGCAGGTTAAACAAAACCTAAAGCTTGTCTATGTCATTGTAGTACTTCAGGTCATCAATCCAAATCAGGTGGTGAAAGGTACTAAGAATGCAAGAGCTTGAAGTAAAGCTAAGCAGATTCGAGTTAAATGGGTGAAGAATCCTAAAACAATTACTTGCGGTTATTAAACAGACACGAAAACTATTTTAAAATCCCTACAGAAGGGTTATACAAGCACTAGATGACTCCTAAACAATAAAACAACCGATCTACTAATTTAATAAAATTTAAATATAAAACCGGATTAACTAGACAATTTGATGGTGAGTAGCAATATAAAACCGGATTAACTATTTCTAAAAATCAAACAACTACCAAATTAACAACAGACAGTAAAATAAGACTCTAAGCAATTTCTAAAATACTAAAAATAGTAAAAACACAATTTTACAAATTTATAAAACTATATTGCATATTTAAACTATTTATGAGAAATTTAATTAAGATAAATAAACACAAAACTAGAGGAAAATGGTTTTTGGTTTTAAAATATTAAAAACAGATTCTAGGTTGGGAATCATTCTTAGGGAGGTTGAAGATTCGAACTTGGGGTTTAAAAACATAATTTTTACTCTTTTAGTAATTTCTCTAAACCTTAAGAAACCAATTTAGATTTATCCATGATGTGTGGTATAAACCCTTTCCTCACCCTTTCCTCCTAACCCATGATGTGTGGTGGAAAGATAAGGTGAAGAACATTAAGATTGGATCTTAAAAACGGTTTAACTAGCTCCCTAAGCATCCATGATGTGTGGGAAAGGATGAGCTAGTCTCTTGGATTTGGTTTTAAGGGATTCCCTAAGTCTTGTTAGGATAAAGAAATCCCTAGATTAAAGAGATCTCCATGGAGAATCTCTAGACCTTAAAACCACCAAATCCAAGAAGAGAATTAAATGAAGAACAAGATAAAAACAAAACCAAGATTTTAATCTCCAACCTCCTTAATCATCCCAACCTTAAACCTTAGCGGTTTACTCACAAATCATGTTCTTACCTCTTTTAAACATAAGTTTAGAGTTAAGGAACATGATCGATGGGGTTAAGAAGAAAGACTTGAAATTAGAATTATTTAAATACTTGCTATCTATAATAAAAATACAAGAGTTTTCACAAAGATCTAAGTAAGAATTAAGAAGAAAGATCTGACATTAGAATAATTTAAACACTTGATATATATAATAAAAATAAGATTTTTCACAAAGATTTAAGTATGAATTAAAAAGAAAGATCTGACATTAGAATAATTTAAACACTTGATAATAAAAATAAGAGTTTTCGCAAGAAATTAAACAAGATGCAACTATAAAACGGTTAATACTCAAGAACGCTCAAGAACAAGAGAAAGCTTACAAGAATACTAAGAAGACTTAAAAGAGAGAATAGAAAGACTTGATTAAAAACTTGATGATTATTACAAGCACACACACACTCCTTATATAGAGTTTTAAAAATGGCTCTTAGACTTAAAAGAGGGGTCAAGGGGCAAGGGACAAGAGGCAAGGGAAAAGGGACCTCTCTAATCCCAATTTTACTAAAGCATAAACAATTTTTTGGAGCACTTGCAAGTGGTATCTTTTGGTTCGGGTACATGGATTGATCGATATATATCTTTTGAACTACTGCACCGTTTGACTTGAAATCACCACAAAAATAAAGCTAACTCAATTTCCTAAAACTCTCATGAAGACTGTCGAGGCTAAATCGCAATGAAAAACCCTTCATCCGAGCTGATCGTTCAGTTAACGAAATTGGTCGACAAACTTCCAGACAGACATGTTGTTACTTAAATAGCCGTATCTTCTGAACCACTGACCATAATGACTTGAAATAACCTCTGAACGAAAGGTAACTCAATTTACTATGAGTTTTATGAAGATTGCGGAGGCTGAATCGGAATAGAAAGTCTTTGTAGAGTCTGATCTTTAAGTCGCTTTAGGTGGCATGGATTTGAATCGGTTGCAACATCTCGGTACAGCAAGTCAGATGACATCAATTTTCTCTCTACTTGTTCCTAGCTCATCATCTTATGTTTCCAGCTTCCACATTGTCGCCAAATCCATAGAATAACCTGAAATGATGCATATATACAAAAGAAAATGCAAATGCTAATGCAAATGTTCTAAATCCTATAAATGATCAAATACTATGATTATACTTAGCTATAAATGAAATATGGATGAAAACTTATTCTAAATGCATGATAAATATGCGAAATATATGAGTATATCAGAAAGGAAAAGCAAGTTCAAGTGGCCAAGGTAGCTTATCCGGCAAGTGTGAGACTAATTTAAAGGAGTATGCAAATGTGATCACTTGCTAAGAATGAAAAGGAGGGTAAAGAGTTCATGATATTGGTTAAAGATACAGCACCAAGGAAGCTCGGTGACCCAGGCTCTTTCACACTGCCTTGCGCTATAGGGCATTTGAAGTTTGGGAACAACCTTTGTGATTTGGGGGCGAGCATTAACCTTATGCCACACTCCACTGCAAAGAAGCTGGGTCTCACGGACTTCAAAGAATGCCACATGTCCCTAGTCCTTGCTGATAGAAGCATACGGCTGCCGAAAGGGGTGCTTGAAGACCTCCCTTTGAAAATTAACGATGTCACCGTCCTTACTGACTTTGTTGTCTTGGAGATGGATGAAGAGGACGAAAATCCTCTTGTTTTTAGTTTAAGTGTGTAGGTATAAAGAGTTGGAGACCAGAGATCATGATCTTGAATTTACCAAGGGCAAGGAAAAGAGAACAGAGGCAATAGATCGAGTGACGGATCGATCAGATTTCTCGATCTCAATACAGAGATCGATGAGACGATCGATCACCTCACTCGATCTCCGCCAAACGACCTCCCGATCGACTAAAGAGCTCGAGCTAAGGAAAATGACCTCAGCCACAGGGAATTCTGAATCGAGAGGGAGACTGGATCTAAGGCTCGATTCAATCAAGATCGAGCCTCCGATCGATTAAGCCAAGCGATATCGGTTATTTCGGGCATGAGATCGAGGTCAAGATCGACCAATTTGACTCGATCTCATGCCGATGTAAGTTTTCGAATTTTCCTCTCTTTCTCTTTCCCTCTCATTTTGAATTTAAATTTTGGTCAAGGCAAGCATCTTTGACCATGAAAAACGTGACTAGACCACATTTTCCAAAAACCTACTTGCATGCATACATCCAAAATTTTTCTGCCTTTATAAAAGCTTGCTTGCACACTCTCTTCTCATTTTCATGAAAACCGATTTTTTTTTAAAAAAAGGATAAAGAGAGAGAGTTCGAGTTTTGTTTACAAGGGAAGAAAGCATCTTGCATCCATCTTGTTTCAAAGGTAATTCGATTTTTTGGATTTTTATATTTGAATTTTCAAATATTTCCTTTTCATTAGATGGATTAGATGCTATTTGTTAGGGATTAGGATTAATTTTTAGAAATATCTAAGTATTAGAGAAATTTTCTAGATTTGATCTTATCTCAAGAAAATTTCATCTTTTATTTATTGGTATATTCGAACCAATCCCTAAAAATCTAGGACTTTTATGCATTAGATTTTAAAGAGTTTACCTCTTAGACCAACTTTTCTCTCCACCGCCGCCTATACTCACTCTTTCTTTGAGAATTTGAATTTCAGGCACAATGGCACCAAGGAAGAGAAGCAGAGATTCATCAGCTCAAGAGGAAACTCAGCAAGTGGTGGAAGAGAGGGTTAAATGGAGTAAGGAAGAGAAGAATGCAAGGAAGCGGTTAGAGAGGTTGCGATTTGAGCCTACAAAATTCGCGAGTAGGGATCTCTTGCAAAAGCTGGGTTTGTTGGATGAGTTTGATCAGCTGCTCTTGGACATGGGTCTAGCTTGCCTATCAAGAATGGACTGTCCAACCTACCCCGAAGTCACGCTCCACTTCCTTTCCACCTTGGACCTCACATATGAAAATCCGAGTATCCCAACTCCATTCGAAGGGCATGTCACGTTCAAAATAAGGAGGCAAGCTTACCATCTCTCCATCCCTGAACTATTCCAAGCCTACAGTCTCAAGGCTGAAGCCACACTTGTGGATTTCCCATGGCTCAAGTCGGCAAATACCCTATGGGACTTGTTTAGCGATGGGGATTACAAGCACAACACTACCAAAATCAAGAAGGTGAGGAATCCCGTGCTGAGGTACACCCTCAAGCTGCTTGCCAACAAGTTCAGCGGGAGATCCAGATCCCCAACAGTCACCAAGAACGAACTGTGCTTCCTCTTCCAAGGGGTGAAGAAGATTGTGTGCGATAGTGAGGAGAACGAGAATCCTACGGAGGATGAGGTTGGGGAAGACGTCAACTACGGCTGTATCTTGGCTTCCTCCTTGGTCTAGTACAAGGCTTGGGCAATGAGATGCAAGGTAAGCTCTGCACTAATCAGAGGGTTTCTCACGCCATTGTTCACACAAGCCGGAGTACCCTTAGCTGATTTTAAGTCTTGTGCGGAGCGTGTCTACATGGATCAGACCTATATGAACCACACGGATTCCTTAGGTCATGATCCAGCTCGAGGGTATTATGCTTACCTTTTCTACAATCATACCCATGAGATGAAGGTTTGTATTCTTCCCAATCTGCAAGAGACGCATCTACAAAGCATCGGCACAATCGAGTTTATGCCGAGTGACGAAGAATGCTTTGCACCTCTTAGAGACATGGCACCCCCACCTTAGCTAGCTCGTACACCATCAGAGTCCCCTCCTACAGACGCCGAGATTCCACCAAGCTTCGAACTCCCTAAGTTGGACTATGAGCCGCACACCAAAGCTGAAAAGTTCCATGCCTCGGTTGTAGAGATTCAAAGCAAGGTGAACAAATGGCAAGAGAAAATGATCAAGAAGCTGGTAAAGAAGGTCAAGGTTCTCCAAAGGAGAAGCTCTTCAGAGATGACCTTGAGTGATGAAGCCGAGCAAGTGGGTGAAACGGCGGGAAGACACTCGACCGGAGGTATTGCAATCCGAGAGCCTCGAGACGGCGATCAAGCTTGACGGTTCTCTCTCCAAGAGCGTCCAACCCGGAACAAAGACAAAGGCATCCTCCAAGACACTGCAAGGAAGAGCAGGAAGACCGGAGCTACCTCAAGCTTCGGTTATGCCTAGCTCAGAGGTACCAAACAACCACCATTGTAAATATCATGCATCTTTTTATTTTTACTTTGAATTTTAATCTCCTCTTGAATTTGTTTGACACCGAGACAGTGTCATTCAAGTTTGGGGGAAGAATGTGTGCTTTGACATGTTTTATTTGGATCTTATTTTGTGTTTGCATCTTTGAGTCTCATGCATCCATCTAATTGCATAGAAAAATACAAAAAAAAAAAAAAAATTCAGAAAAATTTGAAAATTTTCGAAAAAATTCATGTAGCTTGCATTTGCATTTTAAACCATGTTAGGATTGAGTCTAGATTTTTTCTCATTTAGGTTATTTGCATATGCATTGGGATCAATGATGAGCTTTTGTAGATTTTTAACTCTTGTAATCAATTCAATACCCTAGTTAGTAGTTCTTTGATGCTTGTGAATAAATTTGAAAGTAAGGAAGAACCATGCTTGGACCACCTCATTTGTCACTAGTCTTTGGTTAAAATAAGTCTTGAAATTGATAGCCAACTCTACTCACTTAAACCAAATCTTAACATTTAATTATCATGCTTGCATTGAAAGTAAATTCATGGATTTAAAATACTTGAGCTTTCTTATCCACTTTGCCACCCTTTTGCTAGCTCAAGTAGCACCCCTACCGTAAACCAACCTCCTTTGAAGCCAAATGTTCGTGTGTGATTATTTGTGAGGTCTTTATTTCGATTGAACTTATGATAAAGTGTTAGGTTTGGGACGACAAGTATAGACTTTCATGTAGATTCTAGCCTCGCATTTTGGGGCTAGCCTTAGGCTCAGGATTTGGGAGTTTGTTGGCCGTGGTACTATTTGTTGCTTGGTGGAAAAGTTTGGAAAGGAAGAGATGTGAATAAAGGGCTTGGTGAAAATAAGGGGAAACATTGGTTTGAAATGGAGAGTCTTGGATATAAAGAAGAATAACTCATGGTAAAAAGGAAAATACTAGGTTGTCTTAAGGAATAGAAAAGAGCCGAAAAGGGCCAAATTCAAAAAAAATATATATATATATAAAGGTTACCTAGAGTTAAAAAGAGGAGCTAAGTGAATAAGTTAAAACTACTCCATTCGCCGAGAATAATAGGTTGAAGAAGTTCCCCTTAGAGCTTTAAAAGGAAGAAAAGTGTTTGAAATTCAAAAGGTTTAGCAAGGCACAAAGAGCCTTGGGAGAAAGGGTATATTCTAGAGGGTTGAGTGAGCTAGAAAAAAATGAATGAGAGGGGTTTAGGACCATTGATAGCATTTCGGGTAGATGATAGTCTATTCTTGTATGCATCACTTGTTTCTTACCTTTAGCATTATGCATATAGTTCAATTTTTTTGAGTGTTACCCTTACTTAAAAGCAAAACTGGATGAAATTGAGATCATTTTTATCTCAAAAATCAGTCCCTTAGCCAAATGAATTTACTTGCCTTGCAATGTCATGATTCACGGTTTCATACTTAATGAATGTTAAAGAGTTGGTTTGATAGAGAGACTTGTTTTGATTAAATTCTTAGTGCACTTGAACGTTGAGATGGGCATGGCTAACTCTTTTGGAGTAGGAAGTATTCACATGCATTCTAGAATTAAGAACTAGGATATTGAGTTGATCATTATTGTTAACTATCTTGGATATTGAGCTCCCACTTTTAAACCTCTCTCTCGGATTTGTCTTTGCTTGCTTGAGGACAAGCAAAAAGGCAAGTTTGGGGGAGTTGATATACTCATATATTTCACTCATTTAGCTTGCATTTAGGACATATTTGCATTCATACTTAGAGAAATTGTAAACTTTGTCTCATTTTAAGTCCTAGAGCACTTTGCATTAGCATTTGCATGTTTCTTGCATTCCTGCATCATTTTCAGGTTGTTTTGGATACACTTGAGCTATGGAGAGTGCGTGGATATGCCAAGGAGCATAAAGGAGCTTATGGACACTTGGGAGAACTCGGCCATGCATCAAGGGAACCGAGATCGAGAGGTAGATCGAGCTAGGCAGGTCGATCTATACGTGATCGATCAGAAGAACGAGAAAAAAGGGTCGTTCCAAAAAAGAAGATCGAGGTCAAGATCGACCAAGGAGATCGATCACGAGTACGGACACGAAAAATGAGTACGAGAAGAACGAGAGCAAGATCGAGCTCGAGACTCGATAATCCAAGGATCGACTACACGATCGATAGAAGTACTCGATCCATCCGACTGGATCGACCCGACGATCGAGCAAGGGAAGGCGTTCTGCGCGCACGATCGAGCCAGAGATTGACGATCGAGCTCGATCTCCAACCTTTACCGGACAGCTTGCATATTTTGGATTTTAGTAAGGGGACCATTTCTTCTTTGGTATAAAAGCAAAATGACCTATTTTTGGTCACATATCTTCTTGCACACGATTTGTCTCTTTTTCTTTAAGCAAAAACACCATTGTTAGTACTTTTAAGCTTTTCATGTTTTGAAACATTAATCTTGGGATTAATCAAAAGCATTTATCTTAACCTTTCTTGTTTATTCGTTTAATCATGCTTAGCTTTCTTTCCTCTACGTTTTCATCTGCATTAATCATGCTTAGCAAGTAGTAATCTTTTGGGTTTACGGTTTTGGGTGGTTAAGGGGTTTTGAAGGATTAAGCTTTGGTCTTTTTCTTGCTCTTAACTCATTCTCTTCTTGGATTTGGCGTTTAAGGCATATAGGATCTCGAGAGAGACCTCTTGGATCCCAGGGATCTCCTCATCTTAACAGATTTGGGAGATCTCTTAAAACCAAAATCAAGAGACTAACCTATCCTTTCCCAAACGCCATGGATATTTAGGGGGTTAGTTAAGCCACGATTTGAGATCTATGCTTCATGTTCTTAATCCTTTCTTTCCACCACGAACCATGGGTTAGGAGAAAAGGGTGAGGAAAGGCTTTATTCCAAACACCATGGATAAAGCTAGCCTTAGCTTCTCAAGGCTTAGAGAAAGCACAAAATGTGTGGATCCATGTTATTAAGAACCAAATTTTAAATCTTGAACCTCCTTAAACATGATCCCCAACCGTGAATCCATCCTCAGCATTTGAAAACATATAAATCATCTTCTTTCAGTTTAAAGTCTTAATCTTTTAGCTTAAAATCCATCTAGTTGCTTATTTCTTTCATTAAAACTTTATAAATCCTTAGGGTTGTATTCAAGACATTATCAGTATTTTAGAATTTACCTAGTAGCTTATTTCGCACCCTGGTAACTAGTTTGAAATAATTAGAATTTTATTTCTAGTTTTTAAAAATCACTTCCTTAGCTAGAAATTTCTGGTTTTGTATGTCGTTAGATTTCTATTTTATAAAATTAGTAGTTTTCTCTTTTAAATCTTTAAAAGGCTTCTGATAGTTAGTTAACACCCCAGTAGGGATTTTAAAATAGTTTTCATAATTTTTTAGTAGTTGCAATCAGTTTTCACAGATTTTACCCCCAAATATTCGGATTTCCCTTAGATTTACATAACTTTTGCATTCTTAGTACCATTCAAACCACCCAAGTTGGATTGATCCTTAAGTATTACAATGACATGAGCATGCTGAAGTTTTGATTAAAGCAAGGAAAAATCTTGTTATCAGCCGGTCGGACAGGCTGATGCGTAATGACCTTTCTGCCCACACGAGAAACATGTAATGTTTGCACGTGGCGCCATATTAGAGGTATCAGTTGAGCAGTAACGTGATATATGACCCTCTTTTCTGCAGTTAACGTACCCTGACCCGATGACGAACCCTTCAGTAAGCTTTTCACCTTCTGGCTGGCCGGACATCCTGGGAGAGAGAAAGGGTAATTCTAATCTAAACTAAACTACTCTAAAACTAACCTAAAATTAACTAACTACTGGGCGGAACGTGACCGGATTCCTAATTTGACTTTTGCGACTCTATTTTTGACTCGATAAAACATTTGAAAAGCAGTTTGTTCCGAAAGCCTGGGCGAAACCATGCTCTGACACCACCTTTTGTAACACCCCTGAATCGGTCTACATAGGATCGACTGAGGTCAGTCCACCCCGATGCTAAAACGAATTCCACACCAGGACAGTCCATCCTCGGCCTCTCCTTTACCTCCCCGACAACGGCCTAAGGCTTTGCAACCCGTACTTAGGTCGAAGAGTTGTGTTAGCACGGACTATGCTAATATCAGCGGAAGCAAACCCATATTTTTATGAAAACTACTTTTTATAAATAAAATTTAAATTTTTCAAAATCCCAATCTGTTTTCAAATGCGGCGTAGTGCCAAAATTACGAGAAATGAAAATACTAAAAACTTTCTAAAAATCGGGTTTTGCAAAAGTCACGAAATCTATTCTGGTTGTCCTAACGTTCCGCCGCCACTAAAGGTTAAACTAGGGGATAAGGTGTAAGACACTCTAGGATATATTAGCAATTAAGTAAAAAGGGTTTTAGAACATGTGATACTCATGTGTCTTACCGTGGCCACAAACCTTTCAGATTGAATATGCGGTGATTTTCGGCTAAAAATGTCGATCAATGAATGGTGCAAAGTCGCATGGATTCTATGGAGTATTGAGGTCGGTTTGGCTGCTCACTATAGGTGTCAATACGTGGTTGGAAGCTTGAAGCAAAGTGTAGCTCATGTGAGGGCTAGTGACTAGACTAGCTTAGATGCAATGATGATTTTTCCTTAACTTAGTGAGCAAGTATTTTGGACCAAGACTTTTTGACTAAAAATGTCCTTCACATATGTCTTTAGAACATGGAAAACATGCTAAATCCAAGAGTAGGCGTTCACACTATAAGACTTTGGTCAAATTTCCTTGTTGACCATTTAAAGTGCATTTTGGCGTCATGGCGCTTCTTGATTGGTTGAAGTAGGTCGATTGGGAGACTCTTCTTTTGACCAGATGGGATATTAGGAAGGCTATCAAGTAGGTTTGAAGTGCTGATAACGTTCTGAAAGGTGATTGGCTTCCCTTGATACGCATTCCTCCTAAATGGGCTACACCGAGATCTTTGAATAGGTTTGTTCATCAAGTGCTTTGATGACTGTGACATGAACTAGGAAGCTTCTAGGTAATGGGATTTGAGTTCCACAATGTTGTAGTCGTGCACCGAAACTTGGTGGAGTGTGTTCCAGACTTCGCCGATTAGTGCTCGGATGGTTCCAAATAGCCATGTGTCGCATTTTGATTTGTAGATGCACCTGAGCGTCTTCTTAAAATTATGGGCTATTCTCTATGCCTATAAGAATACCCTTAGTTGATCTTGGCATCTGAATCCTCCATTTACTAGTTATTTGCACCAGGTTTTTCATTTAACTCTTATTGGATGCTTAACGGCCGTTTCGCGGTCGTTCTGCTTCTTGGTGCTTATTTAGTGATTTTTCTTCTGGATACTCCTTAATTTAGTCTCATAAAATGACTCCTCTCTTTTCCCTTGGATAGGAGCATTTTACGGATCTTGATTTGGCTTGACAGTTGATCTTTTATGGCTCCGGTTGCTCCCTTGGATTTCGTTGTGGTCAAAAGCACTTCTGGTCGTCTCCATGGGTTGATTCTTCCTCTATTATGCTTGTGTGAACCTCCTAAATAATTTTTAGACTCACAATCTTGATGGTTGCACTTGGATCTCTCGGCACCTCGGTTTGGTTGTCGGGATGGCTTGCGCGGGTTCTCCGGGAATAGATGAAGGTGCACTTGTCTTTTCTTGAGGCCGTTGATATGTCTATATTTTGTATCATATTTCTCTCCATTTAGTGTAAGTTTGTCATCATTTAGGATCCTTATTTAGCATCATTGTATTGCATTTCGATCATTTAGAGTCTAGGTTCTCTTTGCATGTTCTTTTGCATATTTTGGTGCATTTGGAGTCTTGATCAGGTGAAAAGGACACTATGGAGGCTTGGATGGAGCTGGAGAAGGATTGCAAAGCACTTAGAGGAGAAAGGAGTCACTAAGAAGATGAAGGAGAAGTTTTCTCGCGTAGATCGACGAAGACGCCGGACCAAAATTCCAGGACGACGGATCGACGAGACGGATCGACGAAGTCGTCGAACAAGATTGGCAGGGGTTCGGATCGACGAGTTGGATCGATGAGCTCGTCGAACCAAGTTTCCAGGGGTTCGGATCGACGAACCCGATCGGCGAACTACGTCGGACCGAACCAATACATCAAGAAGAAGCCGGACGACGAGAGCTCGGATCGACGATATGGATCGACGTAAGTCATCGATCCAAATGTCCAGATGTTCGGATCGACCACTTGGATCGACGAGTCTGGTCGATCCGAACACAGAAGTTTCCTCCTTGTCACTTTTATGGGTCCCTCCTATAAATACTCTTTAGACCTAATTTTTAGAACAAGTTTTTCTCTCTAGTCTTGTCAAGAACTTTTTAGCCACTTTGAAAAAAGTCTTGTATTTTGCTTTGAATCTTTTAAGTTTTATGCAATATCTATCTTGAACTTCCATTAACCTTTTCTCTAATCATGTTTAACCTTTCTCTTATCTTTGAATTGATGGGTTTAAATATGATTAGTGAGTAGTTCATTAGAAACTTGGGGATGGGTTAGATTTAGGGTTCTCTAATGGTTCAATCTTGCAATCTAGGATAGATTCTTTCATCTCTCTTCTTATTAAGTTGTTCTTAATGTCAAATAGCTAATCTTTTGCTATTTTGGATCATAAGCATTTCATACACCCACCAAGTGTTTGATGAAATGCTTGAACCAACTTTCTAAGAGATTTACATACCTAGCCTAAAACATCATTAGTTGTCTAGGGTGTTTATCATGCTATTAGACTTGTTATTCATGCTTGCTAATCATTTTAATGCTAAAACATCATTAGTTCATTAGGGTGGTTAGTGAAGGGATTAGTGCCACACATCATGGATTAGTCTTTAATTAGGGTTCTAGGCATAGAGATGGCTTGATTAGTTGCTTAAATGATTGCAGGATTGTCCATTTGGGTTTCCAAATCAATGATTCCATCCCTAGGTTTCGTTTTTAGTAATTTGATAATCATAATTAGTAGTTAATTGCATCATTAGTACTTGATTAGTAGTAATTAAGGCTTAGTTTCATATTATTGAACTTGTAGTCTCTCTCTTAGGTTGTGTTTCTTATTTTAATTGTTGCTTATCGCCTTAAACCTTTTAATTTAGCTTAGCTTAAACAAAACTTTGCATTCTTATTGAATCATCTCCCAAGATGGATTGATACCTCAAATATTGCAATGATATAAGCAATTGAGGAATTGCTAGCAAGACTAAAAAGTCTTGTTTCAGCCGTCTTTGTTGGTGTGTGGCCCTTGATCTCCTCTTTCGATTGGTTGAGTTTTTCTCTTGAAAAATTAAGTTTGAAAAGCTTGGCCGCTCTAAAGGTTGTTGCATTGGCTGGCTGGTTGGTCGGGACACGGCTGGTGTGGTCGGCCGCGTTGGCCGCTCGTGAGGGGTATTACAGATTTCATCTACATCCTCCTTTGGTCCTCATAAGCATCATCACTCCTTGAAGATATATCATAGTCTTCACCATAATTCCCATCACTTTGGGCTAAGTTCTCCACAAGCTCTAGTCCTTCTTCCACCTCTTTACCCAAGAGTTTCCATTGCTAGCTGTGTCTAGGAGCATCCTAAACCTGGGGAGAACACCATGGTAGAGAGTGCTCAAGAGAGTTTCTTCATAGAAGCCATGATGAGGGCATTGTGTAGTGTAACCCTTGAACCTTTCCCATGCTTCACAAAATCTCTCATTGTTCTTTTGGGTGAAGCTAGATATCTCAATCCCCAACCTCACGGTTCTTGTGTTAGAGAAGAACTTTGCAAGAAAAGCCTTCTTGCATTGATCCCATGAAGTGATGGAATCTCTTAAAAGTGTCTTCTACCATTGATGTGCCTTGTCTCCAAGAGAGAATGGAAACAACCTCAGCTTGAACCCATCTTCGAATATGCCATTGATCTTAGTCATATCAAAAATCCTATCAAACTCATCCAAATGGTCAAGAGGATCCTCCAAGGCCAACCCATGAAACTTGTTGTGTTGCACCATGTTAATCAACCCACTCTTGATCTCAAAGTTGTTGTTCTCAACTGGAGGAGGGATGATACCTTGGTGGTTAGCATGAGTATTAGGAGCATCTCCAGCTCCAATGTGCCCAGGTTGGCGTGGAGGATGTTGAGGCACTCTAGGAACTTGGTCCCCATTCCCTTGGTTCCTTTGTGGTACTCCATTACCACCTTGACCTTGTGGATTATCCATTCCCAAACGCTTAATATGTGCTAAGTGTTCTCTCTCCCTTCTCACAAAAGCTCCTCTTGTCAAACGGTGAATGTTATCTAGAGGTGCAACTAGGTTTTTTTGTCCACTAGATCTTAAGTTCATACACCTATAAGACAAAGATTAAACCAAGCAAGAGAGATTAGTAAACAAAAAAGAAAAATAAAGCTTAGGCTCAAGTAGAATTAAAATAATAATGCTCAAACCAAAACCCAAATGGCAACGGCGCCAAATAGATAAGAGGATTTTTCCTTGTTCTTAAACAATTACTCAAACCCCACTCATGTCATTGTAGTGTTTGAGGATCAATCCATATGGGTATGGTTTTGACAATAGGAATGCATAAAACTCCTAATCTAAGAAAGCATAAAAGTTTAGAGGTTTAACTAACAACCTAAGTGATCAAACAAACCAAACAAAGTGACTAACACCTTAATTAAGCAATAAATGCACTAATCAAGCAAATTAAAGGCTAATTAACTACTAATCAAGATTATCAAATGACTAAAACGAATCCAAGGATGGGGTTATCAATCTAAGGTGTTCCAAGAATCAATCTTTGATGTCAATCAATCATAATTTATGCTAATCGCTAAGCTTAGAACTCAAAAGCAAGACTAATCCACTTTCATGGCACTAACCCTTCATTAATCATTCTAATCAAGAACAAACTCTCATTTGTGAAAAGGAGACTAACAAGAATTATGAAACAGTCCTAAATTGTTAATAAACACCCTAGACAATCACTTTCATGAGGTAGGAATGTAAATCTCTTGTTTAGTTGGTTAGGGAATTTCAACAAACACCTTGTGGGTGGAAAATTCTCTAAGGCCTAGTTTTAGCTTAATCATGGCTAAACTAGCATTAAAAACACTAAACAAGGAGGAAAATGAGAAGATCTAACCCTAGACATCAATATTAATCCTTAAAACACCATATATCTAACCCATCCCTAGATCCTAATGAAACTACTAACTAATCATGGTTAGACCCTCAAATCCTATGAAAAAGATGAAGATAAACATGATTAGAGAGATAGAGAAAGAAAGATTAAGAAAGATAAGTACTAAATTGCATAAACTCAAATAAATGTCTTACAAAATCACTTAGAAACCAAAGAGTAAGGTTTTCTAAAAAAGAACAAATGATTAAAAGATACTAAGAAAAATTTAGGTCATTTTGTATTTATAGTGAACAGTGGACGAAACGGGTCAACTTGGAACAAACCCGGTATTGACCCGGTTTAAGGCTGAAAAATTGCGCAGCGTATCGAGCTTGCTAGGTCGATATGCAGCTCGATAAGCTGCTAAAGAAGTTCTCCAAGGGCTGTGTCGAGCTTGGTAGCTCGACACAAATGCTCGATACGCCGTCATCAAATCCTCGGTTGGGTTTCGTATCGAGCTTAGCAGCTCGATACAAATGCTCGATACGCTCATGCTTTTTCTTCGGGTGGACTTTGTATCGAGCTTGCTAGCTTGATATGGACCCTCCGTCTTCTCTGCCAGGCCATATTGAGCTTAGTAGCTCGATACTAAGCTCGATACACTTCTAAAAGATCTCTTCTCCCCATTTGGCCACTTCTCTTGCTACTCTTGATCATCCATAGTCTCCATTTGGCTCTCCATGCCTCCAAAACACCTAATAAGGACTCAATATGCACAGTATGCAACAATCCTAATATAAAACACAATGAACTCTAATATGAATGCAAATTGGACTAAAAGTGGCTAAATAAATGAAAAAGTAGATACAAAGCTAACTAAAATGGATGCTAAAACATGCTAAATTATGAGTATATCAATCCGTTATTTTGATTGGTGAATTTGGTTTCTCTTGCCGAGTGATTAATTTGATTTTGACGATTCTTGCCCGTAGGCTCGTTTTCGTATTCCAATTTCGCTTTGCTGGGCAAATCCTCTATTTGACTCTAGCCGAATCTCCGAGCTCTTCTTTTACCTTTTCTCCGCTCTAGGGTTCATCCTCTGTTTGCTTATTATCTTCAAACGTCTGCTATGGATTCGTTGCCTCGAAAGGAGGCAAAAACTATTGTTAAGGACGATGATATTCCTCTTGCAAAGTTAATCCGAGGACCGAGACCGTCTAGGGTGTCCGTCCGGACTACAAAGGAAAGGGGAAAAATACATGCTTCTGAAAGTGATTTGTCGAAGGACGATTCAGTACGGGTTGATTCGTCTTGCTCCAAAAAAGAGGCCTCCTCTGTAACTATGAGGGATCTCACGAACGATTTGGGCCTCGTGTAATTAAAGGGTTGCCCTATTAAAATTACCATGCCGACGCGCTCGACTGGAATAAAGGACAGATCATCATGGATGATCGCTAAGATGATTGAAGATCTCAAAAGGCTCTGTAATTTTCCTGCTGAGGTAGAAATGAAGGTCCCTTTGTCGTCTGAAAGACCCCAAAATCCTCTAGTCGGATATTTCTGCATCTACGAGTGCTTTTTTATCTACTGTGTGCGGCGAAGAATTCCCGATCCCTCAGCTTCTTCTTAGCTACTGTGTGCGGCGAAGAATTCCCATGTGCCAACTTACCCACGCCGTAATTCATCATATGGCATATACCTCGGCCTTGGCATGCTCAGCTGATGTCCCTTTCGATCTTGACTTCTTCGAGAGAGTCTCTATTCTCAAAGGCGGAGGGATGGACAAGAACAATAATCCCAAACACTTCTATTCCTCCATGAAATATGGAATCGTTGGTGGTGACTCCGTGAGCAATATTCATCACTGCGACAACTATTTTTTTTTTGTTAGGATAAGTAAAGCTTCGGTTGATGGCTCCGAATTAAGGCTGTTTCACGATTGGAAGCTCAAACCTGGTAGACTAGGATTAGTCGTTTGATTTGTTTTCTTCCTGTATTAGTTTCCGGTCGAAGCATAATTGTTTGCTTTACTATGCTTTTTTGCAGAGAAGTTTGTTATTAGTCATGACCCTCCTGGGTCCTCGGACATTGCTAATAGGGTTGCGAGGTTGAGTCTGCATTTCTGACCTGAGAAGGAGAAGAAAACTTCCTTGGAGAAGGTGCCGAACTTTAAGTCCAAAGGTAGAGAGACGAACTCGGGTTAGTCCTTATCGCAGAAAAAGGACTCTTTTCGAATTCGACAATCTCTATCTTTACTTGTGTTTGCCCATTCTACAGTTATTTCATCTCCTGCCGACTTGAAGGCCCATACATCGTCGTCAAAGTAAATGGGTTTGAATTTGAAGAAAAGAAATAGGCCTCTAGTGGTTGATGTTCCAATTCTGGCGGGGTCTTCTGTCAAAAAAACCCAAAGTTAATCCACCAGAGGATCCGTCAAAGGGTTCAGGCGATTCTGTGAAAGGGTCAGCGCCTGAAGCCGATCATGCTCCTGACGCAAAGTAAGCTCTAAAAGTTTTCATGACTTTACTTTGACGAGGATTCGCCCGATTAGTTTTTGATTTTCGTTTGTGATTATTCGATAGGACTGTCGCATTAGGCAAATCCAGGCAAGCTGCCAAGAAGAGGGCTGCGAAGAAGGCTGAAGAGGTTAAAAAGAGTAAACCGCCGCAAGACGCCAATGCTGAAAGGGATGTTACTTCGGGCGTAGTTCCTGAATAAGCAGCCCCTACTATCGGGCCGATCCTCGAGCGAGCTGGACTAGTTGCTTCTTCTTCTGCTCCTGTTTCTGAGACAGAGAAAGCGAACACAGACCCTGCCGGTGTTAGTGGCTGTCTTGATGATCTGAATTAAGGGGATCATCCGGTGGTCTTTGATTCACAAGCCAAGTTGGATCGGGTCAGCGCTGAGCTAGAGGCCGACCTTACCAATGTGTCGGGGGCACGGGAAGGTACTGTCAGAGATAGTGGCAGTAGTTACAACCCCCACGAGTTCATGCTGAGATGGAGCCAGAACTTCCCGGGTATGTATGACTGATATGCTCTCAAATTTACCCAAGAGCTACTCTCTCAAATTAAGAGATCAGTTGTAGTACTTAGGGATCGAATCCACAAGGAAGGGATAGTCACACAGCAAATTTCTAAGTTCGAATTAAGCTAAGCGAGATTGTGAAACTAAAAGACAGAAGGCAATTAAAACTTGGGTAAATTCAGGAAACGAAACGCTAGGTTTAGGGAAATTCTCAGGTGATCTAAATTGCAGGTCTAGACAGGATGTTAGGGATTATTAAGCACTGTTCTAGAACTCGAAACACTAATGTAAAATCAACCAACTCTCGCTGCGAAGATTATCTATGTCTAAACCCTAGAATTTCAAATCTCTTTGCAAATTCTAATAATTCAAACAAGCATTAATATCAGGTTCGATTGTTCACAAAATCCTAAACCAAATCTCTTTGTGAATAGGTATTTTGCTCATCTAACATTAGTTCAGGAAATCAATAATACTCTCACATCTATTAATCAACCTAATACCAGATTCTAGGTCATGAAGCTAGAATAAGCATTAAACACAAATCCAGATGAAGAACTCTAATGATTTTATCCTAACAATTTAATTTGACCTAACAATTCATTAATCACCTTTGAAAAACCCTAAACCTAACTAGCAGACTACTCAGACATGATCAATGAAACAGAAATCATTATTTGAATAGAAAGCAAAAAAGAATTCAATAGAAGAAATAAAGGAGTTCCAAATCAGCTCTAAAGGAGTGATTTTTCTCTCCAAAAACCCTAAACTTCTATGATTCTTAAAGTATGAGATTATCCTAAACAATGGTTTTGACAACTATATTTATAGGCTAAAACACGAGCTAGGCACTTTTGGAAATAAGAAAAACTTTTTGGGCAATTTCCTTTTCTTCAATCTTGCGAACGTCACGACAGTCTTCGAATTTTGGGGGGTGTCGATCGACACCATGAACAGTGTCGATCGACACTGTTCATCCATCTTCACTTCGACTTCATCTTTTCAGCAGCTTCTTCCACAATGCTCCAGAAAGCTCCAAAATCTCCAATTATGCTCAAAACGTACCTGAACCTGTAAAGACTCTAATAGAACTCTAAAAAGACCAAAAGACTCTATAAAAACACTTATATCATGGTCCAAAAACGGGTAAAAACCATGATATATCAATGACCCACATATTCATAGCTTTCTTTTGGTGGCCGCGAATCTCGTATTCATGGTTTTCACTTTGTTCTTTGAGGGAGATTGATTTGTTCTTGAACCTTCTTTGTTTCTTATCGATTTATACAAGTTATGCATTCATCAATCACGTTTTCTACTTCTTCTTTCATGTCTGAGTAGTTTATTTTTGTTGGGTATTCTTTAAGGGGATCTATGGGGAATTTCATTAACTGTTTTTAAACCGATTGTTTAGGTCGAAGATTAGGGTTTTATGTCTCACCATATTCGTTCTTATTGCATGAGTCTAGCGTCATGAACTATATTCTGATCGCATGGTCTTGAGAGCGACGAATGTCCTGAATCTCAGATCTATACCATAATAGGGTAGATAACATCCTTTAAAAGATGTCTGAATGTTTAATTTCCCGATCTTATTGCGTGTTCGTCTAGGACGCAGGATACGACAGTATACCTCCGAAATAGATGTTCATAGATCGATCTTGCTTTGTCAGAGTTAGGTCCTTAAAACCAGTGAATCAGTTTAGGGAAAATCGCCTAGACTCGTTTGCTTAACTTTTGTGTGTTTGATTTCTAGTTAGAACCCCATAGATTTCCCGAGAAGATCCCCAACGTGTTTCACCCATCTGCTTTTCAATCGAGATTTACGCACTTCAATATTTACTTTTTCTGCACTGCTTTTCAATCGAGATTTACGCACTTCAATATTTACTTTTTCTGCTCTGCATTTCAATCGAGATTTACGCACTTCAATATTTACTTTTATACAACACGCACCTGATTTCTTTTTTTACAAGTTCTTAAACTGATTTTCCTTTTCCGTTGGTTATAGAAGGGATTGACAACCTCTTCTATATAAGGCGTGATACTACTTTCATTATTTCCTGCAAAACCCGTGATACTTACCCCCAAAACCCCAGTTCCCTGCGTCTTTGGTTGTCCTGATTTCCTGTTTTGCAGTTGACCTCCTCCATGTGGTTCGATACCCTAAGTACTACAACGCACGCTGTGCACTTGCAGCTTAGGGTCCTACAAATTCAAAGCTCGACGAGTCCCCAAAGAAATCTTCCAATCTCGGACGACTATTTAGACCCCATCATCAATCCAACTTGGGTTGTTTGAAAGGTACTAAGAATGCAAAAGCTTGTAAATCTAAGTAAAATCCGTTAATTGGGGAGAAATTCGGTGAAAATTAAATGCAACTACTAAATGATCATGCAAACTATTTTAAAACCCCTACTGAGATGTTAACTAGCTAGCAAACAACTTCTAGGAATTTAAAAGGCTCGGTTACTAATTTTTTAAAATCAAAATCTAAAGAGAGGATAACTAGATGACTTCTAGCTAAAGGAAAGATTTTTAAAAATTAGAAATAAAATTCTACTAATTTATAACTAATTACTAGGGTGCGAAATAAACTACTAGAGAATTTCTAAAATACTAACAAGACCAAGAACACAACTTTATGAATTTTAAAGCATTAATGCAAGTATTAAGCTAAAAAGATGACTTTTATGAAGCTAAGGCAAAAGATTGAAACTTTAGAGCTAAAGAGTGATGATTTTAAGTTTTCAAGGGCTAAAGATGGATTCACGGTTGGGGATCTGCTTAAGGAGATTCAAGATTTAAGCTTTGGGTTTTGGAGATATAGATTCACACATTTATTGCTTTCTCTAAGCCTTGAGAAGCTAAAGTTAGATTCATCCATGGTGTTTGGAATGAATCCTTTCCTCACCCTTTCCTCCTAACCCATGGTTCGTGGTGGAAAGAAAGGATGAAGAACATGAAGCATAGATCTCAAAACGTGGCTTAACTAACTCCCTAAGCATCCATGGCGTTTGGGAAAAGATGAGTTAGTCTCTTTGATTTGGATTTAAGGGATCTCCTAAATACTTCCAGGACAAGGAAATCGCTGAGATCCAAGAGGTCTCTCTCGAGATCCTCTAGGCCTTAAATGCCCAAATCCAAGAAGACAATGAGTTAAGAGCAAGAAAAAGACCAAAGCTTAATCCCTTAAACCCCTTTAATCACCCCAAACCGTAAACCCTTGGGATGATTACTCACTAAGCATGATTAATGCATATGAAAACGTAGAGAAAGAAAAACTAAACTAGATTAAGCGATTAAACAAAAGAGATTAAGAAAAGTATTTATGATTAAAGAAAGATTAAAGTTTTCAAAAATATGAAAAGCTTAAAAAGACTAACAATGGTGTTTTTGCTTAAAGAAGAAGAGACAAATCGTGTGCAAGAGAATATGTGACCAAAAATAGGTCACAATGCTTTTATATCAAAGGGGAAATGGTCCCCTCACTAAAATCCAAAATGCATGATCTGTCGGATAAGGTTAGAGATCGAGCTCGGTCGTCGATCTCTAGCTCGATCGTCCACGCAGAACGCCTTCCTTTGCTCGATCGTCGGGTCGATCCAGTCGGATGGATCGAGTACTTCTATCGATTGTGTGGTCGATCCTTATATGACTCAGTATTCGTGTCCGTACTCGCGATCGATCACCATGGTCGATCTGGACCTCGATCTTCGTCCTTGGAATGACCCGCTTGTCTCGATCTTCTGGTCGATCTCGTCTAGATCGACCTGCCTAGCTTGATCTCCCTCTCGATCTCGGTCCCTTTGTTGCATTGCCGAGCTCTCCCAAGTATCCATAAGCTCCTTTTCGCTCCTTAGCATATCCACGCACCCTCCATAGCTCCAGTGTATCCAAAACAACCTGAATATGATGCAAGAATGCAAGAAATATGTAAATGCCAATGCAAAGTGCTCTAGGACCCAAAATGAGACAAAAGTTATAATTTCTCTAAGTATGAATGCAATATGAATGCAATTATGTCCTAAATGCAAGCTAAAATGGTGATATATATAGGTATATCACCTCACCCAACGGGTGTCGCAGCACTCAGATCTAACAGATTTGAGGCTAATCCTGTACTAAAACGTTAGTACACTCTCGGATCTACACATATCCGAGCTTCCCTGCATCACACGTTAGTCACATACATACATACAAGCATACAACCTATTCAATTGAGGCTAGTGTTGCACTACGATGCAGATCTGAGATGTACACCGCATTACAAACAGCAACCGCGATAGTCCACCTCTACCGAGACTCACCTCGAACTGGACACGGAACCGGACTAACCTACCAAGCAGCCTACTGAAGCTAAGCTCTCCATTCTACACGCCTCACACACTCTCTCTCTCTATGGTTTCAAAACGGTTTAGGAGTGGGAATGAAGAATGAGGGGAATGGGGTATTTATAGTTGAAAAGTTATCCATGGTAACAACTTAAGGTAGGTAAAATCTGGACTCTTCCTTCCCTCAGCTGCAAACCACGTTTTACCCTATGCCTTTGGCTCCGTTTCATAGCTCCTAGACTTGCCACCTCGTTCTTATCCATAAGCTTAAGGTGGAAGCTTCCTATTGGCCCTTCATTTTGTGCATTTTACTGTCTTATACCCAAAATGACTTGTTTAGCTGATAGAAAACACCTCTTTTGCCCTCCAGTGTTGCATAATATTGGACCTCTCTTCTTGGTTGTTAAAGAATTACCCAATTGCACTGTAATTTGGGCGAAAACGGACATAACGGACTATGAATTCGGATCCATGTGTTTCCTCTTGTTTTCTCCGAGATCTTGGCCATATTCTTTGATGGATGGACTCCTCTTAGGCTTAGTAAATGGTTCTTAGACTCCTGAGTTGTTTGGTTCTTGGCCGAAATGGTTTCTCCTCCATCTGAATCATTCCGCAGCTTTTGAGCTAATTCTTTTTGCGTCGTCTTCCTTAGGGTCTTGGCTACCTCCATGATTAATCCCATAATTTGTAAAATTGTACCGAGGAGTCTCAATAACTAAAATCTCAGTCCGGGTCATTTAGCTCTTTGACAGGGTTATTACATTCTCCCCCCCCCCCTTAAATAGGATTCGTCCCCAAATGCTCTTCTTCTAAAACACCTCCAGCAGGATTTCTGGCCATCCTCCTTCTTGGTTTCGTTACCCAATATCGACATTTGGTGTCATAACCTCGGATCCTTATTTACCACCATTTCGTCATCTGCTTTGTCTCATACCGTTGCTTTCCTGGATGTTGGCATTTACTTTCGTCTCTCTAAGGTTGGCTTTCTGTTTTCTTCTTTCTTGATTGGGCTTCATCCATTTGTTTGCATAGCTTGTCTCGTCTTCATTTCAGATCTAAACCTCTACCATACCCCCATTCCAATCTCATTTCTTAGATTCCCCTAGATCTCCTCGGTTTACATCCTAGAGGTTCGGACTAAAACGGGAAATGGATTTTCCTATTTCTACTTTCGGGGATCTATCTCTCACTCACTAGGAAATCTCAAGGTAAATTTGTTCTCTTCCGAAACCGACTTACCGAGAATCCTTACTATGCACCAGGACACGACCGGACTCTACCTAACATCCTAGATCTACAGGACTTTCACGCACCACACACAAGAGATCTGAGTTAGCTCCCATACTTACTTTGGTTTAGGCTCGAAGTCGGACCTAAACTTTATACCGACTTCCCTAACTCTTCTGGGAGTCTGATCTTCTTCCTTCTGGCGAGAAACGGAGCGGGTGATAGGGTGGTGAGCGAGATTCGGTGGTTGTGGCTTCCGGCGCATCGAGCAATTCTTTTTGTGGGCTCCTTTGTACACGCATTCGGTACATGTCTTGTGTTTAGGGGCTGACGACTTCGAAGTCGGAACATTAGGACAGGTGTGGGGGAAATGTCCACGTTTCCCACACTTGCTACATCGTCTACTCATCATTACCCGTTCGGGTGGCAGAACGCTCATACGGGGAGTTCTCTTTGGGTGTCTTCCTCCCCGGCTTGATTCACCTTTCTCATATATTGGAGTCGGTTCCTTCGGATCATGCTCTCATCTGTGTGGAACTTAATTCCTTCGTCCGTCTTATTTGGGGTTACCATGTAGTATGGTCCGCAGAGATTTACTTCCGGTATAAACAGTTGTCCGAACAGCTCGCTTATGTCGTAGGAAACTCTCGGGTAGCTTTCTGGGTTTATGTTCGTCTTGCTGTGTTCGTCGGTTGGATGTTCTATGGTCTCCTCTGTGCTAGTTGTGATGCGTGTGAGCTCCTCCGTCCAACGGGTTGGTGAATATATTGAATCCGTGAATCCCTCTTCTCCATAAACTTGTTCCCTTGGAACCTCGTTCTCAGCTCGGCCTCCCAATCTTTCTAGATTCTCTTGGACAGTTGCAGCCATGTCTTCAGTATCGTTTTCAGTGACGATGAAGGGGTACACATAATCTGTTGTGTTGGACTCCGTTGGCATGTACAGATATAAGCCATATCCCGGTACAAAGACATGTGGCATCGGAATGCGAGGTAATGGACTCGTCGGGCTGTTCTGATCCCACGATTTTGGTGTACTTTCTCCGGATGATATCTCAATAATCTCTGTAAATGGTACAATGATTTCCGGCCCTGAGTTTGGTATTGGTGCCTCCGGGTAGTAATGTTCTTCTCTGACAATTCCTCTATATGATTGTTGGCTGAACATATATGTGAATTGATATGCCAGATTGTCTCCATCTACAGTGCTTTGTCCCGCGTATGCATCGTAGTCAGTAATCTCGAAGTAATGTTCTTCATTCGAATTTGAGTCCCCTGATGAATCTGATGTATCAGGTTCATGTCCTCCGCCAAACCACGAATTCCCTTGGTATCTCTTACCCTGCCGATCCCTTGGCGCCATCTCGGTCTGTCGATAAGAATCTGCACGGTTAGGTTTATATTAATGGAAAAAGGTTTTCCTAATACCCCACCTAGACCTACTATGTGGACGTGACCAGATTCCTAATGGTGCTTTTGCGACTCATTTTAACTCAATAAAAGGCGTATGAGTAATCTAAGATTTCTCAGTGAGTCCAGGACCCACTAAAAGAAAGAAAACCCAAGAAAACCCCAAGAAAACCCCCAAGCAACAAGCAATAGCCGAAGCATGCAATCCTAGATCTATATGCAAGCGCTAATCTAACTTCCACACCAAACACACACTCGCGTGGACACATAGATCTCTAAGTGGGTCGGCCAGTTCCCCTCCGCGATCACCCGGCACTTGACTATCACAAAGACAAGCCAAGCCGGAACATTGATATACTCATATATTTCACTCATTTAGCTTGCATTTTGGACATATTTGCATTCATATTAGATAAATTTTAAACTTTATCTCATTTTAGGTCCTAGAGCACTTTGCATTAGCATTTGCATGTTTCTTGCACTCCTGCATCATTTTCAGGTTGTTTTGGATACACTGGAGCTATGGAGAGTGCGTGGATATGCCAAGGAGCGTAAAGGAGCTTATGGACACTTGGGAGAACTCGGCCATGCATCAAGGGAACCGAGATCGAGAGGTAGATCGAGCTAGGCAGGTCGATCTAGACGTGATCGATCAGAAGATCGAGACAAGCGGGTCGTTCCAAGAAAGAAGATCAAGGTCAAGATCGACCAAGGAGATCGATCGCGAGAACGGGCACGAAAACTGAGTCCGAGAAGAACGAGAGCAAGATCGAGCTCGCGACTCGATCATCCAAGGATCGACTACACGATCGATAGAAGTACTCGATCTATCCGACTGGATTGACCCGACGATCGAACAAGGGAAGGCGTTCGGCGTGCACGATCGAGGCTGAGATCAACGACCAAGCTCGATCTCCAACCTTTACCGGACAGCTTGCATATTTTGGATTTTAGTGAGGGGACTATTCCCTCTTTGGTATAAAAGCAAAATGATCTATTTTTGGTCACATATCCTCTTGCACACGATTTGTCTCTTCTTCTTTAAGCAAAAACACTATTGTTAGTACTTTTAAGCTTCTCATGTTTTGAAACCGTAATGTTGGGATTAATCATAAGTATTTCTCTTAATCTTTCTTGTTTATTCATTTAATCATGCTTAGCTTTCTTTCCGCTACGTTTTCATATGCATTAATCATGCTTAGCGAGTAGTAATCTTTTGGATTTACGGTTTGGGGTGATTAAGGGGTTTTGAAGGTTTAAGCTTTGGTTTTTTTCTTGCTCTTAATTCATTCTCTTCTTGGATTTGGGCATTTAAGGCATAGAGGATCTTGAGAGAGACCTCTTGGATCTCAGGGATCTCCTCATCTTAGCAGATTTGGGATCTCTTAAAATCAAATCCAAGAGACTAATCTATATTTTCCCAAACGCCATGGATGTTTAGGGGGTTAGTTAAGCCACGATTTGAGACCTATGCTTCATGTTCTTCATCCTTTCTTTCCACCACGAACCATGGGTTAGGAGGAAAGGGTGAGGAAAGGCTTTATTCCAAACACCATGGATAAAGCTAGCCTTAGCTTCTCAAGGCTTAGAGAAAGCACAAAATGTATGGATCTATGTTATTAAGAACCAAAGTTTGAATCTTGAACCTCCTTAAACATGATCTCCAACCGTGAATCCATCCTCAGCATTTGAAAACATATAAATCATCTTCTTTTAGTTTAAAGTCTTAATCTTTTAGCTTAAAATCCATCTAGTTGCTTATTTCTTTCATTGAAACTTTATAAATCCTTAGGGTTGTGTTCGACCTATTATCAGTATTTTAGAATTTCTCTAGTAGCTTATTTCGCACCCTGGTAACTAGTTTGAAATAATTAAAATTTTATTTCTAGTTTTTAAAAATTATTTCCTTAGCTAGAAATTTCCTGTTTTGTCTGTCCTTAGATTTCTATTTTATAAAATTATTAGTTGTCTCTTTTAAATCTTTAAAAGTCTTCTGCTAGTTAGTTAACATCCTAGTAGGGATTTTAAAATAGTTTTCATAATTTTTTAGTAATTGCAATCAGTTTTCACAGATTTTACACCCAAATATTCGGATTTCACTTAGATTTACAAAGCTTTTGCATTCTTAGTACCATTCAAACCACCCAAGTTGGATTGACCCTTAAGTATTGCAATGACATGAGCATGCTGAGGTTTTGATTNTGTGTGGTCGATCCTTATATGACTCAGTATTCGTGTCCGTACTCGCGATCGATCACCATGGTCGATCTGGACCTCGATCTTCGTCCTTGGAATGACCCGCTTGTCTCGATCTTCTGGTCGATCTCGTCTAGATCGACCTGCCTAGCTTGATCTCCCTCTCGATCTCGGTCCCTTTGTTGCATTGCCGAGCTCTCCCAAGTATCCATAAGCTCCTTTTCGCTCCTTAGCATATCCACGCACCCTCCATAGCTCCAGTGTATCCAAAACAACCTGAATATGATGCAAGAATGCAAGAAATATGTAAATGCAAATGCAAAGTGCTCTAGGACCCAAAATGAGACAAAAGTTATAATTTCTCTAAGTATGAATGCAATATGAATGCAATTATGTCCTAAATGCAAGCTAAAATGGTGATATATATAGGTATATCACCTCACCCAACGGGTGTCGCAGCACTCAGATCTAACAGATTTGAGGCTAATCCTGTACTAAAACGTTAGTACACTCTCGGATCTACACATATCCGAGCTTCCCTGCATCACACGTTAGTCACATACATACATACAAGCATACAACCTATTCAATTGAGGCTAGTGTTGCACTACGATGCAGATCTGAGATGTACACCGCATTACAAACAGCAACCGCGATAGTCCACCTCTACCGAGACTCACCTCGAACTGGACACGGAACCGGACTAACCTACCAAGCAGCCTACTGAAGCTAAGCTCTCCATTCTACACGCCTCACACACTCTCTCTCTCTATGGTTTCAAAACGGTTTAGGAGTGGGAATGAAGAATGAGGGGAATGGGGTATTTATAGTTGAAAAGTTATCCATGGTAACAACTTAAGGTAGGTAAAATCTGGACTCTTCCTTCCCTCAGCTGCAAACCACGTTTTACCCTATGCCTTTGGCTCCGTTTCATAGCTCCTAGACTTGCCACCTCGTTCTTATCCATAAGCTTAAGGTGGAAGCTTCCTATTGGCCCTTCATTTTGTGCATTTTACTGTCTTATACCCAAAATGACTTGTTTAGCTGATAGAAAACACCTCTTTTGCCCTCCAGTGTTGCATAATATTGGACCTCTCTTCTTGGTTGTTAAAGAATTACCCAATTGCACTGTAATTTGGGCGAAAACGGACATAACGGACTATGAATTCGGATCCATGTGTTTCATCTTGTTTTCTCCGAGATCTTGGCCATATTCTTTGATGGATGGACTCCTCTTAGGCTTAGTAAATGGTTCTTAGACTCCTGAGTTGTTTGGTTCTTGGCCGAAATGGTTTCTCCTCCATCTGAATCATTCCGCAGCTTTTGAGCTAATTCTTTTTGCGTAGTCTTCCTTAGGGTCTTGGCTACCTCCATGATTAATCCCATAATTTGTAAAATTGTACCGAGGAGTCTCAATAACTAAAATCTCAGTCCGGGTCATTTAGCTCTTTGACAGGGTTATTACATTCTCCCCCCCCCCCCTTAAATAGGATTCGTCCCCAAATACTCTTCTTCTAAAACACCTCCAGCTGGATTTCTGGCCATCCTCCTTCTTGGTTTCGTTACCCAATATCGACATTTGGTGTCATAACCTCGGATCCTTATTTACCACCATTTCGTCATCTGCTTTGTCTCATACCGTTGCTTTCCTGGATGTTGGCATTTACTTTCGTCTCTCTAAGGTTGGCTTTCTGTTTTCTTCTTTCTTGATTGGGCTTCATCCATTTGTTTGCATAGCTTGTCTCGTCTTCATTACAGATCTAAACCTCTACCATACCCCCATTCCAATCTCATTTCTTAGATTCCCCTAGATCTCCTCGGTTTACATCCTAGAGGTTCGGACTAAAACGGGAAATGGATTTTCCTATTTCTACTTTCGGGGATCTATCTCTCACTCACTAGGAAATCTCAAGGTAAATTTGTTCTCTTCCGAAACCGACTTACCGAGAATCCTTACTATGCACCAGGACACGACCGGACTCTACCTAACATCCTAGATCTACAGGACTTTCACACACCACACACAAGAGATCTGAGTTAGCACCCATACTTACTTTGGTTTAGGCTCGAAGTCGGACCTAAAATTTATACCGACTTCCCTAACTCTTCTGGAAGTCTGATCTTCTTCCTTCTGGCGAGAAACGGAGCGGGTGAAAGGGTGGTGAGCGAGATTCGGTGGTTGTGGCTTCCGGCGCATCGAGCAATTCTTTTTGTGGGCTCCTTTGTACACGCATTCGGTACATGTCTTGTGTTTAGGGGCTGACGACTTCGAAGTCGGAACATTAGGACAGGTGTGGGGGAAATGTCCACGTTTCCCACACTTGCTACATCGTCTACTCATCATTACCCGTTCGGGTGGCAGAACGCTCATACGGGGAGTTCTCTTTGGGTGTCTTCCTCCCCGGCTTGATTCACCTTTCTCATATATTGGAGTCGGTTCCTTCGGATCATGCTCTCATCTGTGTGGAACTTAATTCCTTCGTCCGTCTTATTTGGGGTTACCATGTAGTATGGTCCGCAGAGATTTACTTCCGGTATAAACAGTTGTCCGAACAGCTCGCTTATGTCGTAGGAAACTCTCGGGTAGCTTTCTGGGTTTATGTTCGTCTTGCTGTGTTCGTCGGTTGGATGTTCTATGGTCTCCTCTGTGCTAGTTGTGATGCGTGTGAGCTCCTCCGTCCAACGGGTTGGTGAATATATTGAATCCGTGAATCCCTCTTCTCCATAAACTTGTTCCCTTGGAACCTCGTTCTCAGCTCGGCCTCCCAATCTTTCTAGATTCTCTTGGACAGTTGCAGCCATGTCTTCAGTATCGTTTTCAGTGACGATGAAGGGGTACACATAATCTGTTGTGTTGGACTCCGTTGGCATGTACAGATATAAGCAAAAATCCCGGTACAAAGACATGTGGCATCGGAATGCGAGGTAATGGACTCGTCGGGCTGTACTGATCCCACGATTTTGGTGTACTTTCTCCGGATGATATCTCAATAATCTCTGTAAATGGTACAATGATTTCCGGCCCTGAGTTTGGTATTGGTGCCTCCGGGTAGTAATGTTCTTCTCTGACAATTCCTCTATATGATTGTTGGCTGAACATATATGTGAATTGATATGCCAGATTGTCTCCATCTACAATGCTTTGTCCCGCGTATGCATCGTAGTCAGTAATCTCGAAGTAATGTTCTTCATTCGAATTTGAGTCCCCTGATGAATCTGATGAATCAGGTTCATGTCCTCCGCCAAACCACGAATTCCCTTGGTATCTCTTACCCTGCCGATCCCTTGGCGCCATCTCGGTCTGTCGATAAGAATATGCACGGTTAGGTTTATATTAATGGAAAAAGGTTTTCCTAATACCCCACCTAGACCTACTATGTGGACGTGACCAGATTACTAATAGTGCTTTTGCGACTCATTTTAACTCAATAAAAGGCGAATGAGTAATCTAAGATTTCTCAGTGAGTCCAGGACCCACTAAAAGAAAGAAAACCCAAGAAAACCCCAAGAAAACCCCAAAGCAACAAGCAATAGCCGAAGCATGCAATCATAGATCTATATGCAAGCGCTAATCTAACTTCCACACCAAACACACACTCGCGTGGACACATAGATCTCTAAGTGGGTCGGCCAGTTCCCCTCCGCGATCACCCAGCACTAGACTATCACAAAGACAAGCCAAGCCGGAACATTGATATACTCATATATTTCACTCATTTAGCTTGCATTTTGGACATATTTGCATTCATATTAGATAAATTTTAAAATTTATCTCATTATAGGTCCTAGAGCACTTTGCATTAGCATTTGCATGTTTCTTGCACTCCTGCATCATTTTCAGGTTGTTTTGGATACACTGAAGCTATGGAGAGTGCGTGGATATGCCAAGGAGCGTAAAGGAGCTTATGGACACTTGGGAGAACTCGGCCATGCATCAAGGGAACCGAGATCGAGAGGTAGATCGAGCTAGGCAGGTCGATCTAGACGTGATCGATCAGAAGATCGAGACAAGCGGGTCGTTCCAAGAAAGAAGATCGAGGTCAAGATCGACCAAGGAGATCGATCGCGAGTACGGACACGAAAACTGATTCCGAGAAGAACGAGAGCAAGATCGAGCTCGCGACTCGATCATCCAAGGATCAACTACACGATCGATAGAAGTACTCGATCCATCCGACTGAATCGACCCGACGATCGAGCAAGAGAAGGCGTTCTGCGCGCACGATCGAGCCAGAGATCGACGACCGAGCTCGATCTCCAACCTTTACCGGACATCTTGCATATTTTGGATTTAAGTGAGGGGACCATTTCCTCTTTGATATAAAAGCAAAATGACCTATTTTTGGTCACATATCCTTGGTTACACATTGTCTCCTCCTTCTTTTAGACAGAAAATCGCCATTGTTAGTTTCCAAGCTTTTTCACTTTTATAAAACCTTAATTTTTTTATTTAATCAAGCATTTCTCTTAATCTCTTTTGCTTAATCGATTATTCATGTCTAGCTTATCATTCTCTACGTTTTGGTATGCACTAGTTATGATTTTTGAGTAAACCTCCAAGTGGGTTTACGGATGGGGTGATTGAGGGGGTTTAAGGGTTTAAACTTTGGACTTTTCTTGCTCTTAATATCTTTTCTTCTTGGATTTTGGGTGTTTCATGCTTAGGGACTCTTGAGAAAGATCCCTCTGATTTCAGAGGGTTCCTTGTCCTAGAAATATCTAGGGAATCCCTTAAAACCGCATTCAAGAGGCTAGCTCATCCTTTCCCAAACGCCATGGATGCTTAGGGAGCTAGTTAGGCCACGTTTTTGAGATTTATGCATCAAGCTCTTCATCTTTTCTTTCCACCACGAACCATGGGTTAGGAGGAAGGGGTGAGGAAGGGATTCATACCACACGCCATGGATGAACCTAACTTACCTTCTCAAGGTTTAGAGAAAGCACAAAATGTGTAGATCTTGTTTTCAAAAACCCAAAGTTTAAATCTTGAACCTCCTTGAACAGGATCCCCATCCGTGAACCCTCTGTTTAGTCTTTGAATTCCTAAATCTACAATCTTTAGTTCTAAAGTTTGCATCTTTAGCCAAAGTTCTCAAATTCTCTGTTTTTAGTTCAATACCTTGCATTAGAGTTTCAAAATTGTTAGAGTTATGTTATTGGTCTTGTTAGTATTTTAAAAATACCTTAGGACCTTGTTCGCTCCCTGGTAATTCGTTAGGAGTCATTAGAATTTATTTCGTAGTTTTTAAAAATCATCTTAAGTTTCTAGATATTTTCTAGTTTTTCTGTTCTTGGTCTTGCAATTTATAAAATTAGTAATCTTACATTTTAAATTCTTAGAAGTAGCCTGCTTGCTAGTTAACATCACAGTAGGGATTTTAAAATAGTTTTCATAATTTTTTAGTAGTTGCAATCAGTCTTCACAGATTTTACCACCAAATATTCGGATTTCACTTAGATTTACAAAGCTTTTGCATTCTTAGTACCATTCAAACCACCCAAGTTGGATTGACCCTTAAGTATTGCAATGACATGAGCATGCTGAGGTTTTGATTAAAGCAAGGATAAATCTTGTTATGAAATGGCACCGTTGCCAAATTGGGTCTAGTTTGAATTTACTAGGATTTAGAGCTAAGTAGAGCCTAAGTCTTTCTTTTTACTTTGATTACTAATTTATCTACCTTCCAACTTGTCCCCTCAGGTACATGTATTTGCGGTCTAGAGGTGACAAAAACTTAGTACAACCTCTAGACAACATACATCGACTTGGAAGTGCATGATATCTCTGTAAATTGCATTGTTTTTAGCACACATTTCATGATAGTTAGGACCCCATTCACGCACTTTCATCTTAGTTTTTATCACGTTTTCGCTCATGTTAGGTTTAGATGCATTAGGTTAGGTTTTTGCATAGTCTTGCATGTTTGGAGTGTTTTCTCAGGTGCTTTATGAATGAGGATGGTCCACAGAAGAAATCAAGAAGGAAGATCTCAAATGGAGGACGAACAGATGATATCGAGAATGGATCACGACCCTATAGCCGATATGGACAAGCGCATGATGAACCTCGACGAGTAGCAGCGACTTGGTCCCGAAGGAGGCACCCCGGAGCAATGATCCAGCAAGAGGATTCAATGAAGAGGATATCGGAGCAAAGCAAAGAGAAGTCTCCGATCCAAGTGGAAAGGAAGACGAGTCATCACGACTTGATCCCAAAGCACTTGCCCGATATGAAGATTGCTCGAAGGATCATGAGGAAGCAGCATATCGGCTTGCTCACCATGACTTGAGCCCGAAACGCTACAGTCCAAAAGAGTACCATATCGGGAAAGTGGTCCCAACGTTTTAGGTTTTTCCTCTTTCATGTATAAATACTTTGTCCCCCACGCCTAACTCTCTATCACATTTTCCAGTTTTAGTTTTCTGTCTTCTTTGTAAACCGAGAACTTCTAACATTTTCCACCATTGAAGCTTGCTTCAAAGCTTTGATTTTTATGTTATTTTGAAGTTTTAGAAAGTATCGCTTAGTGTTATTTCTAAAAGCTTCTTTCTTTTATTGCTTTTGACTATCTCGCAAACCGTGAGTAACCTTCTTATCCTCATGGATCTTGAGGTTTCTCAAATAGAGCGTGAGTAGTCTTTTTAGGTTTTGATGGGTTAAAAGGACTAAGGGACTCTCGAATTTAGGTTTCTTGCTTAGCTAAAACATAAAGTTAGATTCTTTCTTGTTTATTATACCCAAAGCTTAGTCTAGTTTGGCCATCTAGTCTAAAGACCATAGGCGGCTTGACGCGAAAACCACGTGCTTTCTTAGCCGGACCTATGAACAAGAGTTTGACTCCTCAGGCTCAGACGACCCATCAGTCTAAGGGTCTTACGGTTCAATAGGGACGTTGTAAATGCTTGTTAATTCTATTGTACCGCTATGCGAGATCTAGTCTATGGTGATAGAGATTCAAAGAGTTTAGACCCTAAAACCATGGGCTAAACGATTTGAGGATCCCTTTAGCTAAGAATCACCATCTAAGACCAAGACTTGATATGATCCAAAAGCTTTAGCTTGATAAATAACCGAGAGTA
This sequence comes from Alliaria petiolata, assembly GCA_020283515.1. NCBI lineage: Eukaryota > Viridiplantae > Streptophyta > Magnoliopsida > Brassicales > Brassicaceae > Alliaria > Alliaria petiolata. The sequence continues at coordinate 91,748,900 of JAHZTW010000002.1, forward strand.
ACATAGTTCGTAAAACCCATCAAGATCCTTCTTTTACATAGAAAGTGTATCTCTTTGTCATTTAAATCCTTATTTCTCGTTCAGATAGTCTAAAGTTCACATATTTATGATCTTGAGTGGCACTAGATATAGTCTTTAGTTTCTTTTAGTAGTAAAGTATCAAACTTTTACCATATCAGCTTGACTTATATCGACCAACATAACCGATTTGTCAACTAAACACTCCCAAATGGATTGATACCCATACACTATACTACATACGGTTCACAGTGTTGGGTCATTGACCTAATAGGTGAAATAAAACCTATTATCAATTGGCGCCGTTGCCGTTTGGGGTTAAGTTTAGTCATATCGATTCTAGGTAGTTACAAGGACAAGTCTTTCGCTTTCAAAACATTTAACACTTCTACCGTGATTTCTCTGTTTTAACAGGTACATGAACCTACGTTCACACGGTACAACAAATCTTGTTCCCCAAATCGATGAAATACAACTGCTCGAAAGATCAGCTAGACGAAATCGGGAACAAGCGGAAACTGTAAACCGTGTGACGATGGAAAATCAACAAGGTGCTCAAGGAGCTGCGGGCGCAGCTGGTGCACAGGGACAACAGGGCCACCAAGGACCACAAGGCCCAAAAGGCATACAAGGTGTCAAAGGACAGCCTGGTGTTGCAGCTGCTCAAAGACCTGTGAGGCAAATCGGTGCAGGAGATGCACCAATATCGACTGCAAGCCGACAAGGTATCCAGCCACCACCAGTGCAGAATAATAATTTCGAGATCAAAAGTGGTCTCATCTCCATGGTGCAGAATAACCGATTCTTCGGTCTGCCGTTGGAAGACCCACTTGACCATCTCGACCAGTTCGACCGTGTCTACGCCATGACCAATATAAACGGAGTAACCGAAGACGGATTCAAGCTGCGTTTGTTTCCCTTCTCATTGGGAGACAAAGCACACGTCTGGGAGAAAACTCTGCCCCACGGATCCATTACCTCGTGGGCAGAATGCAAAAAAAGCTTTCTTGACGAAGTTCTTTTCCACATCGAGGATTGCCCGATTGAGGAACGAAATCAGTGGATTCACTCAGAAATCCAATGAAACCTTCGGTGAAGCGTGGGAAAGATTCAAAGTATACACTAATCAATGCCCTCACCAAGGATTCAGCCAAGCATCACTTCTCAGCACCCTATACCGTGGTGTAATTCCAAAGATTCGAATGTTGCTCGATACGGCGAGCAATGGAAATTTCTTAGCAAAGGACGTAGAAGATGGTCTTGAGCTGGTTGAAAATCTAGCTCAGAGCGACTCCTCTTACCATGAAGACTACGACAGATCCAACCGAAGTTCCAAAGACGAAGTGGATGGAAGCCGGAAAGTGATCAAGGAGCTCAATGAGAAGCTTGACAAGTTACTACTTGTCCAAACTCAAAAAGAAGTCCATTTCGTGGAAGAACTCACTCAAGTCCAAGAAGGGGAGGACGCCCAGTATGAAGATGTTAACTACATCAACGTTCAAGGAGGTTACAACAATTGGAGACCCAACAATAACCTGTCCTACCGGAGCACAAACTCGCAAACCCACATGATCAAACCTATCCTCAACAGCAAGCATGAGGACCAAAACAATTCGTGACTTACACGAATCAACAAGGCTTTGTACCAAGATTCCCATTTCAAGGTGGTTATCCGCCACGACAACAAACCGTTGCACCTCCTGGTTTCCAACAACAACAAGGAAACCCACCTACTCAAGCTGGTTTTAACTTGGAAGGCACACTAAAGCAACTTATCCAAGGTCAAACGCATATCCAGGCAGATAGACACAAACGTTTTGCTGAAGTGCATAACAAGATAGACGGTGTCCACACGAAACTATCCGGGGAGATTGAAGATTTGGTCACTCACGTTAAAACACTTGAAAACAACAAAGGCATTGCATCTACAAGCCAAACAAGTAACCTTCCGGGAAAATCCGTCATGAACCCAAAGGAGTATTGCCAAATGATCACCACTCTAGACGAAGAAAAACGGGATCAAGCAGAAATTCCATCAACAAAACGGGCTCAAGTCGATGGAGACATCGACATCCTAAGAAGGGGAGGGAGTTCTAAAAATTTGGAAGTCCCTGAAGAGAAAACAGCAGCTGATCCATCAAAAGCACCATTCCTGCGAGTCTACAAACCACCAATGCCATACCCTCAGAAGCATAAGAAGCGTCTCATAGTGGAACAAGAGGCCGAAATAATCGAAACCTTGAAGAAGGTTGAAGATCAATTCAACAATGTTGACAAAACCAAGCCCATTAAAGCTTTCCTAGTAGCTTTGAAGGACAAGCTCTATGCTGATGCAATGGCAACCATAGGAAGAAATGCAGCTGCTCATTAAGAGAAACCCAAAGAAGAAACCTTAGTGGTGAAGAAGCTCGAGGATCCATGGTCGTTCACTCTACCATGCACACTCGGAGGAATCACCTTTGATAAATGTCTGTGTGATCTCGGGGCAAGCATCAATGTGATGAGTCTAGCCACGGCTAAGCGTCTCGGCTACGACACTTATACCGACTGCAAGAAGCCGTTATCACTGGCCGATGGGAGTGAAAGAAAAACTGTTGGGAAGCTGTTGGATATACTTCTCATGATTGGGAACGTGCTTCTGTCAAGCGACTTCCTGGTGATAGAAATGGATCAAGATGTCAAGGAGACCCTTCTATTGGGACGACCATTCCTAACTTATGCCGGTTGCATGTTTGATTGCAAAAGCGGCAAGGTGGAGCTGAAATTAACCGGAAGCTTGGTAGTGCATTTTGACACAAAGGGGAAGAGGATCAATGAGAAAGAACAAGCATACTCCCTTGTGCTCAAGAAGACGATTGAGTAGACTAAAGACCCATCGTTGGAGATATGCTATGATGGAGATAGTTTTTATGGAGTCTGTCTCAATGCAATATTCGAGGGACAACCAGAAGAAATCCAAGAAGAACCAAAAGAGGTGATAACTTGCAAGAAGTCCTAAGTGCAAGGACCAACCCTCGGTGATCTTCTGGAAGGTATGACTCTCAAACCTATTCTCTCAGCTGGTGGTGAGATGAGATACAAGCTGAAATGCAAGGGAAAAGTTAGACCCTTTGCTTACCTTAAGGTGATAAAAGACACCGATTTGACCAATCAAGAGGGTTCTCAGGCAAGCAAAGAGGGGACCTCCAATGTATCTCTGGCTGATTTCATCTCTGTGATTAAGGAAAGTAAAGATCCTCCCACATGATCAAGGGGTGCTCATTTCCCCCTTTCACACTGAAAAAGAATCAAGAAAAGTCAAGTTAAGTGACTCAAAACAAAGCGCTCTTGGGAGGCACCCCAAGCTTATCCATGTACATATTAATGCCTTTTCTAGTCTAGTTTAATGTTTTCAGGATCCCGTGAGAGATAAAGTGGGATAACTTGTACACAAAGAGGAACAAGAACCAATGTGAGGATTGTCTAGCCCAGCAACGGGATGTAATATCGGGTTAACTTCGTGATATCATCCCTGGGCAATTTATGTCCAGCAAGCACAACGGTGTGTAGCCGATATGGAATGAAGCCCAAGCCAGACAATCTTTACATGGGTCAAATATCAGGGACAAGCCGATATACGGATCGACACTCATACCATATCGGGCTCAATCCGATACGGCCATCAAGGTAATTGGGTTTATAGACTTAGCCAATTCGAGAAAAGCGCTCAAATTCATGGCCCACTTTTCCGGATAAGGCAAGAAAACTTGGTTGGAGTTAGCCGACAGCTATTCCCCAAACCAAGAAACCCCAGTCAAACCATCTTCAACCCTTGTCTCCTCTTTTAAAAGGCCATCACTATCGCCTCTCTTTTTCATTCCCCATCGCTCTCAAACCCAGAAAAATTGTCTGTAGTTTTTAATTTCGCAACCCGAACCTGTGCATTCTTCCAAGGATTTTAGCAGATATCGTGCTAGGTAAATACTTACTCTTGAACGATATGATTTAGATTGAGTATTGCTTAGGATTATTTAAATTCATTGCATTAGAGGGTTTGAGAGTAGATGAAAAAAATGTTTGGTAGACAATTTTACATAAAGGCTTAGGGTTTTTTGTAGGATTTTCTAGAATTTTGGCATTTCTATTCGCGAGAATAGCTTCACGGCTAAAACTCTTTTGAGATGTCAAAATTCTGAAAATCTCATTTTTCACCTTTTGATTAATGCATGCTTGTCTAAAAACATGAATCCGTGAAGAACAACTTATAAGAAAAATTCTTTGCCCTTCACGATTTAGAGTTTATCCCGATATAGTATATAAATCTAATATGTTTGGTTAAGTCCCTCTAGTCATGAATAGAGTTGCTTTAGTTAAACACATGTGCGAGATAGCTTTTGCTTTTAATATCTTTCCTTGTACTTACACACTTTCGAGTGTTTTTGTTTGATAGGTACAATGGTAGGAGCAACGAGAAGTGGAGCTGTTCTTGGAAGATCAAGAAATTATCAAACAGAGAAGCGAGAAGGAAAGAGACCAGTGGGAAGTTCAAGCCGAGCGGTTACAGTGCGCTCACCCACACGTGCATCGGGAAGAAGAAGTACGAGTTCCCGACCCACCTTGGCCGAAATGCGTACAGCATTCAGGCGAATGGAGTTCAAAGCCACACGCTACCCCACGAGGAAACAATGATCGAGTTGGGTATCCATGAAGACTGCCAGATCCTTTTCGATGAAATGGGTCTAAGGCGTTTCATGGAGAATGCATATGCGTCTCAGGACGAGGCAACCTTCCAGTTCCTGGCAACACTAGAGGTGACCTTCTACGCCTTTGGAGAGGAGACTCCAAAGGAAGATGGAGATGGCTACATCCGCTTCAAGTAAGGAAGCAAGACTCACCGAATGTCATTTCGGGATCTCAAGTTGATATTAGGATTCAGCCAAGGCGATATGCGCGAGATGACCCTAAATATCGAAATGGAGGAGCTGGAGGCACTGTGGGGACACATTGGAGTACGCACTTACAAGCCCGGAGTGAACAAGAGCACAAGGATAAGGCAACCAGCCCTGAGGTATGTGCAAAGAGCCATTGCACATACATTCTTTGCAAAGAAGAAAAATGGATCTGACCTGACTAAGGAGTTGGAGATAATGGATGACGATCTGGTAGAGATCATCCAAGAGACCCGGAATGAGATCGAGCTAAAGGGAAGCAGAAGGAGCGCCGGGTTGATCACGATATTGCTCAAGGAGCTCCATAACTACAAAACGTGGATGATTACCACGCCAAGCGAAAGGCCTCAAGTAGGCTGTGGAGGAGTCGTGTCTGCCATCCTGAAGGGAGCGGGTGTCGAGCTGGAGGAGCTAACGCACGGAATTCGTTGGATAGACATCGGGTACTTGAAGAAGTGCCAGTTCCTTGGGAAACCATATCGGCACGGATACCGATATCAGTTCACCCTCCCGTCGAGACAAGCAGCCGTGATGTTCCTGCCCAACCCGTACCTGACCACGATAAGGGAACCTCAGCATCTGGATTTCGAGCCGCAGGACGAGCATCTTTTCCCCTATGGAGCTGACTTCTATGGGGACTACGAGGAGGAATATCGGGAGGAAGCTAATATGGTCGCTGAAGAAGAAGGAGAGGGTGAAGACGAGAATGATGACCCTACTGGCGAGTTTGGTTTCCCTCTCTATGGAGCAAATCGTTACCATTTCGACCCAATCACTAGTGCAACACACCGAACCCTCAAGACGGCTCACGATCGGATCAACGTACTCCAGCGGTACTGTAAATGGCAAGATCGCTCAATTAGGAAGCTAGTCTCCACGGTGAAGAGGATTAAAGGACACATGAAGGGTCTGAAAGGCCAAATCAAGTCGCTCACCTCAAAGCTGAAGGGATCGACACCATCACCACGGCTTGAAGCTGATATGTCTCCGGGAGAAGAGGAAGGAGAAGAAGAAGAAGGGTCTGACGAAGCAGACAGCCAAACGCTCCAAGAAAGGCATTCATTCTCGTTTCTGCCAAGAGAGCACGAGCCCAGCGAGCCAGGAAGGCATTCCTGCCAGGAGGGGAGCATATCGAGGAAGAGGCGTGCAAGCCAGTCCCCGATACCGGAATCGGACAACCCTTCTTTCTCGACCAGTGAGGACACCACGTCCTCACACCACACCGAACAATGAGGTACCACTCCAGAACTATTGTACATAAGCATTTTTCTTTTTCATCTTTGCTTTTTGCTTGAATTTTTGCATTTTTCTTTTTCATCTTTGCTTTTTGCTTGAATTTTTGCATTTTTCCTAGGGTCGTATTCTTCCTCTCTTCTATCACACAGGGACTGTGTGATTTAAGTTTGGGGGAGTACGTAGTACATGCATTCACTTAGATTAGACATCATGCATTCATCAATTTTTCATAGAAAAAACACAAAAAAGTTTGAAAAATTTTGAATATTTATTGCACAAAAAGATTCATGTAGTTGCATTTCCATTTTAGGATTGAGTCTAGATGCATTCATTTAGGATTCATAAGCATTCGCATAAGGTGTTAAGTATGATGAATCCTTGTAAATAACCATTTTTAAGTCATGAATTCAATGCCTTAGTTCTTGTTTGTTTGATGCATTTTGAATTAGACTGAGCTTAAGGCAGCACCACATTTGGAATTCGACTTGTGAGATTCGGATTTAGGTTGATGAATTGTGACTTGAACCATTTCCCTAATGAACTTAAACCATTAAAATAAAAATTTAATTATCTTGTTCATATTTGTCGATTAACTCATAGATTTCGCTTGGACTCTCTTTCCCTTCTTACCACTCTTCTGCTAGTCCAAGTACCAGACCACACCCGAGACCTAAACTTTTGTTTTAAACCTTAAACACTTTTGTGAGAGCATGTGAGGCCTTTGCAACATTTTAGAATCTTCTTAGGAAAAAAGTATTGGGTTTAGGCCGACAAGGTTGGATTTCCATGTAGACGTTGGCTCACATCTCGAGTCAACACTAGGTTAGGTGGTGTAGATACTAAAACCACTGGATTACGAAATTTGAGGCCGATATTGCTGGTTAGCCTAGGAAGGGGGGTTGGGTTCCGATTAATTATAATTTGGCAGAAAAGAAAAAGAAGGAAACCACTGAAGTCAGACGGGGACACATATAAAGGAGATGGCGGTAACAAATGAGGCTCGAAATCAAAAAAAAAAAAAGGAGATTCCAAAAAGAAGCAAAGAAGACCAATCAACAAAGTCTAAATCCGGCCAACAACACCAAAGGTGAAATACAAGGAACACACATAAGGAGCCAAGAAAGCCGAAACCGATCTCCAACAAAAAGGAAGTCCCCCGAAATGACCAGGAAAGATAATATCGAGGAGTAATAAAGGGTATAAGGCGAAATGCCAAAAGAAAAGGTAGCTTAGGAAGGGAGAAATTAGCCTAAGGTAGAAAACAGAATAGATGTTCTGCGTTGATGGAAGTCTATCCTTGTATGCATCCATTGGTGTTTACCCTTAGCATTTTGCATTAAGAAGATTCCTTTCATGAGTGATCCCTCTTTAAAACACTTAACTTGTTCGCACTACGAGTTCATATTTAGCTCGTGACCTTACCCTGAACCAAGTGAGTTGGTTGACAGGTATGAATGAGATCCACGCTTTAAAATTTTCTTAATGAATATGAAAGGGAATTGGGAATTTGAATGTGCATCTAAGTTAGGATTGATTTTGCTTGATGTTGAGATGAATGTGGCTAAAGCTTTTTGGGTAGGTAGAATTCAACCTGCACCCTAGAAACCTGAAATTAGACATTTAATTGATTTCTTTTAAATGGCGTTTTGGATTCAAACTTACACCTTCTCTTTTAAAACCTCACCCCTCCGGTTGGCTTTTGCTTGAGGACAAGCAAAAAGGCAAGTTTGGGGGTGTTGATATCTCTGTAAATTGCATGTTTTGAGCACACATTTCATGATAGTTAGGACCCCATTCAAGCACTTTCATCTTAGTTTTTATCACGTTTTCGCTAATGTTAGGTTTTGATGCATTAGGTTAGGTTTTTGCATAGTCTTGCATGTTTAGAGTGTTTTCTCAGGTGCTTTATGAATGAGGATGGTCCAAAGAAGAAATCAAGAAGGGAGATCTCAAATGGAGGACGAACAGATGATATCTAGCATGGATCACGACCCCGTAGCCGATATGGACAAGCGCATGATGAACCTCGAAGAGTAGCAGCGACTTGGTCCCGATGAAGGCACCCCGGAGCAAAGATCTAGCAAGAGGATTCAATGAAGACGGATATCGGAGCAAGGCAACGAGATGTCCCCGTTCCAAGTGGAAAGGAAGACGAGACATAACGACTTGGTCCCGAAGCACTTGCCCGATATGACGATTGCTGGAAGGATCATGAGGAAGCAGTATATCGGCTTGCTCACCACAACTTGAGCCCGAAACGCTACAGTCCAAAATAGTACCATTCCGGGAAAGTTGTCCCAACGTTTTAGGTTTTTCCTCTTTCATGTATAAATACTTTGTCCCCCACGCCTATCTCTCTATCACATTTTCCAGTTTTAGTTTTCTGTCTTCTTTGTAAACCGAGAACTTCTGTGAAAATTGGTTTAGAAAAAGCTTGGTCTACTCAAATTGAACCGGTCAAATGGAGAAAGGGAAGAGTTGACTTACCTTTTGGGGCTGCATCGGTTTGCCAAACCGATGCGCCTCTAACCGATGAACTCTCGGGAAGTTGGGCATCGGTTTGCTTGTCCAATGCAGCCAGACCGAGGCTTCCTCTGCCAAGGTCATATCGGTTTGCAAACCGATATGCTCCAAACCGATGGAGCCTAAGACTTTTTCTTTTCATGCCTTCCATCAAAGTTCACTTCATATGGCTCAAACCTAACAATCACCAACACTCAAAAACATAATACTAGAAATGAAAAACAAGAATATATACAAGGATACCATGGGAATGCCTCCCAAGTGCGCTTGTTTAAAGTCACTAAGCTTGACTTCTCAAACCCTTAGGCGTGTGGAGGATCTTGAAGAGGACATGAGTTTGCCTCTTCCTTAGACTCATTTACCAAGAATGGCTTGACCCTATGACCATTGACTGTGAAATCTTCACCATTCTTTCCAATCAAGGTGATGGCTCCATATGGCAACACTTCTTTAATCTCAAAAGGGCCTCCCCACCTTGACTTGAGCTTACCCGGGAACAACTTCAATCTTGAATTGTAGAGAAGAACCTTGTCACCAACACTTAGCTCCTTCTTCACAATCCTCTTGTCATGAAAAGCCTTGGTCCTCTCCTTGTAGATCCTTGAGCTTTCATAAGACTCAAGCCTAAT
>JAHZTW010000002.1:91758828-91771969 GCA_020283515.1 Alliaria petiolata
CCATCTTAATCCTTCTTTTACTTAGAAAGCTTATCTTTTTATTATCAAAATCCTTACTTCTCGCTTAAATAGTTTAAAGCTCGTTCATTTAAGGTCTTGAGTGACACAAGATCTAGTCTTTAGTTTCTTTTAGTAGTAAAGTCTCAAACTTTTACCATATCGGCTTGACTTATATCGACCAACATAACCGATTTGTCAACTAAACACTCCCAAATTGATTGATACCCATACACTATACTACATACGGTTGACAGTGTTGGGTCATTGACCTAATAGGTGAAATAAAACGTGTTATTAGTGCACAGTTAAGAAGGCAACAAGAACAAGCACAACGGTTTCAAGAGGTACAACCGGGTATTGTTAATTTTGAGGGTATGGCTGAGCACGAACAAGCTGAGGCAATACCACACCATGCTGCTGATGGAAGGGGTAATGGAAACCCAGCCACGCCCAAAGACCACCAAGGATCATAGGTGCGGGTGATGCACCGAACACTCATCACAATCGCTTTGGCATCACCCCACCACCGGTGCAAAACAATAACTTTGAGATAAAGCCGGGATTTATCTCCATGGTACAAAACAGCAAGTTCCACGGACTTGCCATGGAGGATCCTTTGGAGCACTTGGACAACTTTGAGCAAGTGTGCGGCATGATCAAGATCAATGGGATCTCGGAGGATAGTTTCAAGCTTAGGCTTTTCCCTTTTTCATTTGGGGATAAAGCAAGGCATTGGGAGAAGACCTTACCTCAAGGGACTATCACCTCGCGGGCTGACTGCAGGAAAGCCTTCCTGTCCAAGTTCTTCTCAAGTACAAGGACAGCTCGCCTAAGGAGTGAGATTAGGGTTTCACACGAAGGCAGAATGAGACCTTTAGTGAAGCTATGGAGCGGTTCAAGGACTACACCATTGCATGTCCTCATCATGGTTTCACCGAGGAAACACTCTTGAGCACAATCTATAGAGGAGCTCTTCCCAAAATCCGAATGCTTCTAGACACGGCAAGTAAATGGAACTTTCTCGGCCAAGATGTAGAAGAGGGAATGGAGCTTATTGAAAACCTTGCTTTGAGTGATGGAAACTACAGTGGGGACTATGATAGAGCACCTAGAGGGTCTGACCTTGAGGCACACAAGAACGAGAAGAAATCCCTCCATGACAAGATTGACAAGTTAGTACTTGCAAATCAAAAGTAAGTACACTTTGTGGGAGAGGCTTCAGATGTGTTAGATGAGTTGGAGCAGTGCCAAGAGGAAGCGAATTGGGTAGACTACACTAAGCCACAGGGCTATGGACAGAGGTATCAAGGCAATAACAATCTCTCATACCGAAGTACCAATGTGGAAAACCCCAAGGACCAAGACTACCCTCCACAACAAGGAAAGCCTTTTGTTCCTTTCACCAAAGGTGGGTTCCAACAAAACAGTGGGTATCAAGGAACAATGCAAGGCAACTTTCAAGGCCCACAACAGCAAGGCAACAAAGGTTATCCTCCTGGTTTCGTGCCTCAGCAGCAACAAGGGCAACCTCAACAACAAGATCCGGTACAAGCTATGTTCCAACAGTTACTTCAAGGGCAAGCATCCACAAATCAAAAATTTGTGGATATGAACAACAGGCTGGACTCTTCTCTCACTGAGGTATCTACACAAATCCCCAACATGAATAACACGATTCGCCAGCTAGAGAAAGGGAAAGCAAGTTCAAGCGGCCAAGGTAGCTTACCCGACAAGTGTGAGACTAATCTGAAGGAGTATGCAAAAGCGATCACCGCGGTCTAAAGCTAAGGACAATGAGGACATTGTGATTCATGAGGGGGAGAGTAATCTTCCCAATGATCAAGGGATCACATTTGACGATGTCTATATTTCAAGGCCAAAGAAAGGCAAGGAAAAAGAAAACTTTCATCCCTCCACTTTATCAACCAAAACTCCGCTTTCCTGGACGCTTCAAGAAACAGTTGGTTGAGAAGCATAGAACCTTTTTCGAGAAACACTTGAGGAATGTTGAGCTTATGTTGCCGCTACTTGATTGTCTAGCTATGCTACCGAAATGTGCAAGGTTCTTGAAGGATACACTTGCTAAGAATGAAAAGGAGGGTAAAGAGGTCATAATAGTGAGTAAAGATACATCACCAAGGAAGCTCGATGACCTAGGCTCTTTCACACTACCTTGCGCTATGATATACTCATAATTTAGAATATTTTAGCACTCATTTAGAATAGGTTTGCACTCACTTTTGCACTCATACTTAGAGTTATTATATTTTTTGTCCTATTTTAGGTTTTAGGACATGTTGCATTAGCATTTACATAGTTTCTTGCATATATGCATCATTTGCAGGTTATATGGTGTACATGGAGCTGTGTTAGATGCTGAGCTTGGACAAGGAGTCTAAAGAAGAGCTTCGGAGTTGCTGGGAGTCAAGAAAGAGCTCGGCCAAAAGGAATTAGGCTGAGATCGAGCCTTAGATCGACCATCCAAGTCAATTCAGACTAAGATCGAGCATGAAGATCGACCCAGCCACTCGATCAACCTTGGATCGAGTTGAAGATCGAGCAGGCCACTCGTTTCAGCATCAGATCGAGCAGAGGATCGACCCATCCAGTCGATTATACAAACAGACCGACCAGAAGATCGACTGGCCAGCTCGATCCCTAGACAAACTCTCCTTCCCTCTTCTTTGGTTTTCAAACTTTTGCCAACCTGTTTTGGCTTGTAGTGAGGGGACCATTTGTGGATAAGATGAGATTTGTGACCCACAAATGAGACCCTCCACGAAATATTCTCATGGTCTACCACAATTTTAGATCTAGAACTTTCTTTTTCTCTCCATAGTTAAACTTTGAAGCTTTTCTAACTTTTGTAACTTGAATCTTGATTTTTAATTTGAGTATTTCGTTTTTCTTTAGCTTAAATATTTCTTCTTGCTTAGCTAATCATGTTTAACTCTCCTTCTCCCCTGATTTGTGAGAGTTCAAACATGATTAGTGAGTAGTCTTTCTTGGATTTGAAGATGGGTTAGATTAGGGAGATTTATTGAGAAAGCTTGGTGTTTATGACTTAATTTCATGAAACCCATTCTCATTTGGTGGTTTTAGTGTTAAATTAGCATAAACTATGCAATCCAAATACAAGGGCATTTCTCACCCACAAGGTGTTTGATGAAATGCCCCAACCAACTAAATGAAGATTAGGATCTCCACCATTGCAATTCTTCCCCTTTACTAATGAGAATTAGGTATTGGGTTGAGGATTAACACTAGATTAGTACCACCTAAGTTGGAAAAGTCTAGGTTTGCAATTGAGATTAGTACCACCTAAGATGGGAAAATCTAAGTGAGACCCTTATGTCTAAGAATGAGATTTGTTGGAGTATGAACATCAAGTTAGCTAAATCTTAATCTCTTTATCCAATGACCCCATCTTTGAATCCTTGCCTTTATTAATTGCATATTTTGAATTTAGTTTTATTTCCTTGAGTTTAGCCCATTTTGCTTAATGCTTGCATTAGAGTCTCATAATTCATAAAGTAGTGTTCTTGCTGGGTTTGGTATTTTAGAAATTCCCTAGAGTCTAATTCTACAGCCTGGTTACAAGTTAGAAGTCATTAGATTTTTAAAAATAGTCTTTAAAATTCATCATAGGTTGCTAGAAATTGCCTACTTGGTCTGTCTTTAGCATTTGGATTTTAAAAACCAGTAGATTTGCATTTTCAATTCTTAGAAGTCACTTTCTAGTTATTTAACCACTTAGTCGGAATTTTAAAATAGTTTTCAAGTTCATATAGTTGCAGAAAGTAGTTTATTTTGATTTGTTTACTCATTTAATCCGAAAATGGTTTAGATTAGATAGTTTCATGCATTCCTAATGTTTTTAATCTCTACCCCTTTGGATTGATACCTAAAGTATTACAATGACAATGCTAAGCTTTAGGATTTGATAATCACTGAAAAAGCTAGTTATCACGCTATAGGGAATTTGAAGTTTGGGAACAGCCTTTGTGATTTGGAGGCGAGCATTAACCTTATGCCACACTCCACTGCAAAGAAGCTGGGTCTCACGGACTTCAAAGAATGCCACATGTCCCTAGTCCTTGCTGATAGAAGCATACGGCTGCCAAAAGGGGTGCTTGAAGATCTCCCTTTGAAGATTAACGATGTCACCGTCTTTACTGACTTTATTGTCTTGGAGATGGATGAGGAGGACGAAAATCCTCTTGTATTGGGAAGGCCATTCTTACTACACTTGGGCAAGGGTGCAAACTTCAAATTTACTACGAAGGATAGCATGTGACTGCCGACGATCAACGGTAAAGTTTTCCAAGTGGGTATCACGGGAGAACTGAATCCTGGCGAGGAAGAAAATGCCCTCGTAAACAAAAGAGGTCATGCTGAGAATAAAGACCACGCGGAAGCCAACTTAGTGAGGAAGAAAGGGGAAACCGTTACCTTGGTCGGCAAGGGTGTGATAGAGATGGGTTCATGCTTCTCAGTCTCAACGAAAGAAGCAGCTCACTTTGAAGACGTGATTAAGGCTGAATTAGAACCTCATGGAGAAGGCTTGCCAGCTCTGTTCAGTTGTAAGAAAATAGAAAGCCACTCGGAGATAGCACCAAGTGAAAGAAAAAGGAAAGAGAACATTCTAAAGATTCTCTTTGAGACCGATAAGAAGGCACCCAGCTATAGTCGACCCCAGCCTAAGAGCGTCCTGAGTTACCAAGGGCAATCCCATGACTATCATTGTATATATTCTTTTTCTATTTTATGCATTTTAGTTTAAGTGTGTAGGTACAAGGAGTTGGAGACCAGAGATCATGATCTTGAATTTACCAAGGGCAAGGAAAAGAGAACAGAGGCAATAGATCGAGTGACGGATCGATCAAATTTCTCGATCTCAATGCAGAGATCGATACGATCGATCACCTCACTCGATCTCCGCCAAACGACCTCCCGATCGACTAAAGAGCTCGAGCTAAGGAGAATGACTTCAGCCACTGGGAATTCTAAATCGAGAGGGAGACTAGATCTAAGGCTCGATTCAATCAAGATCGAGCCTCCGATCGAGTAAGCCAAGCGATCTCGGTTATTTCGGGCATGAGATCGAGGTCAAGATCGACCAATTTGACTCGTTCTCATGCCGAGGTAAGTTTTCGAATTGCTCTCTCTTTCTCTTTCCCTCTCATATTGAATTTAAATTTTGGTCAAGGCAAGCATCTTTGACCATGAAAAACGTGCCTTGACCACATTTTCCAAAAACCCACTTGCATGCATACATCAAAAAAAAAATTTCCCTTATAAAGGCTTGCTTGCACACTCTCTTCTCATTTTCATGAAAACTGATTTTTTTTTTAAAAAGGATAAAGAGAGAGAGCTCGAGTTTTTTTTTTTCAAAGGAAGAAAGCATCTTGCATCCATCTTGTTTCAAAGGTAATTCGAATTTTTGGATTTGTATATTCGAGTTTTCAAATATTTCCTTTTCATTAGATGGATTAGATGCTATTTGTTAGGGATTATGATTTATTTTTAGAAATATGTAAGTATTAGGGAAATTTTCTAGATTTGATCTTATCTCAAGAAAATTTCATCTTTTATCTATTGTTATATTCGAACCAATCCCTAAAAATCTAGGACTTTTATGCATTAGATTTTAAAGAGTTTACCTCTTAGATCAACTTTTCTCTCCACCGCCACCTATACTCACTCTTTCTTTGAGAATTTGAATTTCAGGCACAATGGCACCAAGGAAGAGAAGCAGAGATTCACCAGCTCAAGAGGAAACTCAGCAAGTGGTGGAAGAGAGGGTTAAATGGAGTAAGGAGGTGAAGAATGCAAGGAAGCGGTTAGAGAGGTTGCGGTTTGAACCTACAAAATTCGCGAGTAGGGATTTCTTGCAAAAGCTGGGTTTGTTGGATGAGTTTGATCAGCTGCTCTTGGACATGGGTCTAGCTTGCCTATCAAGAATGGACTTTCCAACCTACCCCGAAGCCACGCTCCGCTTCCTTTCCACCTTGGACCTCACATATGAAAATCCGAGTATGCCAACTCCATTCGAAGCGCATGTCACGTTCAAAATAAGGAGGCAAGCTTACCATATCTCCATCCCTGAACTATTCCAAGCCTACGGTCTCAAGGCTGAAGCCACACTTGTGGATTTCGCATGGCTCAAGTGGGCAAATACCCTATAGGACTTGGTTAGCGATGGGGATTACAACCACAACACCGCCAAAATCAAGAAGGTGAGGAATTCCGTGCTGAGGTACACCCTCAAGCTGCTTGCCAACACGTTCAGCGGGAGATCCACATCCCCAACAGTCACCAAGAACGAATTGTGCTTCCTCTTCCAAGGGGTGAAGAAGATTGTGTGCGATAGTGAGGAGAACGAGAATCCTATGGAGGATGAGCTTGGGGAAGACGTCAACTACAGCTGTATCTTGGCTTCCTCCTTGGCCTAGTACAAGGCTTGGGCAATGAGATGCAAGGAAAGCTCTACACTAATTGGAGGGTTTCCCACGCCATTGTTCACACAAGCCGGAGTACCCTTAGCTGATTTTGAGTCTTGTGCGGAGCGTGTCTACATGGATCATACCTATATGAACCACGTGGATTCCTCAGGTCATGATCCAGCTCCAGGGTATTATGCTTACCTTTTCTACAATCATACCCATGAGAAGAAGGTTTGTATTCTGCCCAATCCGCAAGAGACACATCTACAAAGAATCGGCATGATCGAGTTCATGCGGAGTGACGAAGAATGCTTTGCACCTCTCAGAGACATGGCACCCCCACCTCAGCTAGTTCGTACATGAAACAAGACTTTTTATTCTTGCTAGCAATTCCTCAATTGCTCATATCATTGCAATATTTGAGGTATCAATCCATCTTGGGAGATGATTCAATAAGAATGCAAAGTTTGGTTTAAGCTAAGCTAAATTAAAAGATTTAAGGTGACAAGCAACAATTAAAAAGCAACCACAACCTAAGAGAAACACTACAAGTTCAATTATATGAAACTAAGCCTTAATTACTACTAATCAATTACTAATGACGCAATTAACTACTAATCAAGATTACTAATTGACTAAAAAGAGAAATCTAGGGATGAAATCATTGATTTGGGCATCTAAATGGCCAACCTTGCAATCATTTAAGCAATTCAAACAAGCTTTCTGATACAGACTTAGATACCAGCATTCATCCGGCCAGCCTCGTTCCCATCATGAGACAAACACCAAGGACGCGGTCAGGAACTAAAGACTTGGCCGAGAGCTTTAATCACGCCGTGGAAACACTTATCACCAACAAAGAGCTCCAAGCCATCACTTCGCAGCTCGACAAGCTAAGTATCTCGAGAGAAGCAGCCATAGCCAATGCCGAGCTAGATGATCACGGCCTTACGCGCGCCAAGGAATCAAGCGACCAGCCGCGGGCGGAAACTACACTCCTTAGCAACGGTCCAAGCATAAAAACATTGGGTTATATCAAAGAATGGCCGGTTATTCACGAAAGGAGAGAAGTTTCCTTATTCAGCATTGAGCGCATCAATTGATCAAAACCGGACGCGGTCGTCCATCTAAACCGACCGGCCAAGGTAAGACATTTAAATACATTCCATATGATTATTTGGCTAATTAAAACTTTGGTTTATCTCTTAAGTGTTACAGCTTAGTCTTTATTTTTTTTTTTTCATAGAGTAAGGCATTTGTTAGCCATTTATTTACATTTTATTCTTAGAGTAAGGCATATGTTGGCCGATTATTTCTTTAGTATAGTTTTCATGTAATTTGCTTCAAGTCCCCTAGAAGGGCATAGCTGTTCGGACTCTTATAAAGTCCCCTCTCACAGCCTTGTATTTTTTACCCTAGATCAATAAAGAACCGAACTTCTTGCAAAAGAAACCCTAGCCGTCGGCTAAACCCTCTCATTCTCTCTTGTGCGATTCAATAGAGCTTGTGAGTTTGTCTTATCAAAGTTAATCCATAAACTTTGTGGCGACCCTCGATCCATCCTTGTTACTAATCCGTTCATCATCCCTTGACCTTACAAATAGAGTTGTACGACTCTTTGTTTGGTCCCATCCTCGTTCCACTTCGCCTCGCCGTCCCTTCCTTGATTGTAGCCGAGAGTGTTGAACAGCCAGCGGCTCAATCCCACTGTCCATACAAGGTCCCAACCCCGGGATCCTGTGTCATCTGGTATCAGAGCCGAAATGCTTCTACATCAGGTGTACTCTTATCCTTTTACCTCTGTTCCTTTGCGTTACTTTGTTTCCGCATCTGTTCCTTGTATCCGCGTTTCATTGTTCTTAGTTTTCTGCATCTTGTTTATCATTCATAAACCGAAAAGAACCATAAAAATATCTGTTAGATTTCATATCTGTTTCTGTTGCATCCTTTCTTTAAAAAAAATAATATAAAAAGTCCTCTGGAACCGTCTGCTTGTTTAGTTTGTTGCGTTTCATTTAGCCGAGCATCATGTTCATCTCGTGTTCTTAGTTACTCTGTTTTGATTCATTCATAAAACGAAAAAGCCAAAAAGATCTGTTTGCATTAAATTGTTTCCGGTTTTAGCATTCGCATAAGTTGCATTTTTCCTTTTCTTGCTCTAGCTTTTGCTTTGGCCGCACGCACTTGCCATATTTGCTCAGCACGAATCACTTTGCATTAATACCAAACCGTGTTGCCTGTACCAGCTTTGACTTGTTTCTTTAATCATAAACCGGTCGCGTTCGTCGAGGATTAGCTTAACCCTCGGGTTTCTAAATATTTAAAGGCTTTATTTGCGAGCTTTGATACTTGTCCTTGTTCTTTTCAGGAACGCATGGAGAACGTTGATCAGCAGAACGCTATGACGCAGCTACTGGACGCCATGAGGGGTATCAGTGAGCGGATGACCCTGCTGGAACAACGAGTACCAGCAGCAGCTCCAACACCACCACCCGCACCAGCCGCAGCTAATGGCCCTCGGAACCGAGGCCGAGCACACCCGCAGCCAGGGGACAGTGGCTCGGACAGTGATATGCCTAGCCTGGAGGATGACAATCCCCCTCCGGCTAATCATGATCGTCACGCCCGGAGGAATGAGCGGGACAGAGACCGAGACCGGGGAAGAAACCGTGGAGGCCGCGACTTAGAGGGGGAACAGCCTTGGCTTGGAAGCAAGGACCTCAAGCTGAAAGCCCCCACATTCGCCGGAAGAGTCAATCCCGAAGCTTACATTGACTGGGAGAGACGCATGGAATACATCTTTGAGTATTACCATTACTCGGATGCTAGGAAGATCTCCCTAGCCGCAGCTCAGCTCACCGAGAACGCACTATCCTGGTGGGATAGAGAAGTGTCCGAGAGGCGACGCCACCAGCACGGCCAAGTTAACACTTGGGAGGAGATGAGATATCAAATGAGGAAGCGATACATCCCTGCCTACTATCACCGCGAGCTACAGAAGCGATTCCGGAAGCTCACTCAAGGAGCTAATTCCGTGGAGGAATATTTTGAAGAATTCGAGACATTGAAGAACCGCCTGGAGACTGGAGATACAGAGGAGACTCTTATGGCCCAGTTCTTAGATGACCTGCATGACCGAATCACTAGAAAGGTGGAGAGACAGACATACCGCGACCTAGATGAGCTTCTACACTTAGCTGTTCAGGCGGAGCAGCATATCAAGAGGAAGACCGCCTCTACCGCACGCACTAGACCCGCTTGGAGTTCCCAGCCGAGAAGCATAGACAAGGGAAAGGCCATAGACGCTGCTTCTAAGTTCAAGAAGCCTACGGCCGAGACACCTAGAGGAGCAAAGCCGGAGGCTAGCAAGCCTCAAACTCAGCGCGCCAGAGACATTACGTGTTTCAAATGTCAGGGCAAGGGTCACTACGCACAGGATTGTCCTAATCAACGTGTGATGATCCTCAAGGACAGTGGCGAGTACGAGTCTCAGGATGAAGCCGAAGCCGAGCCAATGGAGTCCGAGGATGAAGTCACCGACTATCCGGACGAGGGAGAGATACTGGTAACCAGGAGATCACTCAGCACGTTCTTTGATCCAGAGACATTGCAACGGGAGAATATCTTCCATTCTCGGTGTACCATCAACTCCAAGATATCCAGCCTGATCATAGACGGAGGATCATGTACCAATGTGGCGAGCAAATACTTGGTAGACAAGCTAGGTCTAGAGAAGACAAAGCATCCCCGACCATATAGACTTAAGTGGCTGAATGATGAGACGGAGCTGAAGATAGGAGAACAAGTCCTTGTGCCATTCAGCATAGGGAAGTATGCGGATCAAGTCCTTTGCGATGTAGTCCCTATGCAAGCCGACCATATCTTGCTCGGCAGGCCATGGCAATTCGACAAAGAGACGCAGCACAACGGCCGTACCAATTTCTACAGCTTCACGCATAACAAGCGCAAGCACAACCTTGCCCCACTTACCCCACAGGAGGTCTTTGACTTGCAAAAGGCCATGGACAAGGGATCCAAGGTAAGTAAAACCAACCTTTACGTATCATCTAGCACTGTTTTAAAAGCTTTAGATCATCAAACGCAGGTGCTACTAATGATCTTTAAGGAAGGTATGATTTCAGGACAAGGAGAGAAAGACTTACCACCTGAAGTTAGCACGCTGTTAGACAGCTTCAAGGACGTCTTTCCGAACGAGATACCAGCTGGTCTACCTCCCATCTGAGGCATTGAGCATCAGATAGATCTCATTCCCGGCGCTCCCTTGCCTAATAGGCCAGCCTATAGAGTAAACCCGGAGGAGGCGAATGAGCTAGAGAAACAAGTCCAGGAGCTGATGGCCAAAGGATATATCCGCGAGAGCTTAAGCCCCTGTGCTGTACCGGTCTTGCTAGTGCCCAAGAAGGACGGTACTTGGAGAATGTGAGTGGACTGACGGGCCATCAACAACATTACCATCAAGTATAGGAATCCAATCCCACGGTTAGATGACATGCTGGATGAGTTGAGTGGAGCCACAATCTTCTCAAAAATAGACTTGAAAAGCGGATATCATCAAGTCAGAATGAAGGAAGGTGACGAGTGGAAGACTGCATTCAAGACCAAGAGAGGTCTCTATGAATGGCTAGTCATGCCGTTCGGTCTCACCAATGCCCCCAGCACCTTCATGCGCCTTATGAACCATGTTCTAAGAGCGTATCTCTGTAAGTTTGTGGTTGTTTATTTCGATGACATCTTGATATACAGCTCAAGCTTAACTGATCATATTATGCACCTTGAAAAGGTTCTAGATACATTAAGACTAGAAGGATTATATGCGAACATTAGCAAATGTACTTTCTGCACTGATCAATTGGTATTTTTAGGCTTTGTTGTTAGTTCACAGGGTCTAAAGGTGGATGAGGGTAAGATCAAGGCCATACAGGACTGGCCCACGCCCACCACCATTGGTCACGTACGGAGTTTCCATGGTCTAGCGAGCTTTTACCGAAGGTTTGTCAAGGACTTCAGCACCATTCCTGCTCCTTTGACATCCGTCATCAAGAAGGATAAGGCCTTTGCTTGGGGATCCAAACAGGATAAGGCTTTTCAAAAGCTCAAGGACAGCCTCACGCATGCTCCTGTCCTAGTTCTACCGAACTTTGACAAGATATTCGAGGTGGAGTGTGATGCATCAGGGACTGGCATTGGTGCAGTACTAATTCAAGGGGGAAAGCCGGTGGCGTTCTTCAGTGAGAAACTCAGTGCAGCCACGCTTAACTACCCTACCTATGACAAAGAGCTATATGCCCTGGTAAGATCACTGGAAACTTGGCAGCATTACCTTCTAACTAAAGAGTTTGTTATTCATACAGATCATGAGACTCTTAAGTACCTGAGAGGCCAAACAACTCTGAAGAAAAGGCATGCCAGATGGTTAGAATTCGTGGAAACCTTCCCTTATATCATCAAGTACAAGAAGGGAAAAGAGAACGTTGTGGCCGACGCACTGTCTAGGAGGCATGCGTTAATCTCTACAATAGAGGCCAAGATCATGGGCTTTGAGCATTTAAAGGAGTTATATGGAGAAGACCCTGACTTCGTTGAGCTATACACGCAATGCACCCGAGGTGCATTCGGATCATTCTATAAGCATGAGGATTTCTTGTTTAAATACAAGAGATTGTGCATCCCTCAAAGCTCAATGCGTGATCTGATCGTAAGGGAAGCACATGAACGAGGGCTCATGGGGTATTTCAGCAGAGACAAGACTTTGAGCATTGTGGCCGAGCACTTCTTCTGGCCTCATCTCAAACGTGATGTAGAGCGCTTATGTGTCAAACGCATCATCTGCCTCAAAGCCAAATCCAGGTCACATCCTCACGGCTTATACATTCCCTTACCTATTCCTGACCTACCATGGGTAGACATTTCTATGGATTTTGTCTTAGGCTTACCAAAGATCAGGAACAAGGACTCGATCTTTGTAGTAGTAGACAGGTTCTCAAAGATGGTGCACTTCATTCCTTGTGCCAAGACCAACGATGCTACTCAGATTGCTGATCTCTTCTTCAAGGAGATAGTGAGGATACATGGGTTACCTAGAACGATTGTCTCGGACAGAGACACCAAATTCCTCAGTCATTTCTGGAGAACCTTGTGGAGGAAGCTAGGGACCAAGCTTCTCTTTTCCACGACTTGTCATCCACAGACGGATGGACAAACTGAGATCTCGCCATTTGAGATTGTGTATGGTTTCAGGCCGATAGCTCCAATAGACCTTGCACCCCTGCCACCGAGAGAACAAGTGAATCAAGACGGAGTCAGCAAGGCCGAGCTCATGAAGAATATGTTCCAGAAGGTCAAGGAGAACATAGAGAAGAGAAATGAGCATTACAAGAAGAATGCTGACAAAGGACGCAAGGAAGTAACCTTTGAACCCGGGGATTGGGTCTGGTTACACATGAGGACGGAGAGATTTCCAAACCAGCGGAAATCCAAGCTTGCACCACGGGGAGATGGCCCTTTCAAAGTCCTCAAGAAGATCAATGACAACGCCTATGAGATAGAGTTGCCAGGTGAGTTTAACATTTCTAGCACTTTCAATGTTTCTGATTTGCTACCTTTCGATGCAGGAGAATCAGTTCTGAGGACAGAACCTCCACAAGAGGGAGAGGATGATACAGACTTAGATACCA
>JAHZTW010000002.1:91816246-91844901 GCA_020283515.1 Alliaria petiolata
TCCTATCATGAGTGAAGATGTGATGAAAACTAAGACTAAAGTGCAAGAATGAGGTCCTAACTAACATGAAATATGTGTTAAAAACATGCAATTTACAGAGATATCAACACCCCCAAACTTGCCTTTTTACTTGTCCTCAAGCAATAGCCAACCGGAGGGGTGAGGTTTTAAAAGAAAAGGTTTAATTTTGAATCCAAAACGCCATTTAAAAGATATCAATTCAATGTTTAAGTTCAGTTTTCTAGGATGCAAGTCGAATTCTACCTATCCAGAAAGCCTTAGCCACATTCATCACAATAATCAAGCAAAATCAATCCCAACTTAGATGCACATTCAAATTCCCAATTCCCTTTCACATTCATTAAGAAATTTTAAACGTGGATCTCATTCATGCCTATCAATTAACTCACTTGGTTCAAGGTAAGGTCACGAGCTAAAGATGAACTCGTAGTACGAACGGGTTAAATTAAAGGGTAAAAACCAATGGATGCATACAAGGGTAAATTTCCATCTACCCAAAACATCTATTTCGTTTCCTACCTTAGTCTAAGTTGTTCCCTCCTAAGCTACCCTTTCTTTGGCCTTTTCGCCTTATACCCGTCATACCTTCTCGATTTACCTTTCTTGGTCATTTTCGGGGGACTTCTTCTTTGTTGGAGATCGGTTTCGGCTTTCTGGCTTCTTGTATGCATTCCTTGTGTTTCACCTTTGGTGTTGTTGGCCGGATTTAGATTTTGTTGATTGGCCTTCTTTGCTTCTTTTTGGAATCGCCTTTTTTTTTTCTTTTGGTTTCGAGCCTCATTTGTTGCCGCCATCTCCTTTATACGTGTCCCCTGTCTGACTCAGTGGTTTTCTTCTATTCCCTTTCTGTCAAATCATCAGCAATCGGAACCCAATTCCCTTCCCTAGTCTAACCAGCAATATCGGCTCTCAATTTCGATATCAAGCCGTTTCAGTATCTACACCTCCTAACCTAGTGTTGACTCGAGATGTGAGCCAACGTCTTCATGGAAATCTAACCTTGTCGGCCTAAACCCAACACTTTTTGCCTAAGAAGATTCAAAAATGGTGCAAAGGCCTCACATGCTCTTACAAAAGTGTTTATGCTTTAAAACAAAGGTTTTGGTTTCGGGTGTGGTCTGGTACTTGGACTAGCAGAAGGGTGGTAAAAAGGGTAAGAAAGTCCAAGTGAAATCCATGGGTTATTTGACAAACATGAACGGGATAATTAAATTTTTCAAATTAACGGTTCAAGTTCATTAGGGAAATGGTTCAAGTCGCAATGCATCAAGTTAAAAACGAATTTCGCAAGACAAATTCCAAATGTGGTGCTGCCTTAAGCTCAGTCTAATTCAAAATGCATCAAACAAACAAGAACTAAGGCATTGAATTCATGACTTAAAAATGGCTATTTACAAGGATTCATCATACTTATCACCCTATGTGAATGCTTATGAATCCTAAATGAATGCATCTAGACTCAATCCTAATATGTAAATGCAACTACATGAATTTTTTTGCGGGATAAATTTTCAAAAAATTTCAAATTTTTTTTTTTGTGTTTTGTGTTTTTCTATGCAAGTTTAATGAATGCATGATGGTTAATCTAAGTAATGCACGTACTACGTACTCCCCCAAACTTAAATCACACAGTCCCTGTGTGATAGAAGAGAGAAAGAAGATGGTCCTAAGAGAGTGCAAGAACTTCAAACAAAAAGCAAAAATGAAAAGAAGAATGCTTATGTAGAATAGTTCTAGAGTGGTATCTCTGGTTATGTTGCGTGGTTCGTTACGGGGTGAATCCGTTTGTACTACCCAGGTCATATTTCTATAACGGCGTTAGACCGTGACCTCGACTCGATATCTGAGGGTTCGTCGTTCACATTGGCCGGTATATGGGTTTCACGCCCGCAATGACCAATTCTCCCAGTCTTCTTCCCGTTATGGTTCCCTGATATCTCATGTCTTGATATCTAAATCACCGATTCCACTAGTAATTATTCTTCAGAATTGTAAAGTAAAGAGAAAAACAGCCAAATAAGGTAAAAGGATAAGTTTGGGGTGCCTCCCAAGAGCGCTTGTTTAAAGTCTCATAGCTTGACTTTTCCAAGTCGCTTAGGCTTTGCTGGGGTCTTGGAGACGGACCACGGTTGCTTCCAAAACTTGGTACTTCTCATTTCCCAAATACGGCTTCAGTCTGTGTCCGTTTACTGTGTAATCCGTTCATTCCTTTCCAACCAGTGTCACAGCTCCATACGGCAATACTTCCTTGATCGTATATGGTCCGGACCATCGCGATTTCAACTTCCCGGGGAACAGTCTCAGTCTTGAGTTGTACAGCAGCACTTGATTCCCTGGCGCGAACTCTTTTGGTTTGATTTTCTTGTCGTGGAGGGCTTTTGCTTTCTCCTTGTAGATCCTCGAGTTCTCGAATGCTTCCAAACGGGTTTCTTCCAGCTCGTGTAGGTTTATCAGCCTCTTCTCTTAAGCTGTTTTGATGTCAAAATTCAAAAGTTTGATGGCCCATAGCGCCTTGTACTCAAGTTCCACGGGCAAGTGACATGCCTTGCCATATAGAAGTGCGTATGGAGATCTTCCTATGGGCGTTTTGAAAGCAGTTCGGTATGCCCAGAGAGCGTCATCCAACTTTGCTGACCAGTCTTTCCTCGTTGCTTCGACCGTTTTTTCTAATATCGCCTTGATCTCGCGATTGGATATCTCGACTTGCCCGTTTGTTTGCGGATGGTACGGTGTAGCTACCTTATGCTTGATCCCGTGCTTCTTCAGGAGGTTTTCGAACAGCTTGTTGATAAAATGACTGCCACCGTCACTTATCACTACTCTTGGGATCCCATACCTTGGGAAGATGGTTGACTTGAATAGTTTTAGTACCACCCTTGAATCATTGGTAGGACTGGCAACGGCTTCGACCCATTTTGAGACGTAGTTAACCGCGACTAGTATATACTTATTGCTGTAAGAGGACGGAAACGGTCCCATGAAGTCTATTCCCCAAACATCAAAGATATCGACTTCCAATATCGGGCTCTGCGGCATTTCGTCTCGCTTGCTGATGTTCCCTTTTCTTTGGCACGCTTCGCAAGAGGAGACATACTCGTGAGTGTCCTTGAACAGACTTGGCCACCAGAATCCTGCGTGTAGGATTTTTGTTGCGGTCTTGAATGTGGCAAAGACCACCATAGGCTGAACCGTGGCAATGGAACAAGATTCTTTTCGCTTCCCCCTTTGACACACATCTTCTGTAGACCCCATATATCCCTCTTTTGAAGAGATACGGATCGTCATAGAAGAAGTAGTTAAGGTTCTTGAAAAAAATCTTTCTTCGGTAAGCATCGAGGTCGTTTGGCACATCTCCACTCACCAAGTGATTGATATAGTCTGCATACCAAGGAATGGTGTTCTCTTCCATACTGGCTACAGTCTCTAGACTTTGATTCACTCGGTACATCCCTCCAAGGACATCCACTATCATGAGTTGTTCCTCCGGTAAAGCATCATTAATAGGAACTAAATCATCTATCTTCATCAGGGACATGTGATCGGCTACACTATTCTCTACTCCCTTTTTGTCCAGGATCTCCATATCAAACTCTTGTAGTAAGAGAATCCACCTTAGCAGGCTCGGCTTGGTGTCCTTTTTCGCATAGATGTACCTTAGGGCAGCATGATCCGTGTAAACAATCACTTTTGATCCCACCAAGTAGCTTCTGAATTTCTCGAAGGCAAACACAACTGCCAATAACTCTTTCTCGGTCGTGGCGTACTTTACTTGGGTATCATCTAGCGTCCGGCTTGCATAGTAGATCACGTGTAACTTTTTATCTTTCCTTTGTCCGAGAACAGCTCCCAAGGCATAATCGCTTGCATCACACATAATCTCAAATGGAAGATCCCAATCAGGAGCTTGGACTATGGGAGCACTCACAAGAGCGTCCTTGATCGTGGTGAACGCTTGAAGGCAATATTTATCGAAGATAAACTCGGCTTCCTTGCATAAGAGCCTCGTGAGTGGCCTAGCGATTTTGGAGAAATCACGGATGAACCTCCTATAGAAGCCTGCATGCCTAAGGAAGCTATGAACTTCTTTCACTGTGGTGGGTGGCTTCAAATGCATCATGACCTCTATCTTGGCCTTATCGACCTCGATACCTCTCCCCTATATTCTTTGACCAAGCATTATCCCTTCTCTGACCATGAAATGGCATTTCTCCTAATTCAGTATTAAGTTTGTCTCTTCACATCGCTTAAGAACCCTGTACAAATTCGACAAACAAATACCAAAAGAGCAACCATACATAGAGAAATCGTCCATAAATACTTCTACCATTTCCTCTATAAGGTCAGAGAAAATAGACATCATACATCTTTGAAAGGTTGCTGGTGCATTACATAACCCAAATGGCATCCTTCGATATGCAAAGGTACCATACTTGCATGTGAATGTGGTTTTCTCTTGGTCGTTTGGGTGAATTTGTATCTGGAAGAATCCGCTATAGCCATCCATAAAGCAGTAGTATGGGTGGTTAGCCAGCCTTTCCAGCATTTGGTCGATGAAAGGTAGGGGTAAATGGTCTTTTCTAGTGGCTGAATTAAGTTTTCTATAATCAATGCACATCCTATGACCGGTTATGGTCCTAGTAGGGATTAATTCTTCCTTTTCATTTTTTACGATAGTGATACCCCCTTTCTTAGGTACCACATGGACAGGAGATACCCAAGTGCTATCACTGATGGGGTATATCACGCCAGCTTTTAAAAGTTTTAAAATTTCTTTCTTGACCACTTCCTTTAAATTTGGGTTTAAACGCCTTTGGTGTTCAATAGAGGAAGTGTTTTCATCAGCTAAGTGAATCCTATGAGTGCAAAGCGTAGGAGAGAAACCCCTGATGTCACTTAGTGAGTACCCGAGAGCTCTCCTATACTTTCTCAACTCCTTAAGGAGCGAATTTAACTCATCATCACTTAGACCCTCATTAACAATAACTGGATAAGTGAAATTTAGCCCCAAGAAAGCGTACCTTAGCCCATCTGGTAGTGGTTTGAGCTCAAGTTTCGGAGCGTCAAGTTCGCTCAAATCCCCGCGTATGCTTTGATCGCCCGAGCTCGTTGTACTTATATCGGGTTGACCTCGATATGCTCCTTCTTTTGTTTTCCAGGCGATTTTATGCCTTCCATGCTCTAGGTCTTCTGGATACTCATCATCTTCAATGGCTCTCCTTGCATCCAGATGCATGACATAGACTTCGCTTTTTTGCTCCACATGTCCATGCCGTTTCTTCTCTTTTGTCAAAGCAACTAGCAACGGGTCTTTCAAGGAAAGTTCTTCAAAAAGTTCATCATTTAGCTTATCCATTGCATCCACCCATAAGACTTTCCCTCCTATAGTAGGTTTCTTCATCACCTCTCTTATGTCGAAATTGAGGATGATGTCCTTTCCAAGATTGAGCTTAATCTTGCCTTTCTTCACATCAATTACTGCGCCTGCCGTGGCTAGAAAAGGTCTCCCAAGGATGAGAGGATCTCGCGGTTCTTCGTACATTTCGAGTACCACAAAATCGGTTGGTACCTCGATATCACCAATCCGGATGGGAACGTCTTCGAGCAGTCCCTTCGGCAACCTTACGAATCGGTCTGCCAGTATCAGAGATATTCGGCTTGGCTTGTAGGATGTGAAGCCCAGTCGTTTGGCTATTGACAGTGGCATGAGGCTCACACTTGCCCCTAGATCGCAAAGGCAATTGTTGAATGTGAGTGGACCAATTGAACATGGGAGAGTGAAGCTTCCCGGATCGTCTAGCTTGTTCGGCACTACCTTCTTCTGGATAATGGCGCTACACTCATGTGTCATTACCATCATGCCTTGGATTTCTTTTGTTCTTGCCAAGATTGCATCTTTTATGAATTTTTGGTATGGCGGTACCAATGCCAAAGCATCCATGAGCGGCATGGTGAGTTCCACTTTCTTCAGATGCTCTACAAACTGAGCTCCGTATTTCTCGAGGAGTTCTTTCTTGAATCTTCCTGGAAAAGGGTAAGGGGGTTTATATGCAGGGGGAACAAACCGTGGCTCTTTGGATTTCTCAAAACGGGCAGCAGGTGTCGACTTAATCCCGCTATTATGTTCTCTGAGTTTGGTGAAGAGCTGGTCTTCAACACTCTCTTGAACTTCTTCTACCTCGTTGTTAACTTCTGATTTTTCAAAGCTACCCCCCCCCCACTAGATCGGAAGCGTCCTCGCTGATTTGCGGAGCTTGATCTTTTGGTGCAAGAATCTTTCCGCTTCGTAGAGTTACAGCTTGGACGTAGGCTGGTTGTGTAGTGGTTTCATTGTGCATTGGTTGTTGTATTAGTCGTATATGTTCTTCCTGCTTGTCCAACCTTGAATTGAGTGATTTGATATCCTGGTTGCTACTGCAGTGACTCTGAACCAGCTGAGTTAGGAGATTCTTGATGTCAGAATCGTGTGGTTGTTGTGGGTAGAATCCATAATGTCCATATGGTGGCGGTGGGTATGGAGCTTGATATTGTTGAAGTTGAGGGTAATATTGGGGAGGAGTGAATGCCTGCTGTGTATATGCATTAGCACTGTATTGAGTGGCTAGATGAGGATGTATAGTTGAAGTTGTTGTGTCGCAGTGCTGTCTGTGGTCGTTGGTGATGACTGCGTCCCCATATCGGCCACTATCGGCCCCATACCCCGATACTTGCTACTTTAGCATCTTGAACGTGTTGTCCTTTTAGTAAAGCATTCAAACGGGCTTGTAGTTGCATTACTTCGTTTTCCCTCAGGTTATTCAGCTCAGTTGTTTCGTCGTCGATGTCGTCCTCGTAATGACTATCGCTTGTAGCCATATTCTCGACGAGGTTCATTCCATCGTCCACGTCTTGGCCGGGGAAGATGCCATTGCTTGCATTATCCAACTGATCCTTATATTTCTTTGACACACCTCTATACAAGATATTGAGTAGTGAGGAGTTTGAGTAGCCATGATGTGGACATTTTAGTGTGTACCCTTTTAGACGTTCCCAAGCTTCACTGAATCGCTCATATTCGAGTTGGGTGAACGTGGAGATATCCAATCGCAGTTTCGCTGTTCTGGATGGCTAGAAAAATTTCTTGAGGAAGGCTCGTTTGCATTCATCCCACGTTGTTATAGATCCCGGTTTAAGCATCTTTTCCCATTGGTGAGCTCTTCCTCCCAGGGAAAATGGAAAAAGTCGTAGTTTGAATCCGTCTTCTGAGATTCCTTCTTGTTTTGTCAAAGAACAGATCTTCTCGAAATCATCAAGGTGGTCCAGGGGATCTTCCACGGCTACACCCTGATATTTGTTGTTCCGGACCATGGCAAGAATACTACTTTTTATTTCGTATCCAACATCACTTGAGGCTAGAGTAATGCCGATTCGTGTTCTATAGTTGGTTGGGGAATCACATTCGCCGATGAGACGTTGGTGACGCTGTATATCGGCTTGTTCCCTTTGTACCTCATTCATCCCTACTTGGGGATGGTGCGTGTTGTCCATCTGAACTTGTTGTTATAGGTACCTGCGAAAAAGTCTCAAAGATCGTAATTAGAGTTCAGAAATAAAGTAAAGTCTTAGTCTTGCTAAGAATCTAAAATGCAATACTCAAAATTTCCCAAATCGGCAACGGCGCCAATTGATAAGTAGATATTTATATGGGTTCTACTCTGTCAATGACCCACTACTTATAACCGAATGTAGTATAGGTTATGGGTCTTATCAATCCGATGGGAGAGTTCAAGTTACTGCATTCATGGTATTCTTTTACAAGCTAAGAGAGATTAAATGGTTGAAATGGCAGGAATCTATCACCTAGACTATGACAATAACAGGAAAACAGGTATTAAAACTAAGTATTGCTAGGGAACGAAAGATATGGTAGCTAAAGAAACGAACTTGCAAAAGAAAATAGGAATCGGTTTAAGGGACAAGGGGTTTTCCTATTCAGATACGTTAAAGACCCTTCCTTGATGCATAAATTACTCCCTATAAGACTAATCCTTTAGCGCAGAGTTCAAGATCTAGACAAATCCACCGTCGTGGTATAAGTCTCTTTGCTGTCTCACGACCTAACCTCGCTATCACGTAGTGATCCATGAAAACAGCAAGCTTGAATAAACAACTCTACTATGCCAAACCTAATCCCTTAGGCTAGGATGAGCGAATCTCTTATGAGATTGGTCCTTGCAAACATTCAAACATGGCGTTTGTTCGAAGAAGCTCAACGGCAAAGGTCAAATAGCGAAGATGACTAAGCATTAATGGTGTCAAATAAGAAAGGATTAAGATGGATTAAGCATAGATCAGCATCAAAGATTGGGTTTTTAACTCATTTTCCCTACCCTTGCCCAAAAACCGATATAGACTACTCACGCCCCATTTGAGAAACCTCAAAATCCATAAGGATAAGACGGTCACTGATGGGTTGCAAGATAGTCGAAAATAAGAAAAGGGAGAAGCTTTCTTGAAATACACTAAGCGATAATACTTTAAACTTCAAGATAGCATAAAAATCAAAGCTTTGAAACAAGCTTCAATGGTGAAAATACAAAGATAGTTCTCGGTTTTGAAAAGAGACAGAAAAATAAAACTAGAAAGCGTGATGATAAGGATAAGAGTGGAGGAGAGAGTATTTATACTTAAAAGAGGAAA
This sequence comes from Alliaria petiolata, assembly GCA_020283515.1. NCBI lineage: Eukaryota > Viridiplantae > Streptophyta > Magnoliopsida > Brassicales > Brassicaceae > Alliaria > Alliaria petiolata. The sequence continues at coordinate 91,824,944 of JAHZTW010000002.1, forward strand.
AACCTAAAACGTTGGGACCACTTTCCCGAAATGGTACTATTTTGGACTCTAGCGTTTCGGGCTCAAGTCGTGGTGAGCACGCCGATATGCTAACTCTTCTGATTCTTCGGGCAGTCTCCATGTCGGGCAAGTGTTTCGGGATCATGTCGTGAAGGCTTGCCTTCCTTGTTACTTGAATCGGGTATTTCTCGTTGCCTTGCTCCGATATCCGTCTTCATGGAATCCTCTTGCTGGATCTTCGCTCCGGGGTGTTCCTTTCGGGACTAAGTCGCTGCTACTCATCGAGGTTCATCATGCGCTTGTCCATATCGGCTACAGGGTCGTGATCCATGCTCGATATCATCTGCTCATCCTCCAATTGAGATCTCCCTTCTTGGTTTCTTCTTCGGACCATCCTAAACACCTGAGAAAACACTCCAAACATGCAAGACTATGCAAAAACCTAACATAATGCATCTAATCCTACCATGAGTGAAGATGTGATGAAAACTAAGACTAAAGTGCAAGAATGAGGTCATAACTAACATGAAATATGTGTTAAAAACATGCAATTTACAGAGATATCAGCTGAGAAATACGAGAGCTACACCAATAGGATCACTCGAGAGAACCTCGACGAGTTCAATAAGGTAGTTTGAGGCCTTCCATCAGGTATCACGTTCATTAAAGCATGGACAGAACATCTTATTGGCCACTATTTCTGTGAAAGCAACGAAACCATGCTGGAAACACAAGATCTCTTCACACGAGCAAGGTCAGGAAGGCTACTCCGCACTCTGCACAAGACAAGGAACCTTGATCGATTTCTCATCTCATGCGAAATCAAGGGGATCGAGGTCAGCAATGCGTTGTGCGACCCAGGCTCAACTATCAGCGTACTACCTAGCCATGCGGTGCGAGAACTCGGGATCAGGCACTCCCATACGACAGAAGTGGTGATTGGATTGGCGGAGCAGTCACTCGCAACCCCGAAAGGAGTCATTTATGATCTCCCGGTCATCATTGACGATTGTAGAATCCCGGTAGACTTCTACATAGTCAAAACACGCCAAGAAGAAGCTGCACCTCTCATCTTGGGATGGTCGTTCTTAGCTACTGCAGGAGCCATCATGGATTGGCCGAACAGGCGAGTCTCATTCGCCAATATCGATGGGAATAAGTTTTATCCCGCGGTACCTTACACCATGGAGAAACATCTTCTTGAGAAGGATGGAGATGCTATCATGGAGAGACTCGAGGAGCCCTTAGCAGAAGAGGCCGCGCAGAAGGCAAAAAGACCTTGCCTAAGGTCGAACTCCACCTCCAACTAAGCTCCCAAACTACCAAAGTCTAGCGAAAAGACTCTAAACAAGAGCGGCTCAATGGGAGACAACCCATTTTAGGTATCTTCTTTCTTTTTCTCATCTTTCTAACCATACTAATTTTTAGTTTTGGTTTCTTCTTAGTTTACAGCATTTTCATAAACTCCAAAAGCACAAAAAAATCAGAAAAACAAGAAAAGTCTTAGTTTGAGAATGGCAACCCGAGTTCCTAAAAGGACCATGACGGTTCACAGACATCATGAAAGCTTCGATGAAGTGATCATCCTCAAGCTAAGAAGAAAAGAAAAAAATAGAGAAAGAAAGTCGATAGAAAAAATAAAATGATACCCTAGAAAAGTAGGGAGAGATCGACTTAGGGAAGAGAAAATAGGAGAGTTGTGTCTGAAATGTCTTTGTCTAGATGCTTGGAAGAGAAGAGTATAATGTCTCGTAGACCAATACTCCCTCGATAGAGACCGCACGCCTAATTGAATAAAGGGGTCAACAAGAGAAAGTTCAAAATACTCAAAGGGACCATGAAGCGTATCCGGGAAGGGTGAAAAGCTCAAGGTAACTAGACCCAAACGCCTTGAAGCTAAATTCCGAGTTATGTGGCTCAAACAGGTCGATTGCTAGATTTGACGAGTTCCCAAGTATTGATGAGTTTTCACGTTTTCAAAACTTCTTTTCCTTACTTAGATTTCTGTTTTGTTTGAGGACAAACAAAGTTTAAGTCTGGGGGAGTTGATAACATGCATATTTTACCCATTTTTACTATCATAAGTGAGTGTTTTAATAAGCATTTCACTAAGGTTTTAGTGCATAAACACTAGATTTCGAGTATTTGGTTGTTCAAGACTCTTTTAAGGTAAACTTAGCAAAAGACGCATATTTTGGAGCAAAATGGACAATTCCGGAAATAGTGCTCGATGACAGAAGTTCAACATCAAATGAAGGCCTTCCCACCACGAGATCAAGATCATATTTGGAGACAAGCTAGCCTTATCAGCTGTCTTTCACCTCGAAGTGGTTTGCGAACAATCACACGGTTGGATCTCAAGTTATGAAAGAAGCAAGAAGGTCCGTCAAACACCTGGAAGGACGAGCAGGCCGCGCCACGGCCGAACCAGACGACCAGTGGCCGCGCCACGGCCAGTCTCTCGCGCGGCCAGGCCATTCGCATTTCCCGAGCCCATTTGAAGCCCAACTTAAACCCGCAGCCGTCTTATGCAAGCCAAGACCTAATCCACGACCTAGGACACTTGAAGACCTATATATACCCGTCGTTTAGGGTTTTTCTAAATATCAACTTTTCCTTCCTAAATACTCTAAGTTACAGAATTCTCTTCGGCGGCCGCGAATCTCTCATTCGTGGTTTCCACTTTGTTCTTTGAGGGAGATTGATTTGTTCTTAAACCCTGTTTCTTTCTTATCGATTTATACAAGTTATGCATTCATCAATCATGTTTTCTACTTCTTCTTTCATGTCTGAGTAGTTTATTTTCGTTGGGTGTTCTTTAAGGGGATCTATGGGGAATTTCATTAACTGTTGTTGAACCAATTGTTTAGGCCGAAGATTAGGGTTTTCTGTCTCATCTTATTCGTTCTTATTGCATGAGTCTAGCGTCATGAACTATATTCTGATCGCAGGGTCTTGAAAGCGATGAAAGTCATGAATCTCAGATCTAGACCAAAATAGGGTAGAGAGCATCCTTTAAAAGATGTCTGAATGTTTATCGTCCTGATCTTATTGCGTGTTCGTCTAGGACGCAGGATACGAGAGTATACCTGCGAAATAGATGTTCGCAGATCGACCTTGCTTGATAGAGTTAGGTTGTTAAAACCAGTGAATCAGTTTAGGGAAAATCGCCTAGCCTCGTTGCCTGACTTTTGTGTGTTTGATTTCTAGTTAGAACCCCATAGATTTCTCGAGAAGATTCCCAACGTGTTCGCCCCATCTGCTTTTAATCGAGATTTACGCACTTCAATACTTACTTTTTCTGCACTGCTTTTCAATCGAGATTTACGCACTTAAATATTTACTTTTCCTGCACTGCTTGCCTGATTTCCTTTTTACAAGTCTTTAAGTTTATTTTCCTTTTCCCGTTGGTTATAGAAGAGATTGACAACCTTCTCTATATCAGACGTGATACTGCTTTCTTTATTTTCTGCAAAAACCGTGACACTTACCCCAAAACCCCAATTCCATGCATTAGATTTTAAAAAGTTTACCTCTTAGACCAACTTTTCTCTCCACCGCCGCCTATACTCACTCTTTCTTTGAGAATTTGAATTTCAGGCACAATGGCACCAAGGAACAGAAGCAGAGATTCGGCAGCTCAAGAGAAAACTCAGCAAGTGGTAGAAGAGAGGGTTAAGTGGAGTAAGGAGGAGAAGAATGCAAGGAAGCAGTTAGAGATGTTGCGGTTTGAGCCTACAAAATTCGTGAGTAAGGATCTCTTACAAAAGATGGGTTTGTTGTATGAGTTTGATCAGCTGCTCATGGACATGGGTCTAGCTTGCCTATCAAGAATGGACTGTCCAACCTACCCCGAAGCCACGCTCCACTTCCTTTTCACCTTGGACCTCACATATGAAAATCCGAGTACCCCAGCTCCATCCGAAGGGCATGTCACGTTCAAAATAAAGAGGCAAGCTTACCATCTCTCCATCCCTGAACTTTGCCAAGCCTACGGTCTCAAGGCTGAAGCCACACTTGTGGATTTACCACGGCTCAAGTCGGCAAATACCCTATGGGACTTGGTTAGCGATGGGGATTACAAGCACGACACCGCCAAGATCAAGAAGGTGAGGAATCCCGTGCTGAGGTACACCCTCAAGCTGCTTGCCAACACGTTCAGCGGTAGATCCACATCCCCAACAGTCACCAAGAATGAACTGTGCTTCCTCTTCCAAGGGGTGAAGAAGATTGTGTGCGATAGTGAGGAGAACGAGAATCCTATGGAGGATGAGCTTGGGGAAGACGTCAACTACGGCTGCATCTTGGCTTCCTCCTTGGTCAGGTACAAGGCTTGGGCAATGAGATGCAAGGCAAGCTCTGCACTAATTGGAGGGTTTCTCACGCGATTGTTCACACAAGCCAGAGTACCCTTAGCTGATTTTGAGCCTTGTGCGGAGCGTGCCTACATGGATCAGACCTATATGAATCACACGGATTCCTTAGGTCATGATCCAGCTCCAGGGTATTATGCTTACCTTTTCTACAATCATACCCATGAGAAGAAGGTTTGCATTCTGCCCAATCCGCAAGAGACGCATCTACAAAGCATCGGCACGATCGAGTTCCTGCCGAGTGACGAAGAATGCCTTGCACCTCTTGGAGACATGGCACCCCCACCTCAGCTGGCTCGTACACCATCAGAGTCCCCTCCTACAGACGCTGAGATGCCACCAAGCTTCGAACTCCTCAAGTTGGACTATGAGCCGCGCACCAAAGCTGAAAAGTTCCTTGCCTCGGTTGTAGAGATTCAACGCAAGGTGAACAAATGGCAAGGGAAAATGATCAAGAAGCAGGTAAAGAAGGTCAAGGTTATCCAAAGGAGAAGCTCTTCAGAGATGACCTTGAGTGATGAAGCCGAGCAAGTGGGTGAAACGGCGGGAAGACACTCGACTGGAGGTATTGCAATCCGAGAGCCTCGAGATGGAGATCAAGCTGGACGGTTCTCTCTCCAAAAGCGTCCAACCCAGAACAAAGACAAAAGCATCCTCCAAGACACTGCAAGGAAGAGCAGGAAGACCGGAGCTACCTCAAGCTACGGTCATGCCTAGCTCCGAGGTACCAAACAACCACCATTGTAAATATCATGCATCTTTTTATTTTTGCTTTGAATTTTAATCTCCTCTTGAATTTGTTTGACACTGAGACGGTGTCATTCAAGTTTGGGGGGAGAATGTGTGCTTTGACATGTTTTATTTGGATCTTATTTTGTGTTTGCATCTTTGAGTCTCATGCATCCATCTAATTGCATAGAAAAAAAAAACAAAAAAAAAAAAATTTCAAAAATTTCAAAAAAAAAATCATGTAGCTTGCATTTGCATTTTAAAACATGTTAGGGTTGAGTCTATAATTTTTGTCATTTAGGTTGTTTGCATATGCATTGGGAGCAATGATGAGCTTATCCTTGTAGATTTTTAACTCTTGTAATCAATTCAATACCCTAGTTAGTAGTTCTTTGATCCTTGTGAATAAATTTGAAAGTAAGGAAGAACCATACTTGGACCACCTAATTTTTCACTAGTCTTTGGTTAAAATAAGTCTTGAAATTGATAGCCAACTCTACTCACATAAACCGAATCTTGACATTTAATTATCATGCTTGCATTGAAAGTAAATTCATGGATTTAAAATACTTGAGCTTTCTTATCCACTTTGCCACCCCTCTTGCTAGCTCAAGTAGCACCCCTACCACAAACCGACCTCCTTTGAAGCCAAATGTTATTGTGTGATTATTTATGAGGTCTTTCTTTCGATTGCACTTAGCATAAAGTGTTAGGTTTGGGACGACAGGTATAGACTATCATGTAGATTCTAGCCTCGCATTTTGGGGCTAGCCTTAGGCTCAGGATTTGGGGGTTTGTTGGCCGTGGTACTATTTGTTGCTTGGTGGAAAAGTTTGGAAAGNCTAGCCTCGCATTTTGGGGCTAGCCTTAGGCTCAGGATTTGGGGGTTTGTTGGCCGTGGTACTATTTGTTGCTTGGTGGAAAAGTTTGGAAAGGAAGAGATGTGAATAAAGGGCTTGGTGAAAATAAGGGGAGACATTGGTTTGAAATGGAGAGTCTTGGGTATAAAGAAGAATAGCTCATGGTAAAAAGGAAAATACTAGGTGGTCTTAAGGAATAGAAAAGAGCCGAAAAGGGCCAAATTCAAATAAAAAATTATATATAAAGGCTACCTAGAGTTAAAAAGAAGAGCTAAGTGAATAAGTTAAGACTACTCCATTCGCCGAGAATAATAGGTTGAAGAAGTTCCCCTTGGGAGAAAGGGTAGATTCTAGAGGGTTGAGTGAGCTAAAAAAAATGAATGAAAGGGGTTTAGGACCATTGATAGCATTTCGGGTTGATGATAGTATATCCTTGTATGCATCACTTGTTTCTTACCTTTAGCATTATGCATATAGTTCAATCTTTTTGAGTGTTACTCTTACTTAAAAGCAAAACCGGATGAATTGAGATCATTTTTATCTCGAAACCCAGTCCCTTAGCCAAATGAATTTATTTGCTTTGCAATGTCATGATTCACGGTTTCATACTTAATGAATGTTAAAGAGTTGGTTTGATAGGGAGACTTGTTTTGATTAAATTCTTAGTGCACTTGAACGTTGAGATTGGCATGGCTAACTCTTTTGGAGTAGGAAGTATTCACATGCATTCTAGAATTAAGAACTAGGATATTGAGTTGATCATTATTGTTAACTATATTGGATATTGAGCTCCCACTTTTAAACCTCTCTCTCGGATTTGTCTTTGTTTGCTTGAGGACAAGCAAAAAAGCAAGTTTGGGGGAGTTGATATACTCATATATTTCACTCATTTAGCTTGCATTTAAGACATATTTGCATTCATATTGCATTCATACTTAGAGAAATTGTAAACTTTGTCTCATTTTAGGTCCTAGAACACTTTGCATTAGCATTTGCATGTTTCTTGCATTTCTGCATCATTTTCAGGTTGTTTTGGATACACTGAAGCCATGGAGAGAGCGTGGGTATGCCAAAGAGCGTAAAGGAGCTTATGGACACTTGGGAGAACTCGGCCATGCATCAAGGGAACCGAGATCGAGAGGTAGATCGAGCTAGGCAGGTCGATCTAGACGTGATCGATCAGAAGATCGAGACAAGCGGGTCGTTCCGAGAAAGAAGATCGAGGTCAAGATCGACCAAGGAGATCGATCGCGTGTATGGACACGAAAACTGAGTCCGAGAAGAACGAGAGCATGATCGAGCTCGCGACAAGATCATCCAAGGATCGACTACACGATCGATAGAAGTACTCGATATATCCGACTGGATCGACCCGACGATCGAGCAAGGGAAGGCGTTCTGAGCGCACGATCGAGCCAGAGATCGACGACCGAGCTCGATCTCCAACCTTTACCGGACAGCTTGCATATTTTGGATTTTAGTGAGGGGACCATTCCCTCTTTGGTATAAAAGCAAAATGACATATTTTTGGTCACATATCCTTGGTTACACTTTGTCTCCTCCTTCTTTTAGACATAAAATCGCCATTGTTAGTTTCCAAGCTTTTTTACTTTTATAAAACCTTAATCTTTTTATTTAATCAAGCATTTCTCTTAATCTCTTTTGCTTAATCGATTATTCATGTCTAGCTTATCATTCTCTACGTTTTGGTATGCACTAGTTATGATTTGTGAGTAAACATCCAAGTGGGTTTACGGCTGGGGTGATTGAGGGGGTTTAAGGGTTTAAGCTTTGGACTTTTCTTGCTCTTAATATCTTCTCTTCTTGGATTTTGGGTGTTTCATGCTTAGGGACTCTTGAGAAAGATCCCTCTGATTTCAGGGATTTCCTTGTCTTAGAAAGATCAAGGGAATCCCTTAAAACCGAATCCAAGAGGCTAGCTCATCCTTTCCAAACGCCATGGATGCTTAGGGAGCTAGTTAGGCCACGTTTTTGAGATTTATGCATCAAGCTCTTCATCTTTTCTTTCCACCACGAACCATGGGTTAGGAGGAAAGGTTGAGGAATTGTTTCATACCACACGCCATGGATGAACCTAACTTAGCTTCTCAAGGTTTAGAGAAAGCACAAAATGTGTAGATCTTGTTTTCAAAAACCCAAAGTTAAAATCTTGAACCTCCTTGAACAGGATCCCCATCCGTGAACCCTCTGTTTGGTCTTTGAATTCCTAAATCTACAATCTTTAGTTCTAAAGTTTGCGTCTTTAGCCAAAGTTCTCAAATTCTCTGTTTTTAGTTTAATACTCTGCATTAGAGTTTCGAAATTGTTAGAGTTGTGTTCTTGGTCTTGTTAGTATTTTAAAAATACCTTAGGACCTTGTTCGATCCCTGGTAAATCGTTAGGAGTCATTAGAATTTATTTCCTAGTTTTTAAAAATCATCTTAAGTTGCTAGATATTTCCTAGTTTTTCTGTTCTTGGTCTTGCAATTTATAAAATTAGTAATCTTACATTTTAAATTCTTAGAAGTAGCCTGCTTGCTAGTTAACATCCCAGTAGGGATTTTAAAATAGTTTTCATAAGTTTTTAGTAGTTGCAATCAGTTCTCACAGATTTTACCCCCAAATATTTGGATTTCACTTAGATTTACAAAGCTTTTGCATTCTTAGTACCATTCAAACCACCCAAGTTAGATTGAACCTTAAGTATTGCAATGACATGAGATTCTGAGGTTTTTATAATCACAGGAAAAACCAAGTTATCATATGCACATTCAAATTCCCAATTCCCATTCACATTCATTAGAAAATTTAAAGCGTGGATCTCATTCTTGCCTATCAATCAACTCACTTGGTTCAGGGTAAGGTTACGAGCTAAAGATGAACTCGTAATGCGAACGGGTTAAATGTTAGAGAAGGGATCACTCATGAAAGGAATCTTCTTAATGCAAAATGCTAAGGGTAAAAACCAATGGATGCATACAAGGGTAAATTCCCATCTACCCAAAACATCTANTCGTTAGGAGTCATTAGAATTTATTTCCTAGTTTTTAAAAATCATCTTAAGTTGCTAGATATTTCCTAGTTTTTCTGTTCTTGGTCTTGCAATTTATAAAATTAGTAATCTTACATTTTAAATTCTTAGAAGTAGCCTGCTTGCTAGTTAACATCCCAGTAGGGATTTTAAAATAGTTTTCATAAGTTTTTAGTAGTTGCAATCAGTTCTCACAGATTTTACCCCCAAATATTTGGATTTCACTTAGATTTACAAAGCTTTTGCATTCTTAGTACCATTCAAACCACCCAAGTTAGATTGAACCTTAAGTATTGCAATGACATGAGATTCTGAGGTTTTTATAATCACAGGAAAAACCAAGTTATCATATGCACATTCAAATTCCCAATTCCCATTCACATTCATTAGAAAATTTAAAGCGTGGATCTCATTCTTGCCTATCAATCAACTCACTTGGTTCAGGGTAAGGTTACGAGCTAAAGATGAACTCGTAATGCGAACGGGTTAAATGTTAGAGAAGGGATCACTCATGAAAGGAATCTTCTTAATGCAAAATGCTAAGGGTAAAAACCAATGGATGCATACAAGGGTAAATTCCCATCTACCCAAAACATCTATTTCGTTTTCTGCCTTAGTCTAAACTGCTCCCTCCTAAGCTACCATTTTCTTTGGCCTTTTCGCCTTATACCCTTTATACCTTCTTGATTTTACCTTTTCTGGTCATTTTCAGGGAACTTCTTCTTTGTTGGAGATCGGTTTCGGCTTTCTGGCTCCTTATGTGCGTTCCTTGCGTTTCACCTTTGGTGTTGTTGGCCGGATTTAGACTTTGTTGATCGGCCCTCTTTTGCTTCTTTTTGGAATCGCCTTTTCTTCTTTTGGTTTCGCGCCTCATTTGTCGCCGCCATCTCCTTCATACATGTCCCCGTCTGACTCAGTGGCTTTCTTCCTTTCCCTTTCTTTTAATGTGTAAACAATTGGAACCCACCCTCCCTTTTCTAGTCTAACCAGCAATTTCGGCTACAAATATCGGTATAAGCCGTTTTAGCATCTTCACCACCTAACCTAGTGTTGACTCGAGTTGTTAGCCAACGTCTACATGGGAATCCAACCTTGTCGGCCTAAACCCAACACTTTTTGCCTAAGAAGATTCGAAAATGGTGCAACGGCCTCACATGCTCTCCCAAAAGTGTTTATGGTTTAAAACAAAGGTTCATGTTTCAGGTGTGGTCTGGTACTTGGACTAGCAGAAGAGTGGTAAAAAGGGAAAGAGAGTCCAAGTGAAATCTATGAGTTAATCGACAAACATGAATAACATAATTAAATTTTCAGTTTAACGGTTCAAGTTCATTAGGAAAATGGTTCAAATCACAATGCATCAAGCTAAGACCGAATCTCACAAGACGAATTCTAAATGTGGTGCTGCCTTAAGCCTAGTTTAACTCAAAATGCATCAAACAAACAAGAACTAAGACATTGAATTCATGACTTCAAAATGGCTATTTACAAGGATTCATCATACTTAACACTTTATGCGGGTTCTTATGATTCCTAATTGAATGCATCTAGACTCAATCTTTTAATGTGCATACAATCGGAACCCACCCCCCCATTTCTAGTCTAACCAGCGGCTTCAAATATCAGTATCAAGCTGTTTTAGCATCTTCACCACCTAACCTAGTGTTGACTCGAGTTATGAGCCAACGTCTACATGGGAATCCAACCTTGTCGGCCTAAACCCAACACTTTTTGCCTAAGAAGATTCGAAAATGGTGCAAAGGCCTCACATGCTCTCACAAAAGTGTTTATGGTTTAAAAGAAAGGTTCAGGTTTCGGGTGTGTCTGGTACTTGGACAGAAGAAGAGTGGTAAAAAAGGAAAGAGAGTCTAAGTGAAATCTATGAGTTAATCGACAAACATGAACAAGATAATTAAATTTTCAGTTTAACGGTTCAAGTTCATTAGGGAAATGGTTCAAATCACAATGCATCAAGGTAAGACCAAATCTCACAAGATGAATTCCAAATGTGGTACTGCCTGAAGCTCAGTTTAACTTAAAATGCATCAAACAAACAAGAACTAAGGCATTGAATTCATGACTTAAAAATGGCTATTTACAAGGATTCATCATACTTAACACTTTATACGGGTGCTTATGATTCCTAATTGAATGCATCTAGACTCAATCTCAAGATGGAAATGCAACTATATGCGTAAAAAATTGAAAAAACAAAAAAATTTATGCATGTGACTCAAGAAAAATAAAACACACAGTTATACACATGACCCTCCCTCAAACTTGAATTACACAGTCTCTGTGTAACAAAAGCTCAAAAAGAGAAAAGAGGGGGAGAAAGTAACCAAGATACCAATAGCGTAAGAGGAGTCAGGTCAAGGAGTGGAGAGAGTACCTTAGGTCACATCGGTCTGTGACCGGTGCAGGAGTCCGATGTCGCCTGGTATAGTGAGTTGCAGACGGGTGTGATTGTATCTGGATCATCATTACGGGGTGGATCCGTTTGTACAGGCCAAGTTGTATTCCTATAACGGCCTTAGACCGTTATCATGACCCGATATCCGACGGTATGTCTTTCCGACTGGCCTGTACATGGATTCCACTTTTGTAATGACCAATTCTTCAGTTTCTTCCCCTTATGGCTCCCCGATATCCTACGCCTTTATATCTAAATCATCGATTCCACTTAAAAATATTCTTGAGAATGAAAAGTAAAAAGAAAAACTACAAAATAGGATAAAATGATAAGTTTGGGGTGCCTCCCAAGAGCGCTTGTTTAAAGTCTCATAGCTTGACTTTTCCAAGCCGTTTAGGCCGTGTTGGGGTCTAGGAGACGAACCGCGGTTGCCTCCCAAATCTGATATTTCTCGCTTCCCAAATACGGCTTGAGTCTATGCCCGTTTACTGTGTAATCCTCTCCTTCCTTTCCTACAAGTGTCACAGCTCCATACGGCAATACTTCCTTGATCGTGAACGGACCGGACCATCTTCATTTCAGCTTTCCGGGGAACATCCTTAGTCTTGAGTTGTACAGCAGCACTTGATCCCCTGGTGCGAACTCCTTTGGTTTGATTTTCTTGTCATGGAGAGCCTTTGTTTTCTCCTTGTAGATCCGAGAGCTCTCGAATGCTTCCAACCGAGTTTCTTCCAGTTCGTGGAGGTTTATNGCCTTAAGCCTAGTTTAACTCAAAATGCATCAAACAAACAAGAACTAAGACATTGAATTAATGACTTCAAAATGGCTATTTACAAGGATTCATCATACTTAACACTTTATGCGGGTTCTTATGATTCCTAATTGAATGCATCTAGACTCAATCTTTTAATGTGCATACAATCGGAACCCACCCCCCCATTTCTAGTCTAACCAGCGGCTTCAAATATCAGTATCAAGCTGTTTTAGCATCTTCACCACCTAACCTAGTGTTGACTCGAGTTATGAGCCAACGTCTACATGGGAATCCAACCTTGTCGGCCTAAACCCAACACTTTTTGCCTAAGAAGATTCGAAAATGGTGCAAAGGCCTCACATGCTCTCACAAAAGTGTTTATGGTTTAAAAGAAAGGTTCAGGTTTCGGGTGTGTCTGGTACTTGGACAGAAGAAGAGTGGTAAAAAAGGAAAGAGAGTCTAAGTGAAATCTATGAGTTAATCGACAAACATGAACAAGATAATTAAATTTTCAGTTTAACGGTTCAAGTTCATTAGGGAAATGGTTCAAATCACAATGCATCAAGGTAAGACCAAATCTCACAAGATGAATTCCAAATGTGGTACTGCCTGAAGCTCAGTTTAACTTAAAATGCATCAAACAAACAAGAACTAAGGCATTGAATTCATGACTTAAAAATGGCTATTTACAAGGATTCATCATACTTAACACTTTATACGGGTGCTTATGATTCCTAATTGAATGCATCTAGACTCAATCTCAAGATGGAAATGCAACTATATGCGTAAAAAATTGAAAAAACAAAAAAATTTATGCATGTGACTCAAGAAAAATAAAACACACAGTTATACACATGACCCTCCCTCAAACTTGAATTACACAGTCTCTGTGTAACAAAAGCTCAAAAAGAGAAAAGAGGGGGAGAAAGTAACCAAGATACCAATAGCGTAAGAGGAGTCAGGTCAAGGAGTGGAGAGAGTACCTTAGGTCACATCGGTCTGTGACCGGTGCAGGAGTCCGATGTCGCCTGGTATAGTGAGTTGCAGACGGGTGTGATTGTATCTGGATCATCATTACGGGGTGGATCCGTTTGTACAGGCCAAGTTGTATTCCTATAACGGCCTTAGACCGTTATCATGACCCGATATCCGACGGTATGTCTTTCCGACTGGCCTGTACATGGATTCCACTTTTGTAATGACCAATTCTTCAGTTTCTTCCCCTTATGGCTCCCCGATATCCTACGCCTTTATATCTAAATCATCGATTCCACTTAAAAATATTCTTGAGAATGAAAAGTAAAAAGAAAAACTACAAAATAGGATAAAATGATAAGTTTGGGGTGCCTCCCAAGAGCGCTTGTTTAAAGTCTCATAGCTTGACTTTTCCAAGCCGTTTAGGCCGTGTTGGGGTCTAGGAGACGAACCGCGGTTGCCTCCCAAATCTGATATTTCTCGCTTCCCAAATACGGCTTGAGTCTATGCCCGTTTACTGTGTAATCCTCTCCTTCCTTTCCTACAAGTGTCACAGCTCCATACGGCAATACTTCCTTGATCGTGAACGGACCGGACCATCTTCATTTCAGCTTTCCGGGGAACATCCTTAGTCTTGAGTTGTACAGCAGCACTTGATCCCCTGGTGCGAACTCCTTTGGTTTGATTTTCTTGTCATGGAGAGCCTTTGTTTTCTCCTTGTAGATCCGAGAGCTCTCGAATGCTTCCAACCGAGTTTCTTCCAGTTCGTGGAGGTTTATCAGCCTCTTCTTTTGAGTCGTCTTGATATCAAAATTCAGGAGTTTGATGGCCCATAGAGCTTTGTACTCGAGTTCCATGGGTAAGTGACATGCCTTACCATAGAGGAGGGCGTAAGGAGATCTTTCTATGGGTGTTTTGAAAGCAGTTCGGTAAGCCCACAGAGCGTCGTCCAACTTTGCTGACCAGTCCTTTCTTGTTGCTCCGACCGTCTTTTCCAATATCGCATTGATCTCGCGATTGGATACCTCGACCTGCCCGTCTGTATGTGGATGGTACGGTGTGGCTACCTTGTGTTTGACCCCGTGCTTGTTTAGGAGATTTTCAAACAACTTGTTGATAAAATGACTACCACCGTCGCTTATTACCACTCTTGGAACCCCATACCTTGGGAAGATAGTTGACTTAAATAGCTTAAGTACCACTTTTGCATCGTTAGTGGGACTGGCCACGGCTTCGACCCATTTTGAGACATAATCAGCAGTAACTAGTATGTACTTCTTGCCGTAAGAGGAGGAAAATGGTCCCACGAAGTCTATTCCCCAAACATCAAAGATATCGACTTCCAATATCGGGCTCTGTGACATCTCGTCTCGCTTGTCGATGTTCCCTTTTCTTTGGCACGCCTCACAGGAGGAGACATACTCATGAGTATCCTTGAATAAACTCGGCCACTAGAACCCAGCTTGTAGGATTTTTGTTGCGGTTTTGAACGTGGCAAAGTGGCCACCATAGGCTGAACCGTGGCAATGGAACAGGATTCCTTTCGCTTCTCCCTCAGACACACACCTTCTATAGATTCCATCTAAGCCCCTTTTGAAGAGATACGGCTCTTCAAAAGAACTTCTTCCTTCGGTAAGCGTCGAGGTCATTTGGTATGTCCCCACTCACCAAGTAGTTGATGTAGTCTGCATACCAAGGAATGGTGTTCTCTTCCATGCTGGCTACAGTTTCTAAACTTTTATTCACTTGGTACATTCCTCCGAGGACATTCACAATCATGAGCTATTCTTCCGGTAAGGCATCATTGATAGGAATCAAATCTTCTATCCTCATCCTGGACAAGTGATCAGCTACACCGTTCTCTACTCCCTTCTTGTCCAGGATTTCCATATCGAATTCTTGGAGCAAGAGAATCCACCTTAGCAGCCTTGGTTTGGTGTCCTTCTTCGGATAGATGTACCTTAGTGCAGCATGATCCGTGTAAACAATTACTTTCGATCCCACAAAGTAGCTTCTGAATTTCTCAAAGGCGAACACAGCTGCTAATAACTCTTTCTCGGTCGTGGCATACTTCACTAGGGTATCGTCTAGCGTCCGGCTTGCATAGTAAATCACGTGCAACTTTTTGTCTTTCCTTTGTCCTAGAACAGCCCCCACGGCATAGTCGCTTACATCACACATGATCTCGAATGGTAGGTCCCAATCAGGGGCTTGAACTATGGGAGCACTCACAAGAGCCTCTTTGATCGTGGTGAATGCTTGAAGGCATTCCTCATCAAAGATAAACTCAGCTTCTTTGCATAGGAGTCTAGTGAGGGGTCTAGCATTCTTGGAGAAATCACGGATAAATCTCCTATAGAAGCCTGCATGTCCAAGAAAGCTTCGAATCTCTTTCACCGTAGTGGGTGGCTTCAAATGCATCATGACTTTTATCTTTGCTTTATCGACCTTGATACCCTTCTTAAAAATTTTGTGCCCAAGCACAATGCGTTCTCTGACCATAAAGTGATACTTTTCCCAATTTAGTACCAAGTTTGTCTCCTCGCATCGCTTAAGAACCCTGCACAAATTCGACAAACAAACACCAAAAGAGCAACCATACACAGAAAAATCGTCCATGACTACTTCTACCATTTCCTCTATAAGGTCAGAGAAAATAGACATCATACATCTTTGGAAAGTTGATGGTGCATTACATAGCCCAAATGGCATCCTTCGATATGATAAGGTCAGAGAAAATAGACATCATACATCTTTGGAAAGTTGATGGTGCATTACATAGCCCAAATGGCATCCTTCGATATGCAAAGGTCAGAGAAAATAGACATCATACATCTTTGGAAAGTTGATGGTGCATTACATAGCCCAAATGGCATCCTTCGATATGCAAAGGTCAGAGAAAATAGACATCATACATCTTTGGAAAGTTGATGGTGCATTACATAGCCCAAATGGCATCCTTCGATATTGCAAAGGTACCATACGGGCAAGTAAAGGTGGTTTTTTCTTGGTCGTTTGGGTGCATCGGTATCAGAAAAAAGCCGTTATAGCCATCCAGAAAATAGTAATATGGATGGTTAGCTAACCTCTCCAGCATTTGGTCGATGAAAGGGAGGGGAAAGTGGACTTTTCTAGTAGTTGAATAAAGTTTTCGATAATCAATGCACATCCTATGACCGGTTATGGTCCTAGTAGGGATTAACTCTTCTCTTTCATTTTTTACGACTGTGATACCCCCTTTCTTTGGTACCACATGGACAGGAGATACCAAGTGCTATCACTGATGGGGTATATCACGCCGGCTTCCAAAAGTTTTAAATTTTTTTTCTTGACCACTTCCTTTAAGTTTGGGTTTAAGCGTCTTTGGTGTTCAATGGAAGATGTGTTTTCATCGTCTAACTAAATCCTATGAGTGCAAAGTGTTCGTGAAAGACCCTTGATGTCACTTAGTGAGTACCCAAGGGCTTTTCTATACTTTCTCAACTCCTTAAGGAGTGAATTTAGCTCATCATCACTTAGATCTTCATTCACAATAACCAGGTATGTGGAGTTGGGTCCCAAGAAAGCGTATCTTAGCCCACCCGGTAGTGGCTTGAGCTCGAGTTTCGGAGCATCAAATTCGCTCCAATCCCCGCGTATGCAAAGCTCGCCTGAGCTCGTTGCATCCTTATCGGCTTGACCCCGATATGCTTCTTCTTTTGTTCCCCAGGCGATCTTATGCCTTCCATGCTCGAGGTGTTCGGGAAATTCATCATCTTCAGCAGCTTTTCTTGCATCCAGATGCATGACATAGACTTCACTTTCTTGCTATATATCCATGCTGCTTTTTCTCCTTTGTCAAAGCAATTAGCAGCGGGTCCTTCAAAGAAAGCTCTTCAAAAAGCTCATCGTTTAGCTTATCCAATGTGTCTACCCAGAAGACTTTCCCTCCTAGGGTAGGCTTCTTCATCACTTCTCTTATATCAAACTTGAAGATGATGTCCCTTCCAAGATTCAGCTCAATCTTTCCTCTCTTCACATCGATCATTGCCCCTGCCGTAGCTAGGAAAGGTCTGCCAAGGATAAGAGGATCTCTTGGTTCTTCATTCATTTCGAGCACCACAAAATCGGTTGGTACCTCGATATCGCCAATCCGGATGGGAACGTCTTCGAGTAGTCCCTTGGGTAATCTCACGGATCGGTTTGCCAGTATCAATGATATTCGACTTGGCTTGTAGGTTGTAAAGCCGAGTCTCTTAGCTATTGACAGTGGCATGAGGCTCACACTTGCCCCAAGATCACAAAGGCAGTTGTTGAATGTTAGGGGACCAATTGAACATGGAAGGGTGAAACTTCCTGGATCTTCCAACTTGTTTGGAACTACTTTCTTCTGAATAATGGCGCTGCACTCATGTGTCATTACCACCATGCCTTGGAGTTCTTTTGTCCTTGCAAGGATTGCATCTTTAATGAATTTTTGTAATGGTGATACCAATGCCGAAGCATCCATGAGGAGCATGGTGAGTTTCACTTTCCTCAAATGCTCTTCAAATTGTGCCATGTATTTCGCGAGGAGTTCTTTTTTGAATCTTCCCGGAAAAGGGTAAGGAGGCTTTTATATGCAGGAGAAACAAACCGTGGCTCTTTGGGTTTCTCACAACGGACAGCCGGTTTCGGCTTGATCCCGATATTTTGTTCCCTGAGTTTGGTGAAGAGCTGGTCTTCTACGCTCTCTTGAACTTCTTCTACCTCGCTGTCAACTTCTGATTTTTCAAAACTACCCCTCCCCCCAACTTGTATTTCAGCGTCCTCGCGTAGTGGCGGAGCTTGAACTCTTGGAGGTAAGACTTTTCCACTTCGTAGAGTTACGGCTTGGACATAGGCTGGTTTTGGAGTGGCTTCATAATGCATCAGTTGTTGGATTAGCCAGAGATGTGCTTCCTGTTTGTCCAACCTTGTATTGATCGATTTAATTTCCTAGTTGCTACTGCAATGGCTTTGGACTAGCTGAGTGAGCAGGTTTTTAATATCTGATTCTTGTGGTTGTGGTGGATAGTAACCATACTGTCCATAAGGAGTTTGAGCATATGGTGGAGCATATGGGTGTTGTTGATGGTAATATTGAGGAGGAGGAGTGTAAGTTTGTTGGGTGTATGCATTAGCATTGCACGGCGGAGATAGCTGAGGATGTATAGCCGAAGTTGTAGAGTCCCCTGATTGTCTTTGTCCGTGGTTGTTGTTTGTTTCCCCATATCGGCCAGTTTCCGTCGGGATTACCCCGATACTTGCTATTTTAGCGTCTTGGACGTGTTGTCCCTTTAGCAAAGCGTCCAAACGGGCTTGTAATTGCATTACCTCGCTTTCCCTCTGCCTGTTCAGCTCTGTTGTTTCCTTGTCAATGTCATCCTCGTAATTACTATCACTTGTAGCCATATTCTCGTCGAGGTTCATCCCATCATCCACGTCTTGGCCAAGGAAGATCTCGTTGCTTGCAGTATCCAGCTGATCCTTATATTTCTTTGACACACCTTTGTATAGGATACTGAGTAGTGAAGAATTTGAGTAGCCGCGATGAGGGCATTTGAGTGTATAGCCTTTCAAACGGTCCCAAGCTTCACTGAATCGTTCATCTTCGAGTTGTGTTAACGTGGAGATCTCAAGTCGCAGTTTTGATGTTCTTGACATTGAGAAAATTTTCTTGAGGAAGGCTCGTTTACATTCATCCCAAGTTGTTATAGATCCCGGTTTGAGTGTCTTTTCCCATTGGTGAGCTCTTCCTCCAAGTGAAAATGGAAAAAGTCTTAACTTGAATCCAGCTTCCGAGATTCCTTCTTGTTTTGTCAAAGAACAAATCTTCTCAAAATCATCAAGGTGGTCCAAGGGGTCTACCATGGCATCACCCTGATATTTGTTGTTCCGGACCATGGCAAGCATACTACTCTTTATCTCGTATCCAGCATCACCCGGTGGGGGAATACTGATTCTTGGTCTGTAGTTGCTTGGTGAGTCACATTCTCCGATGAGACGGTACTGACGCTGTGTATCGGTCTGATCCCTTTGTACGTCATTCGTCTCGGCTTGTTCGTGTTGAGCGTTTTTTATTTGATCTTTGTGGTAGATGTACCTGCCAGAAGTTCTCAAGAAATGTAGTTAGTGTCTGAAAAGAAAATAAAGTCTTAGTCTTGCTAAGAATCTGAAACGGAATACTCAAAATCAACCCAAATCGGAAACGGCGCCATTTGATAAGTAATTTTTCTGGTGCTTCTACTTAGTCAATGACCCACTACTTAAAACCGAATGTAGTATAGGTTATGAGTCTTATCAATCTGATGGGAATGTTCAAGCTACTGCATTTATGAGATCCTTTTACAAGCTAAGAAAGATTTAACGGTTTAAGAGGGGAGAATCTATCACCCTAACTGTGGCGACCCAACCCGATAATCCTAACCAGGCCGGCTGTCCCGAGTCTAACTCTAACCAGATTCCATACTTAGCATATTTTTCAGATTTTTCCTAAACTTAAACAACGCATTCGATTCATAAAAAGCCCATTCTCATTGCATAATTATTCCAATCCAGATATAACAAAGGTTCATAAAACATAAACTAACTTAGCCAAATTCGTTCTAAGTCATAACAGAAATGCAAAGCCAATTATCCAGAAAATCTCATGATAAATAAACCCAGTCATAATCCAGTCATAATCCACTTCTTTCTTCATTGCCTTCAAGTCCGCCTTCAAGACTAAACGTCCCGGATAACATCTTTACCTGCACACTACACACATAAGAGAGGCATAAGCATTATCACAAATGCTTAGTGAGTACGGTCATCCCGTACCACCAGC
>JAHZTW010000002.1:91845430-91871109 GCA_020283515.1 Alliaria petiolata
GATAGAGAGATAGGCGTGGGGAACAAAGTATTTATACATGAAAGAGGAAAAACCTAAAACGTTGGGACCACTTTCCCGAAATGGTACTCTTTTGGACTGTACTGAATCGGCTTCACGTCGTGGGAAGCATGCAATTATGCCATCTCCTTGTGATTCTTCGAGCAGTCTCCATATCGGGCAAGTGCTTCGGGATCATGTCGTGGTGACTTGTCTTCCTCTCCACTTGGATCGGGGATTTCCAGTTGCATTGCTCCGATATGCGTCTTCATAGAATCCTCTTGCTGGATCTTCGTTCGGGGGTGCCTCTTTCGGGACCAAGTCGTTGCTACTCATCGAGGTTCATCATGCGCTTGTCCATATCGGCCAAGGGGCCGTGATCCGTGATCGATATCATCTGTTCACCCTCCTTTCGGGATCTCTCTCCTTGATTTCTTCTTCGGACCATCCTCATTCATAAAGCACCTGAGAAAACACTCCAAACATGCAAGAATATGCAAATACCTAACCTAATGCATCTAGACCTAACATGAGTGAAAACGTGATAAAAATAAGATTAAAGTGCATGAATGGGGTCCTAACTAGAGTGAAATGTATGCTAAAAACATGCAACTTACAGAGATATCAACACCCCCAAACTTGCCTTTTTACTTGTCCTCAAGCAAAAGCCAACCGGAGGGGTGAGGTTTTAAAAGAAAAGGTGTAAGTTTGGATCCAAAACGCCATTTAAAAGAAATCAATTCAATGTCTAAGTTCAGGTTTCTAGGATGCATGTTGAATTCTACCTAACCAAAAAGCCTTGGCCACACTTATCGCAACAACAAGCAAAATCAATCTCAACTTAGATGCACATTTAAATTCTCAATTCCCATTCTAATTCATTAGAAAATTTAAAGCGTGGATCTCATTCTTGCCTATCAATCAACTCACTTGGTTCAGGGTAAGGTCACGAGCTAAAGATGAACTCGTAATGCGAACGGGTTAAATGTTAGAGAAGGGATTACTCATGAAAGGAATCTTCTTAAAGCAAAATGCTAAGGGTAAAAACCAATGGATGCATACATGGGTGAATTCTTCTCCTTTGGATGAAGAAAAGGAGAAGAATCGAGAACTGAATGGCCGTTTGACATAACAAATAAGGAATATCAAGATGCTCTCTAAAGGAAAGAAAGATCTTGATAAACTTCTGACCATGGGACAATCAGGTAAAGAAATTTATAGTCTGGGTTTTCATGGAAAGAGTTCAGGAAATCAAACGAAGTTTGTTAAGCCTACGTCAGAAGCATACAGGTCATTCACATACCAATCAGCATGTCAAGCAGAGGATGGGACATTGTGAGTTACAGCAAAAAGCTACACCGTCTACAATGCTCAAGCAGAATAAGTCAAACCAGCGATCTGTGCCCATGAGTGAGTACTACAGAGAAGGAAGACTGTCGGGTTGTTACTATTGTGGCAAACCAGGACACATCAAGGCTCGTTGTTATCTCCTGCAGAGCAAGTTTTACTGGGATAACAGAAGGTCTAACCAGGGTTGGATGCAGAAAAGAAAATCTAACAAAGCTATGGCGTATATTGTTGTTATTACTGCTCAGGAATCTGAGAAAACAGCGTGGTACTTTGACAGTGGATGCTCCAGACACATGACATGTGGTCTTGATAGCCTTACAAGACTCGAAAACATCTTAGCTGGGAAGGTCACGTTTGGTGGGGGAGCCAGAGGGCGGATCAAAGGGAAGGGAGAGACCTCTGGTCCACACAAACCAGAGCTGGTCGATGTATACTTCGTGGATGGACTAAAAGCTAGCCAGATCAGCATAAGCCAACTTTGTGATGAAGGTCTTTCAGTGTTGTTCACACGCACGGATTGCAAGGCATTGGATTCCATAGGGAATATCAGGATGCAAGGAATTCGCTCGGGAAATAATTGTTACATGTGGAAAGCCCAGGAGAGGTGCTACTCCTCTGTGAAAACGAGTGATTTGCATATGTGGCATCAGAAGCTCGGCCATATGAATGTGCGAACGATGATTCAGCTCGCAGATAAATAACTTGTACCGGGTATGCCTAGAATAAAATCAGAACCCAACTTTGTATGTGGACCGTGCACTCAAGGCAAGCAAGTCAAAGTACCACACAACTATGTACCAGATATCCAAACCAAAAGTGCTCTGGACTTGATTCATATGGATTTGATGGGCCCGGTTCAAATCGAGAGCATTGCTGGTAAGAAATATGCCTTTGTGTTAGTTGATGATTTCACAAGATACACTTGGGTACGGTTTCTGAGGGAGAAGTCTGAAACCTTTGAAAGTTTCAAGATTCTATCATTACAAGTGAGTAATGAAAAGAAAAGAGGTATTAAGACCATCAGAAGCGATCATGGGGGATAATTTCATAATGAATCGTTTGATCGTTTATGTGGTGGCATGGGATAGTTCATCAGTTCTCAGCACCATGAACACCTCAGCAATATGGCGTTGTTGAAAGAAAGAATCGAATTCTCCAAGAGATGGCATGTGCCATGCTTCATGGGAATCAGGTGGCCAAGCATTTCTGGGCTGATGCTTTAAGTACGGCATGCTATGTCATAAATCAAGTCATGTGCGGAAAGGGACAAATATGACTCCATATGAGATGTGGAAAGGGAAGACACCAACCGTGACCTATTTCCATGTTTTTGGCTGCACCTGTTACATTCTGAACGACAAGGATCACCTTGGTAAGTTTGATGCCCGAAGCTCTGAAGGGATCTTCCTTGGATACTCAGGTCATAGTACATCGTTCAGGGTCTATAATAAAAAGGCAAGACAGGTGCAGGAAACAGTTAATGTGATGTTTGATGATGTCAATACTACGAGGTTACACTTTAAGAATGACCATGAGGATATCAACCCAACAAAGTCAAGATCTAATTCGGGTGAAGATCGATCACAAGAGAAGCAAGCTGGACCTGATGATAAGCCTGGTTCAGATTGTTTAGAGGAAATTTAGAAGAGTGATAAGTCTGACTCAGAATCTGATGAAGAAGCTGATCAGCAGAATGTGGAGACAGATATCAAAAACAATTCACGTGCTCAGGAAGTCAAACTTCCCAGAAATCATTCAAAGGAACACGTCATTGGTGAACTCACGGGAGATCGAATAACTCGCCAGGTGAAGTTAGATTTCAAGAAAATGGTCAGGTTCGCATGTTTTGTCGCCATGTTAGAACCAAAGAATCACAAGGAAGCACTAGTGGATGAATATTGGATCAAGGCAATGCAGGAAGAGCTAGAACAGTTTGAGAGAAATGAGATGTGGCTCTTGGTTCCTAGACAACCTAGTGGAAACGTAGTGGGCACCAAATGGGTATTCAAAAACAAGAGTGATGAGCACAAAAATGTTGTCAGAAACAAGGCTCGGCTGGTTGCTCAAGGGTACTCACAAGTGGAAGGCATGGATTTTGATGAGACATTTGCACCAGTGGCAAGACTTGAATCAATACGGTTACTGGTTGGAATGACGTGTCACAAGAAATTCAAGCTGTATCAGATGGATGTCAAGAGTGCATTCTTGAACGGACTCTTACAAGAGGAAGTCTTTGTTGAACACCCAAAGGATTTTGAAAATCCTGAACATCCACACTATGTTTACAAGCTCCATAAGGCCTTATATGGTCTCAAGCAAGCACCAAGAGCCTGGTATGAGAGGCTGACGACCTGCATGATGGATCACGACTATCAGAGGGGCAGTGTTGATAAAACCATGTTTACATTGGAAAACAAAGAAGGGTTTATGGTGGTATAGATATATGTGGACGATATAGTGTTCGGTGCAACTAGACAAGTACTTGTTGATGTGTTTGTTAAGACCATGACAAAAGAATTTGAAATGAGCATGGTGGGGGAGTTGAAGCACTTCCTGGGATTTCACATCCAACAAGCTGATGATGGGGTCTTCATTACACAGAGCACGTATGCCAAGAATCTGATATCTTGGTTTGGTCTAGAGGCAAGCAAAGTGGCCAAGACTCCAATGGCTACAATGACTAAACTATCACGGGATGAACAAGGAGAGGATGTGGACACTCGTCTGTACTGAGGGATGATTGGAAGTCTGCGGTATCTTACTGCCAGTCGGTCTGATCTCAGCTTAAGCGTTGAAATCTGTGTGAGGTATCAGGCTAATCCGAAAGTGTCACATCTACAAGCTGTCAAGTGGATTCTCAAGTATGTCAAGGGGACAGTTAACATTGGACTGTTTTACACAAAGGATACAAACCAGAATCTGGCGGGGTACTGTGATGCAGATTGGACAGGTTGTTTGGATGACCGGAGAAGCACAAGTGGTGGATATTTCTTTCTGGGTAACAACTTGATATCCTGGCACAGCAAGAAACAAAACAGTGTCTCCTTGTCCAAGGCTGAAGCCGAATACATAGCCCTTGGTAGTGGTTGTGCACAACTCCTATGGATGAAGCAAATGACTGCTGACTATGGTATGGAATCTCAATCTCTGTTAATTCATTGTGACAATGAGAATGCAATTAACATTGCTAAAAATCATGTTCAGCATTCTCGTACTAAACACATAGATATCACGCATCATTTCATTTGTGAATTGGTTGAGGAGAAACTGATTGAATTGATCATGTAGGCACTGAATATCAACTGGCTGATATGTTTACAAAACCTTTGGACTTTAATCGATTTATCAATCTGAGGAAGTCCATTGGAATATGTGAAATCTAATCTGATGTGTGAGTTCATGTGATCTTAGATAGGAACGGGTACAGGGATGAGCTCAGCGAAAAGCATAACATTGGTATCAAACTCGTCTCCTGTCTATGTAGAGTTCAGTGGAAGAAGGTTGTCTGTCATGCTGTCATTCACTGACCAATACTAAGAGAGGACATGTGTGGACTGATCGTACGAACTGGAGGGTGATATGAGGTCATGACTGATCCCATGAACAAAAAAAAAAAAAAAAAAAAGAAGGGAAACAAAAAAAAAAGAAGGGGGATCAGTCTAAGTAAACCTCAAGTACACAATAACCCTTCTAACAGTCAACCTGAGATGCTTAATCAATGATGGTTAACTTTTTGTGGGTCGCCCCTCTTAAAAAGTTTTGAGTCGATTGGTTTTATGCGTCTTCCTCATGAAGAAAATTGGTGTATGTGTCTGATAAAGGCATGATAGTGTGAAAGACTAGCCACTGAATCCAGGAGACATTATCTTCAAGTAGTATTAACCTGATGTTGTACCTGATACTCATTCTGGATCATTAGGGGGATGTCTGTTTAGAAACACACATCATATATAAGGTATCCACACAAGAGGTAAAATTTTGGTTAATTTCGGTTTGGGTCCCTCAACTTGCACATACAATGAACATGGTCATGGTTGTGGTGTTGATGAGAAATCTGATCGAGTGCTTGGGTGAAATACTCTTTTTGTCATAATGGATCAGATGATGATTCAATTACTAATAGTCTAACCCCGGTTGTGAGTATTTGTGATTGTTCTAAGTTTAGCTTATTACTTATCTTTGATTTGGTGGGCTTAACTATGATTAGTGAGTAGTTTCTTAGGAACTTGGGGATGGGTTAGATTTAGGGTTTTCTAATGGTTCAATCTTGCAATCTAGGTTAGATTCTTTCATCTCTCTTCTTATTAAGGAGTTCTTAATGCCAAATAGCTAATCTTTTGCTATTTTGGATCATAAGCATTTCACACACCCACCAAGTGTTTGATGAAATGCTTGAACCACTTTTTAAGAGATTTACATTCCTAGCCTAAGACATTAGTTGCCTAGGGTGTTTATCATGCCATTTAGACTCATGTTTAATGCTTGCTAATAATTTTAATGCTAACACATCATTAGTTCATTAAGGTGATTAGGAAAGGGATTAGTACCACACATCATGGATTAGTCTTAATTAGTGTTCTAGGCATAGAGAAAGCTTGTTTGAGTTGCTTAAATGATTGCAAGGTTGGCCATTTAGATGCCCAAATCAATGATTCCATCCCTAGGTTTCGTTTTTAGTATTTTGTCAATCTTGATTAGTAGTAATTAAGGCTTAGTTTCATATAATTGAACTTGTAGTGTCTTTCTTAGGTTGTAGTTGCTTTTTAATCCTTGCTTGTCACCTTAAATCTTTTAATTTAGCTTAGCTTAAACCAAACTTTGCATTCTTACTGAATCATCTCCCAAAATGGATTGATACCTCAAATATTGCAATGATATCAGCAATTGAGAAAAATTGCTTACAAGACCAAAAAAATCTTGTTTCAATTTGGCGCCGTTACCATATTAGGATTGTTTGATCACTAGGATTTAAGTTTAGTTTGAGACTAAGCTTTCTTTTGTTTTTGTTTGTTTGGTTACTAACTGTCTTTCAAGTGTTTGTTCTTTTTGCAAGGCACGATCATAAGGGAGAAAGCATGGATTCAGATATAGCTTCAATGTTGAAGGCTATATTAGAGAATCAAGAGAGAGGGATGGCTTGGGACCCCACAAGCCACCATGGCTTTGAAAGCTCATCCACTTATCAAGGAGGACTTTTGGATGGAGACTTTGCTCAAGAGAACCAATATGGATATGGTGAGAGATACCAATCTTAGGACATGGAGTATGATCAAGGAGCAACCTATTCTTCTCAAATATCTAATGATGAAGAGAACCTCAACTTGATGAAGTTGATTTTGGAAAAGCAAGAGAAGTTTAATGAGAGCATTATCATGCTTGACTTCACAATAGGCACTCCTACTCCATGTTCAAGAGTTGTTGCAACATCACATGTGGAGTCCATCAACACCAAAATTACCCAATGGAATGAGGAACAAGAGGATGAAGCTCACATAAATGATGAACTCCAACAATAAGCTGAAGGGTCTATAGAAGAACTTGAAGCTCTTCTTTGATGCAATGTTGATGAGAATCTTGTTATAAGATATGAAGATCCTTGTGAAGGTGATTTGGTTGTTGATTGCATAGGGAATGCAAGTGAGAGCTCAATTGTTGAGAAAGAGCTCTCAACCAAGAAGGAAACACATGTGAAACACATTTCCAAGATGGAGAAAAAGGATAGTCACATTGAAGAAGCCTCCAAGGAGGGTGAAGAAGAAGAATCTCCAATAGCACAACCATTTGCCAAGTATCTTGGTTTAATCTCCACCAATGAAGAGAGCATTGATGATCCATGGAAGTTATCCTTTGAGGAGGTTAGGATGCAAGAGTTTAGGGGATGGTTCTATGATGAGTATGATCCCGGTGATCCGACCTTCAATATGTCGAGCTAAAGACTTAAAAACAAGCGCACTTGGGAGGTATTCTCATGTTTATCCTAGTAAAAGGGATGTCGGAGGTCATGGAGCATGGTACAAGGTCGAATTTGCCCAAGGAAAAGTCTCCAAAGCTTCCTCTAACTCCACTCCTCCTCCTCTTCACGTTTTTAAGGTATCTCCACCTCCTTTGTATATATTTTCTTTAGATTTTCGTTTTTGTATCTTGTCATGTTGATTGAGGTCTCCCTTGGACTTTTATTACACAAGAGACTGTGTAATTTAAGTTTGAGGGAGAGGTTGAGAGATTTGACACGTGTTTTGTGATTCTTATTTTCTTTTGCATACTTGAGTCTTATGCATTCATCTAAAGCATAGAAAAACCCAAAAATTTGAAAATTTTGAAAATTTTCCAAATAATAATCATTTAGATGTTGCATTTGCATTATAGGATTGAGTCTAGTTGCATTTCATATAGGTTTGCACTCATTTGCATTGGGAGCAATGATGAGCTTTTCCTTGTAGAATGTTAACTCATGTAATCAATTCAATGCCCTATTTAGTAGTTCTTTGATGCCCTTGAACAAGTCTTGAAATTAAGGATGCACCATGTTTGGATCATTTCACTTGTCACTTAGATCTTAGTCGAAATATGGTCTTGAATTTGATAACCAACTCTACTCACTTGAACTAAATTTTGACATCTAATTATCATGCCTTGCATTGAATGTGAATTCATGGATAATATACATATTTGAGCTTTCTTACTCACTTTGTCACTCTCTTGCTAGCTCAAGTAGTACTCCCACCTTACCTTACCTCCTTTGAAGCCAAATATTCTAGAGTAAATACTTGTGAGGCCTTATTTTGATTGAACTTAGCATAAAGTGTTAGGTTTGAGACGACAAGTCTAGGCTCTCTTGTAGATTCTAGCTCTTGCATTTTGGGGCTAGTTATAGGCTAAGGATTTGGGGTATGGGTCATGGTATTGCTTGGCGCTTTAAAACGAAATTATATGCTTGCTTTTGGCATGTTGAGTTGTGGAAATGAGTAGAAAGAACAAGGGTGATAAGAGGCTTGAAAGGAAATAAGGGAAGCATAGTTTGAAATGGTGGGTCTTGTGTGATTAAATGTATATCTCTAAGTTTGAAGAGTTATAGGTAGCCTTAAGAAGAGAAAAAGAAAAAAATCAAAAGATCCAAAAGGCCAAAGAAAAGAAAAAGGCCACCTAGGAATAAAAGGAAGAGCTAAGTTGTTATAAGATCACACCATTCGCTATGAGATAAAGGTTGAAGAAGATTCCCCTCAGAGCTTTAAAAGAAGAGATTCATGGGTTTTGCAATGCACAAATAGCCTTGGGAGAAAAGGGTAGCTTTAGAAGGTTGAGTGAGCTTAAAAAGAAATAATGAGAGGGGTTTAGGACCATTGATAGCATTATGGGTAGATGAGAGTCTAGTCTTGTATGCATCACTTGTCTTTTACCTTTAGCATTATGCATAAAGTTCAATCTTCTTTGAGTGAGACCCTTGTTTGCAATGGAAGCCACATGAATTGAGATCATTCTTATCTCAAAACCTAGTCCCTTAGCCAAATGAATTCACTTGCATTGCATTGACATGATTCACGGTTTGCAATAAATGAATGTTAAAGAGTTGGTTGGATAGGGAGACTTATCTAGATTTAGATCTTTGTGCATTTGATTGTTGTGATGATCATGGCTAACTCTTTTGGAGTAGGATTAATTCAAATGCATCTTAGAATTAAGAACTAGGACATTGAGTTGATTATGTTTGTTGGAATTCTTGGATATTGAGCTCCCACTTTCAAACCTCTCTCTTAGATTTGTCATGTTTGTTTGCTTGAGGGCAAGCAAAAGGCAAGTTTGGGGGAGTTGATATACTCATAAATTAGCATATTTTAGCATTATTTTAGATAGCTTTGCATGTTCTTTTGCATTCATTTAGCCACTTTTATTCCCATTTGCATACATATTAGAGTTTAGTGAGTGTTAGCTTAGGTTGTTGCATATTTGTACATATTGAGTCTTTATTAGGTTTTTTGGAGGCTTGGAGGACCATATGGAGTCTCATGGATGATCAAGAGGAGGAAGAGAAGCAGCCAAATGAGAAGCAAAAGTCTTTTAGAAGCATATCGAGCATTTGGAGGCGGGAAATGTATGTGTCCGTAAGAAGGCCTTGCACTGAGATTCAGACTCTGAAGCCTTCTTAAGCGTTGTAGAGGACCCAGAGTGCTTTCTAGTGCCGTTGGAATCAAGTCATTCGGACCCGTGGTTAGAATGTTACATCGATTTTGGTTCGGTTCGACGTGTTGGATCGACGAGCTGCTCGAACCACTCATCCAGGGGTTGGGTTCGACGACTTTGTTCGACGAGCTGCTCGAACCAAACAACCAGGGGTTCAGTTCGACGACTATGTTCGACGAACTCGTCGAACCACAGCACCAGGGGTTCAGTTCGACGACTTTGTTCGACGAACTCGTCGAACCACAGCACCAGGGGTTCAGTTCGACGACTTTGTTCGACCAACTCGTTGAACTGAACCCAGACGATTTCTTTCCGGGTACTAATCAGATCAGACGAAGACTTTCCGTTCCGATTCAGCCTTCGTGCCCTTCATGAAGTTTGTAGGTAATTGAATCATCTTTCTTTTGAAGGTGGTTTTCATGTCATTATGAGCCGTGGTTAGGGCGATATGACAATTTCCGCAAGACTGCTACCTCGGGTCAAAACCCGGTTTGTTCCGGGTTGACCCGGTTTGACCTCCTTCCCTATAAATACTTAAAAACCTAATTTTTATGCATCTTCTCTTGTGCTTAAACAGAAAAAACGCCCCTTTGGGGTTTTGAGGAGATTTTGATATTTCTTTTAAGTTTAATTCAATTAGATTCTTGTTTCTTCCAATCTTTCTTAATTTTTCTTCTCTAATCATGTTTAGCTTATTACTTATCTTTGATTTGGTGGGCTTAACTATGATTAGTGAGTAGTTTCTTAGGAACTTGGGGATGGGTTAGATTTAGGGTTTTCTAATGGTTCAATCTTGCAATCTAGGTTAGATTCTTTCATCTCTCTTCTTATTAAGGAGTTCTTAATGCCAAATAGCTAATCTTTTGCTATTTTGGATCATAAGCATTTCACACACCCACCAAGTGTTTGATGAAATGCTTGAACCACTTTTTAAGAGATTTACATTCCTAGCCTAAGACATTAGTTGCCTAGGGTGTTTATCATGCCATTTAGACTCATGTTTAATGCTTGCTAATAATTTTAATGCTAACACATCATTAGTTCATTAAGGTGATTAGGAAAGGGATTAGTACCACACATCATGGATTAGTCTTAATTAGTGTTCTAGGCATAGAGAAAGCTTGTTTGAGTTGCTTAAATGATTGCAAGGTTGGCCATTTAGATGCCCAAATCAATGATTCCATCCCTAGGTTTCGTTTTTAGTATTTTGTCAATCTTGATTAGTAGTAATTAAGGCTTAGTTTCATATAATTGAACTTGTAGTGTCTTTCTTAGGTTGTGTTTTGTTTTTAGTCCTTGCTTGTCACCTTAAATCTTTTAATTTAGCTTAGCTTAAACCAAACTTTGCATTCTTATTGAATCATCTCCCAAAATGGATTGATACCTCAAATATTGCAATGATATGAGCAATTGAGAAATTGCTTACAAGACCAAAAAAATCTTGTTTCACGTTCCCAAAAACAAACATTGGTCGCCACTTCTTCAAATTATGCAGAGATTATTGCGCTTCATGAAGCATGTAGAGAATGTGGATGGCTCTGATCTATAGCTCATCATATACAAGAAGCAAGTGGAATAATCACAAATAAAGAACCCAACAAAAGTGTTTGAAGACAATGCTTCTTGTGTCGCTCAAATTAAAGAAGGTTATATCAAGTGTGATAGAACGAAGCATATCCCTCCAAGATTTTTCTCTCATACTCAAGAGCTCGAAAAGAATAAAGAAGTGGATATTCAGTATGTTCGTTCAAGTGACAACGCAGCTGATCTCTTCACAAAGGCGCTTCCTACTACAACATTCAAGAAGCATGTTCATAGTATTGGAATGCGGCATCTACGAGATTTGTGTAGAGAAGATGAGATCAATCATTTCCAGGGGAGTTTGTTGTTGATGTACTCTTTTTCCTTTGTCATGATTCTTTATCCCACTAGATTTTTCCTTGAAAATAATTTTAACGAGTCACTACGCAACTTCACAATGATGGATATTCAAGAAAGAGCGTCATTGCACTCTTTTCTCGTGTCATGGTTTTTATCCCAAATGGGTTTTTCCATGATAAAGTTTTTAATGAAGCAGTACGTAATACGGTATTGATGATGAATCAAGGGGGAGTGTTGTGATAATGATGATGACTCACCATCAATTGATACTTGTCACCAAGCCTCAAACCTCTCTATGTGCTCCATAGGGTGCTCATGAGGAAGACCATGAAAAGGATGATGAGCCACAAGTGTGTAGTAATAAGGCTTCAGCTCGAAGTCATTCCTCTGAAAAGGAGGTGAGCGAATTGCAGCTCTATTAGCATAGAACTGATCAGCCCTGTTGTAGTCTTCAAGTGTTCTCCCACGACCAGCATTCCCAGGTGGTACCTGTAATACCCCCGGTTCAGAGTAGGACCAGTCTGACCGGAGATGCTACAAAATGTCGAGGTTCACTCGATAAGTCAGCCCGTCCTAGTACGAGTCTAAGCATGAGGCCGTCTGATCAGGTTAGCTCGAACCCTCTCGACCAAGGCCTAATGCTTTTCAACCCGTACCTCAATCTTGAGTTGTGATAGTCCGGACTAGACAAATATCATTAAGCAAGCTCAAGTTCATAAAAACGTACTTGTTATTAATATTATAACATTCTTGAAAATATGTTCCTACAAACTATATAGATACTGCCGCGGCGGAAGGTTTACCCAAAAAGAGATTTAGTATATACTTTATTTCACAACCAAGTTTTACAAAAACCAATGCAACTCTACTCCGGTGTCCTAACGTTCCGCTCCGCTTACTAAGGCCGTCTACGGGTTACCTGTAAGAAGGAAAAAGGGGAATGAGTAATCTAAGATTAGTCAGTGAGTCCAGGAGCCTCTAGCAATATAAAACCCAAGAAAACTCCCAAAGAAAAAGCAATCAAGCAAACAAACAATAGCCGAAGCAACATACGAAAATAAATAACCGAAGCAACGTAAGAAAATAAATAGCCGAAGCATGCAATCCTAGTTCTATATGCAAGCGCTAGACTATATGCAAAGGTTCTACCACTTTTGCACAAAACCGCGTTCTCACAACGCACACACATTACCACACTCGCGTGGACATAGAGATCTCTAAGTCGGTCGGATCCCCTCGCGAACACCCTGCACTTGACCATCACAAAGATAAGCCAAGCCGGAACATCACTCTCACGAACACCCTGCACTTGACTATCACCAAGACAAGCAAAGCCGGAACATCGTTACCCGGGAGCTCCTCGGTCGGTTCACATCTCGGTGGGGTTTCCGATCACACCGTCACTAAGTCTTCCCATTTTAGCAGTCGTTAGCTAATAATGGGGACGGCGTACTTCCGACCACACCGTCACTAAGTCATGAAGGGCATCACACCAATCAACATGACTCCGCAGTATAATGGAGTCACGCACATTATACTTCACACCGCGTTGATCCACACTTGATCAAACGCCAACACACCTCCACACAACCTCCAAGAAGTTAGCGCCCTAGAGTGATGGCAAAGCCAGAACTTTTCTAGTCCCAACTCTCGTTTTTGGTTACAAGCCTTACACGCTTGAACCTCGCTCATGCACGTTCATTACAACACCGCATACATGACCTTCCAGCCACGCAACGGATTTTACCAGAAATCTTACACTCGCTCATTTAGTGAAGGAACATGCAAGTGGATCTGAGATCCGGCAGTCCTTACACCCTTCTTACCACTCGGTAAGGATGATAACAGGTCCCACGGACATGCATCAAACTGTTACCTCACCCAACGGGTTTCGCAGCGCAGAGATCCAGTAGATCTGAGGCTAAACCTGCACCAAAACGTTAGTATACCCTCGGATCTACACGGATCTGAGCTTCCCTGCAACACACATTAGCCACACACATACATACAAGCATATAACCTATTCTACCGAGGCTAGTGTTGCATTACAACGCAGATCTGAGATCTACGCTGCATTACAAACAGCAACCGCGATAGTCCACCTCTACCGGGACTCACCTTGAACTGACGAAACTTCCACAAACTCTTCAGATCTATGCACTCATTGTCACACAACACTCAGATCTAAGACCTAATACTTCGCTTACTCACTTAAACGTAGATCCGAACACTCTCTCACAAAACCGAACTAACTCTCTTCTTTTCTCTCACGAACTCACTCTCTTTTCTTCTCTCTTTCTTTCTCTCTTACACACACTCTAGCACGCCTAGGATGGTAACAAATGGGGTGGGATGAGGGTTAAAGGGCTTTATATAGAGTTTCTCCACCAATGGGGTGTTAACACCTTACCTTCTCTCCTCCAACCAATAAGAAAACGCCACTACTCCACCTAGTTATCCTTATCTCTTCCCATCCAATGCGAAATAAGCATGTGTTTGTTATGGCTCATTCATTTCTCCTTAGTCCCGAAGTAATGGATTATACACCTATCTTCATCCCGCGTTCACTCCGTTTGGCTCCTTTCGGATCACAAGTGCGTCTATCGACTTCCTCCGGAATTTTGACGGTTTTCTTTAGTAGATAGGCTCATCTTAGGCTTAGTATGAGTTACCCAAAATCTCGAGTTGATAGGTTTATGACCGAGTTGATTTTTCCTATCCTCAACTCGTTTCGCTGCTCGGACGCATCTATCGCACTGTCCGATTTTTAAAGAACTCGGCAGAATGTTTCTTGGAGAAATTCTTCTTCCACAGTCTTCACTAAGGTCTTGGCTACCTTCATGCAAAATCACATAATTTTTAAAATTGTACCGAGGGGTCTCCATAACTGAAAGCTCTTTCCGGGTCGTTTAGCTCTCTGACAGAGTTATTACATTCCCCCCCCCTTAAATAGAATTCGTCCTCGGATTCTTAAGCTTGGGATGGTTCTCCCTGCTCCGTTGCCGCATTTGTCTTAAAGAACTCCGGGTACTTCTCCTTGAATCGCTGCTCATCCTCCCATGTGACCACCATTCGATTTTGTCTTCCCCAAAAGACTTGTATTTGAGGAATCTCTATGTTCTTTAGTTTTCGTATTCTTCTGAGTCCTATCTTGAGAGGTCCTTCTGGATAGGTCAAATCCGTTTGTAGTTCTTCTATCCTCTCAGACTCGATTGCTTCCGGGTCTCGAATATGTTTCCGTAACATTGACACATGAAACACCGTGTGTAGATTCATGTCCGATGGCAACTCCAGTCTATATGCTACTTCGCCCACTCTTCCTTTGATCTAATATGGCCCGATATATCGCACTGCCAGTTTTCCTACTTTCCCAAATCTATCTTTTCTCTTCTGCGCAGATACTTTCAGGTATACCCAGTCTCCAACCTCGAATGTGACTTCTCGACGTCCCTTATCAGCGTACTTCTTCTGGCGTTCTTGTGCCTTCCTCATGTTTTTCCGAACAACTTGCAATCTTTACATTGTCTCGTCCACTATTGGAGGCCCAAACACTCTTCTTTCTCTGATTTCTGTCCAGCATAGAGGGGTTCGGCATGGTCTCCCATATAGAGCTTCGTATGGCGACATACCAATGCTCGCGTGATAGCTGTTGTTGTAAGAGAACTCGATCATAGGCAAGTAGTCTTCCCAAACGCCTCCCCAATCTAAGATACACAATCTTAGCAAGTCTTCCAATGTTCGGATCGTCCTTTCAGTATGCCCGTCTGTTTCCGGATGGAAAGCTGTACTGATATGTAGCTCGGTTCCCAATGCACCTTGTAGTGCTCTCCAGAATGCTGCTGTAAACCTCTGGTCTCGAATACATCTGCATATTCTCGAACTACCGGGATATCCTCCACCCTTAATTCCTCGTCCTTATCCTCCTCAACCACCCGAATGGCAACTAAATACGCCTCCCCGTATTCTAGTTGCGTTACTACCCTGGCGGTTGCTACTATGGATACTACCGCACTAGGTTTAATCCCATAGTACGTCGTATCAGGTTTCTGGTTTTCTCTAAGGGTCACTCTCTCTTTTTCACAATCTAACTGAGCCTTATAACTAGATAGCCAATCCATCATGAGGATTACCTCGAAATGACCTAGGGGCATTTCTAACAGGTTTGCCTTAAAGGTTTTATTCCTAACCTCTATGGGTACTCCTATGACCATTCTAACTGCTCTAACGGGTTTATTAGTTAATACAGAAACACTCACATCCTCTCCGACCACAGGAATACTAAACCTAGACGCTACCTCGGGAGTCACAAAACTATGCGTCGCTCCCGAGTCGAACAAAATATGCGTGGGAATTCCACCAACATGTAGTGTTCCTACCGAACCAAGAAGAACGTAATTTAAAATGCAAACAATTAAACAAGCAATCACACGCAACACACAAGAGGGGGTTAGCGCCCGAACTATACATGTTATGGGACCGTTGGTCGGTCCTGCGGAGTCTAAGGCTACTCCCTCAAGAGCATAAACTCTGCCTGCTGAGGCTTGGCATTTGGCTAAAGGTCCGTTTGTCAATTGAGCCGACTCTTCGTGTATGTTCCTCCATTTTGACAGACAATTTGTTGCAAAATGACCTTTCTCTCCACAGAGATAACAAGTGACAAATGCGGAGAATTCGGCGGTACGGTTGCTAGGACAGTTTCTGGACATATGACCCTCTACTCCACAATTTAAACATTTCTTAACATGGTTCACCTGTCTTGGTTTGAAGTTTCCTCCTCCCCTAAATCTAGCACGGTAAGTTGGTCGGCCACGCCTATCAGATTGGATCGGTCTCGGGTTCGTAGTTGTGTCGGATGCTATGTTTCCTGCTGCCTTTTCTCGTAGCAAGTAAGCCTCCACATTCACAGCCCTTTCTATGGCTTCATGCGGGTTAGTGAAGGTTACCGATTAGAGTCGGCCTCCTATCTCTGGATTCAGTCCTTGCATAAATTGCCTCGCCAATGCTTTGTCGCTTATGTTGCAGTAAGTGGCGTATCGCTGGAGTCTCATAAATTCAGCTTCATACTCCCTCACGGTTTTATCCCCTTGTTCCAGTCGGAGAAACTCTTGAGTTAATCTATCGCGAGCTTCAGGCGGAAAGTACTTCTGTTCGAACTCCTCCCTGAACTTTTCCCATGAGGTGATAGTGTAGCTAGTCTGTCGGTCGATGCTGCTCCACCAGTTTAGCGCCTCCTTCTCCAGATAACACACGCCCACATCCTTCTTGAACTCCGATGGGCACCTTGTTGCCGCAAAGTTCTTCTCCATACATAGTAGCCTAGCATCGGCCTCATATGGGTTTGGGATTCCTTCAAATCGGTAGGTTCCTAGAGACTTCATAGTAGTTACTATTTTCAGGAAGTCTGGTGTTGGTGCGGTTCCAGCACTGGGGTCGGGTGTTATCTGCTTCAGAATCACCTTGGACAATAAGTCGTGCACCATGGCCAAAGTAGGGTTGGCTCGCTATGGCTCGTTTCCGTTGGTTGGGTTCGTAGGTTCAGTTCTTTCATGGTTGATACCACCATTTTCACCATTTTGGGGATTCGTCCGGGGCTGGGGCGGCTCTTGAGTTTTAGATGCGGCAGCGCTAGATCCGGGCGGACCTAAAGATAAAAAGGATGAATTCGAGGGTTCCCGCATCCATGAATACTCACTCCTTGAAGGCCCAGTTTCACTAGAAGTATGGCTTGATTTTGCTGTACGTTCCCCGTGTTCGTCACTCTGATTCGTATAGTTATCCCTTGATCCTGAGTTCCGTAATGGCTGATCTTCGTCTTGGCTCAATGACAAACCCCTCATCCTTTGCCCGCCTAGCCAACAGTCAAACATCTGCCACGGGTAACAAACTATTAAACAACCTACTGGGCGGAACGTACCGGATTACCTAAGTTGGTTTTTGCGACACCTTTGACTCGATAAAATATTGAAAACAGGCTTGTCCTGTGAGCATAATCCTAAAACCATGCTCTAATACCACCATTTGTAACACCCCCGGTTCGGAGTAGGACCAGTCCGACCGAAGATGCTACAAAATGTCGAGGTTCACACGATAAGTCATCCCGTCCTAGTACGAATCTAAGCATGAGGCCGTTGTTGGGAATGTCCTGAAATCATTTGTACTTACTCTAGTTGGAGTTGTATTGTCAAGGTTGACAATCGTATAATATTAGGTGGTTATAATGTTTTGCTAGAAACCGCTTATAATCTATAGATTGAGAATCTATTACTATTATTATATGATCCTACAGGGTCACACACCTAAACAAACTGAATCGGTGAAATATGTATGGGTTTCATGTTTAATATTATATATATGATATATAATATT
Organism: Alliaria petiolata; assembly: GCA_020283515.1. NCBI lineage: Eukaryota > Viridiplantae > Streptophyta > Magnoliopsida > Brassicales > Brassicaceae > Alliaria > Alliaria petiolata. Next base: position 91,863,203 of record JAHZTW010000002.1, read on the forward strand.
CGTGAGTATATATATATATATGGACGTGATGTTATTATTGATCATTAAAACAAACATGATCGATTGATTAACTTAATGGGCTTGGCCCAACGAACCTAAGTGTTAGGTTTTCGGTTCACGTATATATATATAAGCAAAGTAACGTGACTTGTGAATTCGAGCCGCTGGTGATAAGCAAGTAATACTAATTCATGAAACCCTAGTACGACGAAGAGTTCGTCGACAAGGAGATTTGATCTCAACGGCACTAGCATCCTGTCTTGATTCAGTTTGTGTACGTGTGGATACCGGTAGAGGCACAACATTTGATGTGCTAAACAACCTAGATTTATATCCGTTTTCTGTTACGCTGCAGAATATCCAGGTATATTTAAACTCTATGTTCTAGATTTATTTCAGTATAAACATGAGATCTTGGCAAGTTAATTTATAAGTAGTTTTATAAACCAGTATGAATACCTACAATGGTATCAGAGCCTACTTGCATAATATGAATTTGAATCTAAATTCGTGTATATATTAGATATATAACTTTGTTCTTCTATATTATTTGAGCGTATATGAAACTAATGAATTTGATATAATAAGTATGCTCGAAATAATTTAGAAAATCTTAAATATTGTAATCTGATTATTTTTGTTTAAGCCGTTCATATGAGAATTAATAATTGTGATCTAATCATTTAATTAATAATCTCATACATGGATAGTTGTTATTAGCGGTTACGTATTGAATTGTTCATATAAGGAATATTGACTTTTTGGAAAAGTTAAGATATTGTCTATACGTAAAGTTGCATATTTGATTTAAGTGAGCACGTATTATGGTAATACTTGTTTCATGATTTCAAGAATAAAATATGTATCATGTGACTTGTCAGATCGTACCAAATCGATCGTTGATTTATTTGGATACGATTGGTTTGATTAAGTCTAAGTCTTGGGAAGATTTTGATATGTTTGATTTTCTTATTTACTGAAAATTTAATTTGATTAAAATTTAGAATTAAATTAAGATTAATTATTTTCAATCCAATTAAAATATATATAAGATATGTATTAACTATATTTAATATTTCTATTAGATATAAATTTTAAGTATAAATTAAAATTGGATTAAAATTTAATTCCTCATTTAATATCAAATATTTTGATGTTTCTCCAATTTTATCAACTGTCAAGACTTGTTTTATTGTGTGATGGGCTTGCTAAGCAAGGTGTTCACAATTACATAAGTGAGGCAGATGGTAATGGTTGCCATATGAAACGAAATTGGTTAACTTGACTAAGCTATCAAAACGGTTTTGGGCTTAAAGGCATAGGTTGGATTTGACATAAGATATCATCCAACAACCAAGAATTATATTGGATATAATTAGCAATGATGTTGCTTACCTAAATAGCTAGACATTCGGGCGATGAGCGAAAGCTCATTTGAATTCTAGTAAAATATGGATTTTGGATCATTATATTCAATTTGAGGATTGTATTATTTTGAATATAATATGAGTCTTCTTAATTGTTAAGATTTCTCTAATACCTGAACATCATATTAACATCTCATGTTCTTTTGATTCAGCTATGTCAACCCCTCACAGCTCATTTTCGCTGCGATCCGTCCTTGAGAAGGAAAAGTTGAATGGATCGAATTTTCTCGAATGGTATCGAAATCTGAGAATTGTTCTCAAGCAAGAGAAAAAGGACTATGTCCTGGAGAAGAGTCTCCCTGAGAAACCTAAGACCAATGTTCAACATGCAGAGAGAAATGCTTATGAAAAGCATGTCAGTGATAGGGTCGATGTGTGTTCTCTTATGTTGGCTACCATGAACTCAGACTTGCAGAAGCAATATGAGAATGTGGATTCGCCAATTGACATGATCACTAGCCTGAAAGGAATGTTTCAGGAGCAAGCACGAACTGAGAGATACCAAACGGTTAAGGCTCTCATTGAGTGCAAGCTGCTGAAAGACAGTCCAGTTAGTCCACATGTCATTAAGATGATGGGTTATATTGATAACTTGGCAAAACTGGACTATGCTATCAGGCAAGAGTTGGCTACTGATCTCATCTTGCAGTCATTGCCGTCAAGTTATGATCAGTTTGTTATGAACTACAACATGAACAACTTGACAAAGACTTTGACTGAGCTGCATGATATGCTCAAATCTGCTGAGCCAAACATCAAGAAGGGCACCACACATGTCCTTATGGTACAAGGGGGTAATAAGTTTAAGAAATTCGGTAAGAACAAAGGAAAGGCTAAGACAAGCCGGGTTGAGAATCCGAGCAAGTCTGATCCTTCTAAGTTCAAGCCAGACCCTTCTGATGGTGACAAGTGCCATTACTGTAATGGTTCTGGACATTTGAAAAGAAACTGCAAGAAATACTTGGAAGATGTGAAAAAGAAGAAGACTTTTGAGACTTCTTCTTCAGGTATTTATGTTATAGAAGTAAATGTTACTACTTCTAGTTCTACGTCTTGTTATTGGATACTGGTTGTGGTGCTCATATTTGTGTAAAATATGCAGGGCCTAAGCAACAGTAGAACTTTGGAGAAAGGACAAGTGGATCTGCGCGTGGGAAATTGAGCAAGAGTTGCTGCATTAGCTGTAGGAACATTTCATTTGTCTTTGCCTTCAGGCATCGTTTTAGAATTTAAAAATTGCTACTATGTACCTGCTATAAACAGGAATATTATTTCCATTTCATGTTTGGATTTCGAAGGATTTCATTTTTCGATTAAAGACAAGTGTTGTTCATTTGATCGTAGTGATATTTTTATGGTAGTGGTCCATTAGAGAATGGACTTTATGTTCTGAACCAAAGTGTGCCTGTCTATAACATTAGTACCAAGAGATTGAAGTCGAATGACTCGAATCCAACTTTTCTTTGGCACTGTCGTTTATGCCACATAAATGAGAAGCGCATTCAAAAGCTTCATAGCGATGGACTTTTGAAATCATTTGATTATGAATCTTATGAGAAATGTGAATCTTGTCTGGTGGAAAAAATGACAAAGACTCCTTTTACTGGACACAGTGAAAGAGCTAACGATTTGTTGGGCCTTATACATACAGATGTATGTGGACCAATGAGTTTAAGTGCTAGAGGAAACTATCAGTACTTCATCACATTTACTGATGATTTCAGTAGATATGGTTATGTTTATTTGATGAAACATAAATCTGAATCTTTTGAAAAGTTCAAAGAATTTCAGAATGAAGTACAAAACCAGCTTGGTAAAAGAATTAAAGCCCTTCGATCAGATCGAGGTGGAGAATATTTAAGCCAAGTTTTCATTGATCATCTAAGAGATTGTGGAATTGTTTCACAACTCACTCCTCCAGGAACACCACAATGGAATGGTGTATCCGAAAGGAGAAATCGGACTTTATTAGATATGGTTCGATCAATGATGAGTCATACAGATCTTCCATTATCCTTTTGGGGATATGCTCTAGAAACGTCTGCGTTTACGCTAAATAGATGTCCATCAAAATCAGTTGAAAAGACACCATATGAGATATGGACTGGAAAAGTTCCTAATTTGTCTTTTCTGAAAATTTGGGGTTGCGAATCTTATGTCAAAAGGTTGATTACTGATAAGCTTGGACCCAAATCTGATAAATGCTACTTCGTTGGTTATCCCAAAGAAACCAAAGGTTATTACTTTTACAACCGCACTGAGAACAAAGTGTTTGTTGCTCGAAACGGTGTCTTTCTGGAAAGAGAGTTTCTTTCTAAGAAGAACAGTGGGAGTAAAGTGCAACTCGAAGAAATTCGAGAAACGCAGGAGATTGTTCCGAATTCTGAGGAAGAGGATCAATTAGATTTACGAAGAGTCGTAGAATCTACACCTGTGGAACCTGAGGTGCGTAGGTCCAAGAGGACGCGTCACGAACCTAATAGATATGGGGTTTGGGTGACGGGTCATCATGATCTACTAATTATAGAGAGTGATGAACCTACGTCTTTTGAGGAAGCAATGATGGGCCCTGATTCCGAAAAATGGCTAGAAGCCTCGAAATCCGAAATGGACTCCATGTCAATAAACAAAGTATGGACTTTGGCAGATTTATCTGATGGTGTTAAAGCCATTGAGTGTAAATGGGTTTTCAAGAACAAAACAGACATGGATGGTAATGTACAAATATACAAAGCTAGATTGGTGGCTAAAGGTTATAAGCAAATTCATGGTATAGACTATGATGAAACCTATTCACCAGTAGCAATGTTTAAATCCATTCGGATTCTCCTAGCAATTGCCGCTGATTATGATTATGAGATTTGGCAGATGGATGTGAAAACGGCTTTCCTTAATGGAAATCTCGAAGAGGATGTGTACATGACACAACCTGAAGGTTTCACAGTTCCTGGAAGTGCTGGGAAGGTATGCAAACTTCAACGTTCCATTTATGGTTTGAAGCAAGCATCTCGGAGTTGGAATCTTCGTTTTAATGAGGCAATAAAAGAGTTTGATTTTATTAGAAACGAAGAAGAACCATGCGTTTACAAGAAGACTAGTGGGAGTGCAGTTGCTTTCTTAGTATTGTATGTAGATGACATACTTCTCATTGGGAATGACGTTGCTTTGCTTAATTCTGTAAAGACTTGGCTAGGAAGTTGTTTTTCAATGAAAGACGTGGGTGAAGCTGCTTATATTCTTGGAATAAGAATCTATAGAGATAGACCAAACATGCTTATTGGAATGTGTCAAGATACTTATATAGATAAGGTTTTGCACAGGTTTAATATGCATGATTCGAAGAAAGGTTTTATACCAATGTCTCATGGCATTACTCTCAGCAAGACCCAGTGTCCTTCGACACCTGATGAGCGAGAGCGCATGAGTAGAATCTCATATGCTTCTGCTATAGGATCTATCATGTATGCCATGCTCTGTACTCGTCCAGATGTTGCATGTGCTTTAAGCATGACGAGTAGATACCAATCAGATCCAGGTGAAAGTCACTGGACAGAGGTCAAGACCATTCTCAAGTATTTGAGAAATACTAAAGATAAGTTCTTGGTTTATGGAGGAAGTGATGAGCTTGTTGTGAGTGGTTATACGGATGCCAGCTTTCAGACAGACAAAGATGATTTCCGATCACAATCGGGTTTCATCTTTTGTCTTAATGGAGGAGCAGTTAGTTGGAAAAGCTCCAAGCAAAGCACCGTGGCAGACTCTACAACCGAAGCTGAATACATCACTGCTTCTGAAGCAGCGAAGGAGGCTATTTGGATTAAGAAGTTCATTACTGAACTTGGTGTAGTTCCTAGCATCTCTGGTCCGGTGGATCTATATTGTGACAACAATGGAGCCATCGCTCAGGCGAAAGAACCCAGATCACACCAGAAATCCAAACACATTGAGAGACGATATCATCTCATTCGTGATATTGTTGATAGAGGAGATGTGAAGATTAGCAGAGTCTCAACGGATGCAAATGTTGCTGATCCTTTGACCAAACCTCTTCCAAGGCCTAAGCATGAGTGCCATACTGCTGTTGTAGGCATTAGATATCTTAAGATGTGATCTTAATTCTAGTGGGAGATTTTTTTTTTTTTTATGATATGATGTTCATGTTTACATACATTTGATTTTATTTTAATTCTAGTTTCAGTATTATTTAATTGTGTTATTAAATAGTAGTCCCAAAAATAGTTTATTGATACACTCATATATTTCGCATATTTCGCTTGCATTTAGAATACATTTTCATGTTTATACCACTCAAAATAGACTAGTTTGCACCAATTGTCTCATTTTAGGTCCTTAGGCACTTTGCATTAGCATTTGCATGTTTCGTGCATATTTGCATCATATTCAGGTTGTTTTGGACACACTGGAGTTATGGAGGTTGCATGGATCTGCTAAGGAGCAAAAGGGAGTCTATGGACGCCTAGGAGAGTTCGAGCATGTAGTAAAGTACGCGAGGATCGAGCAGAGGATCGAGCTAGGCAGGTCGATCTAGACGGGATCGACCACAAGATCGAGTCACGAAGTCGTTCCAAGGAAATAGATCGAGTCCAAAGATCGACCGTGTTGATCGAGTGCAAGCACGGACGCAATGGAAGAACGAGCAAAGAGATCGAGGGCACGACTCGATCGCTAAAGGATCGACAAGACGATCGATGGAAGCACTCGATCGAGCCGGAGATCGAGCTAAGGAAGACGTTCCGTGCGCAAGATCGAGAGAGAGATCGACGAAGCCTGGTCGATCTCGAGCCTTATCCGACAGCTTGCAATAATTTGGATTTTAGTGAGGGGACCATTACCCTTTTTGTATAAAAGGCCTTAAATCTATTTTTGGCCATCTCACTTCTTTATCCTTAGTTTTCGTTTTGCCTCTGTTCCTATAAGGCAAGAACGCCATTTTTATGTTTTGAAACTTTTTCATTTTGTAAAACCTTAATCTTTAGTTTTTAATCTAAGTACTTCTCTTAATCTTACTTGTCATTAGTTTTATTTCTGTTTAAACCCAAACCGAGCATGTTGAATCTCTCAAAACCTGTGTTTATGAGTGATTCGAACATGAGGAGAGAGTAATCCTCCAAGGTTTTGCGGTTTGGGGTAATTAAGAGGGTTTAAGGGTTTAAAGCTTTGGTCTTTCTTGCTCTTAACCCATTCTCTTCTTGGATTTGGGTTTTTAATGCCTAGAGGATCTTGAGAAAGACCTCTCTGTTTTCAGGAATCTCTTTGTCCTAGAAAGATTTAAGAGATTCTTTAAAACCAAATCCAAGATACTAATCTTTCCCTTCCCACACGCCATGGATGTGAGGGGGATTAGTAAGGCCACTTTTTAGGATCTATGCTTCCTGTTCTTCTCTCTGTTTTTCCACCACGATCCATGGGTTAGGAGGATGGATTGAGGAAAGGCTTTACACCACAAACCATGGGTAAAGCTATAGCTTAAGCTTCCTAAGGCTTAGAGAAAGCACATAATGTGTAAATCTATGTTTTTAAGAACCAAAGTTTAAATCTTGAACCTCTTAAGCATGATCCCCAAACCGTGAATCCATCTTTAGCATCTGAAAACATAAAAAGCATCTTCCTTTAGTTTAAAGTTTCAATCTTTTAGCTTAAAATCATCTAGTTACTTATTTCTTGCTTTATAGGTTTATAAATTCATAGAATTATTTTCTTGGTCTTGCTAGTATTTTATAAATTCCATATTATCATGTTTCGCACCCTGGTAGAATATAAGAGTCAGTAGAATTTTAGTTCTAGTTTTTAAAATTAGTTTTAAGTTCTTAGCAATTTCTCTGTTTTGTCCGGTTTTAGATTTCTATTTCTTACAATTAGTAGTCGCGCTTTTTAAATCCTTAGAAGTAGCTTTCTAGTAGTTTAACCCCTTGGTCAGGATTTTAAAATTGTTTTCTAGTCATTTTAATCATTGCAAGTATTTTATTTTGATTTGTTCATCAAATTATTCCGAATTTCACTTAGCTTTGCATATAGCTTTTGCATTCTTAGTACTCTTCAAACATCCCAAGTTGGATTGACCCTTAAGTATTTCAATGACATGAGCATGCTAAGGTTTTGTTTAACACAAAAATAAACTGTTATCAAATGGCGCAGTTGCCATCTTGGGATTAAGTTTGAAGCTATTAAGATTTGGAGCTTAGTAGAGCCTAAGTCTTTACTTTTTCTTTTGAATACTAAGCTATCTAGCTTCCTGTTTGTGTTTTCAGGTACATGAATCTGAGATCTAGAGGTGACAACAACCTTTTACAGCCTCCAGATTATATTCATCAACTTGGAAGTGCAAGACTAAGAAGGGAAAGAAATCAAGCAACTGAGTTTGAGGAAGTGGATCGAGCAGATATGGCCGATCAAGATAATGTTCAGCCTCAACATGGACCAGCTGGTGGGGGTAATGGAAACCCCAACCATCCTCCAAGG
>JAHZTW010000002.1:91879589-91936810 GCA_020283515.1 Alliaria petiolata
TCGTTGTCCTCCAACTCCTTTGGAAACGCCAGATGCTCTCTCTCGGCTTCTAGACTTGTGATCGCGGTATCTTGAGGCTCGGCGATGGTCTCCTCCTGCTTCTTGTTAGATTGTATTAGGGAATCAGTTAGAGAGAGGGACATACCTTGGCTTTGCTGAGAAGGGGCTTGTACGATGTCTTGCTGGGATATGTCTTCCCCTTGCTCCTCCTCGGGTTCTTTGGAGCTTTCAAGCGCGGTTGATTGAGGTGGATCGATGGCCTCCGGTTCGATCGTCCTTATGATCCTTTCCACGGCTAGGTTGAATTTCTGGCGTAAGGACTTAGTCTTGGATCGAGTCATTCTGCCCTCCATGACCGTGGGGACATCTCCTTGGGCTGGCTCCGGCTCGACGGTTCCACCAGCTGCCAAGGATCATAGGTGTGGGTGATGCACCAAACACTCACCATAATCGTTTTGGCATCACCCCTCCTCCGGTGCAAAAGAACAACTTCGAGATAAAGCCCGGCTTTATCTCCATGGTTCAGAACAGTAAGTTCCACGGTCTTGCACTGGAAGATCCCTTAGAGCATTTGGATAACTTCGAACAAGTGTGTGGGATGATAAAAATCAATGGCATCTCCGAAGACAGCTTCAAGCTTCGGTTATTCCCTTTCTCACTTGGGGACAAAGCAAGGCATTGGGAAAAGACTCTGCCTCAAGGGACTATAACCTCATGGGCTGATTGCAAGAAAGCATTTCTGTCCAAGTTCTTCTCAAGCACAAGGACAGCACGCCTAAGAAGTGAAATCAGTGGCTTTGCTCAACGGCAGAATGAGTCATTTAGTGAAGCTATGGAGAGGTTCAAAGACTACACCATTGCTTGTCCTCATCATGGTTTCACCGAGGAGACACTTCTTAGCACTATCTACAGGGGAGTTTTGCCCAAGATCCGTCTACTACTTGATACCGCAAGCAAAGGGAACTTCCTTGGACAAGAAGTGACCGCGGGAATGGAGCTAATAGAGAACTTAGCATTGAGTGATGGCAACTACTATGAGGATTATGACCGAACATCAAGGGGTAATGAGCTGGAGTCACAGAAGAAAGAGCTGAAATCACTTCATGACAAGATTGACAAAATGATGCTTGTAACTTAAAAGAGTAGAAGAAGCCGCGGAAGCATTGGGAGAAGGTTGTCAAGCTGACTTTGAGGAAGCTAATTGGGTAGACTACAACAAGCCACAAGGGTATAACCAGAGGTTTCAAGGCAACAATAATATGTCATACCGCAGCACCAATGTCGAGAACCCAAAGGATCAAGTTTACCCACCTCAACAAGCAAAACCCTTTGTTCCTTTCAACAAGGGTGGGTTTCCTCAAAACAGTGGTTTTCAAGGGCAACATCAAGGCAACTTCCAAGGCCAACAACAGCAAGGAAACAAGGGATACCCACCTGGTTTTGTGCCTCAGCAACAGCAAGTTCACGCACCACTTCAGGATCTGGTTTTAGCTATGTTTCAACAACTTCTACAAGAACAAACCTCTATGCAAGCAAGCAACAATCAGAAGTTTGTGGACATCAACAACAGGCTTGACTCTTCTCTCACTGAGGTCTCTACACAAATCACCAACTTGAACAACAAGATGTGTCAGTTTGAAAAGGGAAAAGCAAGTTCAAGTAACCAAGGTAGCCTACCTGGCAAGTGTGAGCAAAACCCGAAGGAATATGCTAATGCAATAACTTTGAGGAGTGGGAAACAGCTACCACCAAGGTCTACACTTGAAAACAATGAGGACATTGTAGTTCAAGAGGGGGAGAATGATCAAGAGATCACCTTTGACAATGTCTACATTGCAAGACCAAAGAAAGGGGGTGAAGCAGTTTTAGAGAGTAAAGTGAAAGAAGCTAGCAAAGAGAAAGAAGCTTTCATTCCTCCACCATACAAACCCAAACTTCCTTTCCCTGGACGTTTCAAGAAACAATTGATTGAGAAGCAGAAAGCCTTGTTTGAGAAACACTTGAGGAATGTTGAGCTGAAGTTGCCATTGGTTGATTGTTTAGCAATGATGCCTAAATATGCAAAATTTTTGAAGGATACTCTCGCTAAGAAGGTTAAAGAAGGTGAAGGAGAGGTTATGGTACTTAGCCAAGAATGCAGTGCCATCATCCACAAAGAAATAGCCCCAAAGAAGCTGGGAGATCCGGGATCATTCACTATCCCATGTGCCCTAGGCCCTTTGAAGTTTGAAAACTGTTTGTGTGATCTTGGAGCAAGCATAAATCTTATGCCTCACTCCATAGCCAAGAAACTAGGCTTCACCAAGTTCAAGGAGTGTCGAATCTCACTGATTCTAGCAGACCGAAGTATAAGACTCCCAGTAGGCATGCTTGAAGACCTACCCGTGAGGATAAGCAATGTTAGTGTACCCACGGATTTTGTAGTTCTAGAGATGGACGAAGAACCCAAGGACCCACTAATCCTTGGAAGACCGTTTTTAGCAACTGCTGGAGAAATCATTGATGTGAAGAATGGCAAGATTTCTCTGCACCTTGGGAAGGACATCAAGCTGAACTTTGACATCAATGAAATCTTGAAAAAACCGACCATTGATGGGCAAGTCTTCTACATAGAAGCTTTAGATGCATTGGCTGATGAGTTGCTGGAAGAGTTGAGACAAGAGGACCATCTACAGCTGGCCTTGACAAAGGAATGTGGGGAGTTTGGATACCTAAGTGATAAGACTAGAGAGTATGCCCGTCTCCTTGACTCGCGCAAGATTGTGGATGAAGATCAAAGCCTAGAGATCGACAGTGAGATCGACCAGATGACTCGATCGGAGAGGACGATCGACCGAACAATCGACGAGAAAGACTCGATCTGCTCGGAGAACGACCAAGGGAATCAATTTCCCACTCGATCTGTTTCCGTACGACCAGCTGGATCGACAGAGGATACTCGATTTAGTCAGGATCGAGTGAGCAATCGACTAGTAGACTCGATCTATGCGGTAAATGTGGTTGAAGAAGGTAGTTTGAAAGTGCATGACTCGGGATCAAGAAGTACCACTGAGGACAGCAACCTCTACACAAGTCAAGATGGAGACTGGAGCGAGCTACTAGCCCCAAAGGTGGACCTCAAACAGCTTCCAAATGGGCTAAGGTACGCTTTCTTAGGGACCAATAATACCTACCCGGTCATTGTAAATGAAAATCTAAGTGATGATGAGTTGGACTCACTCCTTAGGGAGTTGAGGAAGTATAGAAAGACCATTGGGTACTCACTCAGTGACATCAAGGGCCTTTCACCAATGCTTTGTACTCACAGGATTCACTTGGATAATGAAAACACTTCTTCAGTTGAACATCAAAGGCGTTTAAACCCAAATTTGAAAGAGGTGGTCAAGAAAGAAATTTTAAAACTTTTGGAAGCTAATGTGATATACCCTATCAGTGACAGCACATAGGTCTCTCCAGTCCATGTGGTACCAAAGAAAGGGGGTATCACGGTTATAAGAAATGATAAAGATTAGTTGATACCTTCTAGGACCATAACCGGTCATAGGATGTGTATTGACTATAGAAAACTTAACTTGGCCACCAGAAAAGACCACTTCCCTTTACCTTTCATTGACCAAAAGTTAAAAAGATTAGCCAATCACCCATACTACTGTTTTCTTGATGGCTATAGTGGTTTCTTTCAAATCTCAATTCACCCTAATGACCAAGAGAAACCCACATTCACATGCCCTTATGGTACATTTGCATATCGAAAGATGCCATTTGGGTTATGTAATGCACCAGCAACCTTTCAAAGATGCATGATGTCTATTTTCTCTGATCTTATAGAGGAAATGCTTGAAGTTTTCATGGACGATTTTTCCGTATATGGTGCTTCGTTTGGTGGCTGTTTGTCTAACCTTTGTAGGGTTCTCAAGAGATGTGAGGAAACTAATCTTGTCCTCAACTGGGATAAATGCCACTTCATGGTTAGAGAGGGGATTCTCCTTGGTCATAAGATATCAGAAAAGGGTATTGAAGTTGATAAAGCCAAGATCGAAGTCATGGTTAGCTTGGCACCTCTGGTGAATGTGAAAGGGATTAGAAGTTTCTTGGGGCATGCCGGTTTCTATAGGAGATTTATCAAGGATTTCTCCAAAATAGCACATCCACTTACGAGGCTATTGTGCAAGAAAACCGAGTTCATCTTTGATGAGGAATGTCTAGAAGCATTTAAGACCATCAAGGAAGCTTTAGTCACCGCGCCTATAGTGCAAGCTCCGGATTGGGAATTACCCTTCGAGATTATGTGTGATGCAAGTGACGATGCCGTGGGAGCTGTCTTAGGACAGATGAAAGACAAGAAATTGCATGTCATCTATTATGCAAGTCGTACCTTGGATGACACGCAAGTGAAGTATGCGACCACCGAGAAAGAGCTTCTAGCCGTGGTCTTTGCTTTTGAAAAGTTTCGGTCTTACTTGGTGGGTTCTAAGGTCATAGTGTACACTGACCACGCTGCCCTGAGATACATATACTCCAATAAATACACCAAGCCTAGACTACTTAGATGGATCCTTCTCTTACAAGAGTTCGATATGAAGATCAAAGATAAGAAGGGTATAGAGAACGGTGTAGCGGACCATCTATCAAGGATGAGGGTTGATGAAAACTTACCTATGGATGACTCTCTCCCCGAGGAACAGTTGATGATGGTTAACACCGTAGTATGTGCTAAGCTAGAGGAGAAGTTTGAAGAAGTCTTGAGTCTCGAGGAAGAATCGCCATGGTATGCGGATATTGTAAATTATTTAGCATGTGGAGAAGAGCCTTCTCACCTGGATCATTACCATAGAAAGAAGTTCATGAGGGATGTTTCTCACTACTTTTGGGATGACCCTTACCTATACAAGAGGTGTGGAGACAGCATTTACCGAAGGTGTGTCACCAAGGAAGAGGCGACAGACATACTTCTTCATTGTCACGGTGTGATATATGGAGGTCACTTTGCTAGTTTCAAAACGGCTACTAAGGTTCTCCAAGCCGGCTTTTGATGGCCAACACTATTCAGAGACGCACATGAGTTCATCAAGTCATGTGAGGCGTGCCAAAAGTCCGGGAACATCACCAAGAGAAACGAGATGCCACAAGTGCCTATCTTTGAAGTGGAGGTGTTTGATTGGGGGATTGACTTTATGGGTCTGTTTCCATCCTCGTACGACAATAAGTATATTCTCGTGGCAGTAGACTATGTGTCTAAATGGGTGAAAGCCATAGCATCACCAACTAATGATTCAAGAGTGGTGATCAAGCTCTTCAAGACAATCATTTTCCCAAGGTTTGGAGTCCCTAAGGTTGTGATTAGCGACGGAGGAAGCCACTTCATCAACAAGGTTTTTGAGGGACTATTGAGAAAGCATGGAGTTAAGCACAAGGTTGTCACGCCATATCACCCTCAAACAAGTGGACAGGTGGAGGTTTCAAATCGGCAAATCAAGACCATCTTGGAAAGGACAGCGGGTGTGACTAGGAAGGATTAGTCAAGCAAGCTTGATGATGCTCTTTGGGCATATAGGACAGCCTTCAAAACACCAATAGGAACGACGCCTTTTAACCTCCTCTATGGTAAGTCTTGCCATCTCCCTGTGGAGCTAGAGCACAAAGCTCTTTGGGCCGTGAAGCAGTTAAACTTTACTCTCAAGACAGCACAAGAGAAAAGGCTTGTGCAACTTAATGAGCTTGATGAGTTGAGGATATATGCTTATGAAAGCGCCAAGATATACAAGGAGAGGACTAAAGCCTTTCATGACAAAAAGCTAGTGCTCAAAGAGCTGAAAGTGGGGAGTCTGGTTCTGCTCTACAACTCACATTTGAAGTTGTTCCCCAGGAAGCTCAAGTCCAGGTGGTGCGGTCCATTTGAGATTAAGGAAGTATTACCGTACGAGGCAATGACTTTGATTGGCACGGGAGGAGAGAGCTTTACCGTGAACGGGCACAGGGTAAAACCTTACAAGGCAAGCAACTGCGGCAAGGAAAGCACCACACTGCTTCTCCAAGATCCCCCACTCGCCTAACCAAGTAAAGTCGAGCTAAACGACGTTAAACAAAAGCGCACTTGGGAGGCATTCCCATGTTTATCATTGTACATAATTTTGGTTTAATTCTGTTTCAATTTTATGCTTTACAAGTTTAAGTGTGTAGGTACAGGGAGGATGGAACCAAGGATTAAGTTCTTGCGATTAATAAAAGAGAAGGTAGGCAGAAGATCGAGTGCACGATCGACCACTGCTGACTCAATCTTTACTAGATCGATCAAGCGAATCGGATCAAGTCACTCGATCCTGCACGGATTGAATATGACGATCGAGTGAATCAGTCGATTGCTAGAGGATGATCCACCCATGTGATACAAACGGGGTGTGGATCGACTAGGTTCACTCGATCTGGATAAAACGATTGATATCCGGAGCGATCATGTCACTCGATCTTGGCCAAAATGACCTCGCGATCGACTTGGGAGCTCGATCAAAAACGGCGAAATCCCGACCACGCAGGATCACGAATCAAGAAAGCCAGTCAATCTAAGGCTCGATCTGATTCGGATCGAGCAGCCGATCGATCAGACCACGTACTCGCGGGCCAAATAAGCATGAGATCGAGGTCAAGATCGACCAATTTGATTCGATCTCATGCCCAGGTAAGATTTCGAATTTCTCTCTTTTTCTCTTTCCCTCCCCTTTTGAATTTGAATTCTGGTCAAAGCTAACACCTTGACCTTGGTAGCTGTGCTTTGACTACGATTTTCAATAACTCTTGCATGCATAGATCCAAAATTTCTCTCTTTATAAAAACCTTGCCCCACATTCTCATTTACTTGCATCAAAACTAAATTTTAAAAAGAAAGAGAGTGTGAGTTTCGATTTTCAAAGACAAGAAAATTTTAGCTTCTTTCTTTCCAAAGGTATTTTGAATTTTTTTTTGAATTACCTTTCCGAAGGAGTATTTGATTTGGGATTATGCCTTTAATTTTAAGAAATTACCTAAGATTTGGGAAATATTCTGAGATCTTCCAGATTATTGCAAGCCCTCTCATTCTTCTTTTTAGCTCTTTCATTTCATGTACAATGGCAACAAGGTTTGGATACTCACCACAAGCTGGGCTGATCGTATGGACTGAAGAAGAAAAGAGAACTCGCATGAAGCTCAAGAATATGAGCATCGAGCCCACAAGGTTTGCGAGCAGAACCTTCTTGGAAGAGATCGGGCTACTTGGTCCTTTTGATGAACTGCTTGGCAACATGGAACTCGGCATGCTAGCAACCTTGGATTGTCCAACTTACCCGGAAGTGACATTGCACTTCATATCCACATTGGAGTTCTCCTACGACAATCCAAGAGCACCAACACCATCAACCGGACGCATGACATTCAAGATCAGGGGGAATGTGTTCAACCTGACCACGGACGACATATGCGAGGCATATCAGTTCAATGCCGAAGCTCTTTCGGCTGAGTTCCCACAGTTTGAGTCGGCAAGCTCGCTGTGGGACTTAATTGGTGAAGGAACTTTCGAGAGAAATGAGTCCAAGATTGAAGAGGTTAGGAATTCCTTGCTGCGGTACAGGTTGCGACTCCTCGCTAACACCATTGGGGGGAAGACATCAGATTCAACCATAAGAGGGAATGAGTTGAGCTTTCTATTTGAAGGCTTGAAGGAGATTTTATGGGATGAGGGTTGGCTCACGGCTAATGAGGACGACCCAGTGGATGACAACTTTGGGGAAGAGGTCAACTACGGATTCATCCTAGCTGATGCCTTGGTCAAATACAAGAGGATGATCCGTAGGTGGACGACACGCCCTATCTCAATATGAGGGTTTCTAACACCCCTCTTTGAGAAAGCGGAAGTTGACCTCACATTCTTCCAAGCATGCACGTAGAGAGCCTACATGGACCACGACTACATGCTCGCAAAAGGTTTCTTTGGACCTCCACCAGCTCCTAACACGTTTGCTTATTACTCCAAGAATAAGCAAAACGAGCAAAAGGCTTACATCCTTCCAAGCCCCCACGATATGCTAATCAATTGTCTTGAAGGACTCGAGTTCCTACCACCGGATGATGAGTGCTACATGGCGTTTGGAAGCACAGCAACAATCCCCATCTCCATAGATTCCTCCTCACCAACCTCCTCCTCCACTTCGCAGGATTGAGGTACCAAAACACCAACCCATTGTACATACCACGCATTTGTTTTTATTTTCAGTTTTTGCTTTGTGTTTTTAGCTCTCTCTTGGACTTGTGTGACACCGAGACGTTGTCATTCAAGTTTGGGGGAGAGCATGCTTTGACATGTTTTATTTGAATCTTATTTTGTGTTTGCATCTTGAGTCTTCATGCATCCATCTAAGTGCATAAAAAAATACAAAAAAAATCAGAAAAATTTCAAAAAAAAAAAAATTTAAAAAAAAATTCATATAGCTTGCATTTGCATTTTAAAACATTTTAGGATTGAGTCTAGAATTTTTAATCATTTAGAATTGCATTCATATGCATTGGGAGCAATGATGAGCTAATCCAAGTAGGTTGTTAATTTTTGTGATCAATTCAACACCCTAGTTAGTAGTTCTCTAATGCTTGTGAATCAATTTAAAAGTAAGGAAGAACCATGCTTGGACCACCTCATTTGTCACTAGTTTTTGGTTGAAATGGGTCTTGAAATTGATAACCAACTCTACTCACTTAAACCGAATTTGGACATTTAATTATCATGCTTGCATTGAAAGTAATTTCATGGATCAAAATACTTGAGCTTTCTTATCCACTTTACCACCCTTTTGCTAGCTCAAGTAGCACCCCTACCATAACCAATCTCCTTTGAAGCCAACTGTTTGTGTGCGATTGTGAGGCCTTATTTCGATTGAACCTAGCATAAAGTGTTAGGTTTGGGATGACAAGTATAGGTTTTCATGTAGATTCTAGCCTTGCGTTTTGGGGCTAGCTTTAGGCTTAGGATTTGGGGGTTTGGCCGTGATATTATATGATGTTTGGTGGAAAAGTGTGAAAAGAAAGAAGTGATGAAAAAGGGGTTTGATGAAAAATAAGGGGAAGAATGGTTTGAAATGGAGAGTCTTGGGTTTTAAAAGTAATAGCTCTAAGTAAATAAAGAAAATATGCTAGGTGGTCTTAAGAAAGCAAAAGAGCCGAAAAGGGCCAAAGAAAGAAAAATAAAATATATAAGGCTGCCTAGAGATCAAAGAAGAGCTAAGTTAATAGAATAGACTACTCCATTCACCGAAATTAATAAGGTCGAAGAAGTTCCCCCTTAGAGGTCTAAAAAGAAGAAAATGAGGTTGAAATTCAAAGGGTTTAGCAAGGCACAAAAAGCCTTGAGGAAAAGGGTAGATTCTAGAGGGTTGAGTGAGCTAAAAAATGAATGAGAGGGGCGTAGGAACATTGATAGCATTTCGGGTAGATGAAAATCTTTGCTTGTATGCATCACTTGTTTCTTACCTTTATCATTATGCATATGGTTCAATCTTTCTTGAGTGCTACCCCTACTTAAATGCGAAACCGGATGAATTGAGATCATTTTTATCTCAAAAGCCCAGTCCCTTAAGCCAAATGAATTTACTTTTCTTGCAATGTCATGATTCACGGTTTTATACTTAATGAATGTTAAAGAGTTGGTATGATAGGGAGGCTTGTTTTGATTGAACTCTAGGTACATTTGAATGTTGAGATGGGCATGGATAACTCTTTTGGAGTAGAATAGGTTCACCTGCATTTTAGAACTAAGAACTAGGGTGTTGAGTTGATCATTATTGTTGGCAACCGTGGATATTGAGCTCCCACTTTCAAACCTCTCTCCCTTGCTTGAATTTAGTTTGTTTGAGGGCAAGCAAAAGGCAAGTTTGGGGGAGTTGATATACTCATATATTTCGCATATTTCGCTTGCATTTAGAATACATTTTCATGTTTATACCACTCAAAATAGACTAGTTTGCACCAATTGTCTCATTTTAGGTCCTTAGGCACTTTCCATTAGCATTTGCATGTTTCGTGCATATTTGCATCATATTCAGGTTGTTTTGGACACACTGGAGCTATGGAGGTTGCGTGGATCTGCTAAGGAGCAAAAGGGAGTCTATGGACGCTTAGAAGAGTTTGAGCATGTAGCAAAGTACGCGAGGATCGAGCTAGGCAGGTCGATCTAGACGGATTGACCACAAGATCAAGTCACGAAGTCGTTCCAAGGAAATAGATCGATTCCAGAGATCGACCGTGTTAATCGAGTGCAAGCACGGACGCAATGGAAGAACAAGCAAAGAGATTAAGGGCACGACTCGATCGCTAAAGGATCGACAAGACGGTCGATGGAAGCACTCGATCTACCCAACTAGATCGAGCCGGAGATCGAGCTAAGGAAGACGTTCCGTGCGCAAGATCGAGAGAGAGATCGATGAAGCCTGGTCGATCTCGAGCCTTATCTGACAGCTTGCAAGAATTTGGATTTTAGTGAGGGGACCATTACCCTTTTTGTATAAAAGGCTTTAAATCTATTTTTGGCCATCTATCACTTCTTTATCCTTAGGTTTCGTTTTGCCTCTGTTCCTATAAGACAAGAACGCCATTTTTATGTTTTGAAGCTTTTTTATTTTGTAAAACCTTAATCCTTAGTTTTTAATCTAAGTACTTCTCTTAATCTTGCTTGTCATTAGGTTTATTTCTGTTTAAACCCAAACCGAGCATGTTGAATCTCTCAAAACCTGTGTTTATGAGTGATTCGAACATGAGGAGAGAGTAATCCTCCAAGGTTTTGCGGTTTGGGGTAATTAAGAGGGTTTAAGGGTTTAAAGCTTTGGTCTTTCTTGGTCTTAACCCATTCTCTTCTTGGATTTGGGGTTTTAATGCCTAGAGGATCTTGAGAAAGACCTCTCTGTTTTCAGGAATCTCTTTGTCCTAGAAAGATTTAAGAGATTCTTTAAAACTAAATCCAAGATACTAATCTTTCCCTTCCCACACGCCATGTATGTGAGGGGGATTAGTAAGGCCACTTTTTAGGATCTATGCTTCCTGTTCTTTTCTCTGTTTTTCCACCACGATCCATGGGTTAGGAGGATGGATTGAGAAAAGTCTTTACACCACAAACCATGAGTAAAAGCTTAAGCTTCCTAAGGCTTAGAGAAAGCACAGAATGTGTAGATCTATGTTTTTAAGAACCAAAGTTTAAATCTTGAACCTCTTAAGCATGATCCCCAAACCGTGAATCCATCTTTAGCATCTGAAAACATAAAAAGCATCTTCCTTTAGTTTAAAGTTTCAATCTTTTAGTTTAAAATCATCTAGCTACTTATTTCTTGCTTTATAGGTTTATAAATTCATAGAATTGTTTTCTTGGTCTTGCTAGTATTTTATAAATTCCATATTATCATGTTTCGCACCCTGGTAGAATATAAGAGTCCGTAGAATTTTATTTCTAGTTTTTAAAATTAGTTTTAAGTTCTTAGCAATTTCTCTGTTTTTCCGGTTAGATTTCTATTTCTTAAAATTAGTAGTCGCGCTTTTTAAATCCTTAGAAGTAGCTTTCTAGTAGTTTAACCCCTTGGTCGGGATTTTAAAATTGTTTTCTAGTAATTTTAATCATTGCAAGTATTTTATTTTGATTTGTTTATCAAATTATTCCGGATTTCACTTAGCTTTGCATATAGCTTTTGCATTCTTAGTACTCTTCAAACATCCCAAGTTGGATTGACCCTTAAGTATTGCAATGACATGAGCATGCTAAGGTTTTGTTTAACACAAAAATAAACTGTTATCATTTATTTCATTCTAATAGGTCATCAAGTACGTGACTTGATCATGAAACCCTATTAGTGGAAGATGATATAAATTATTTAGGTCCCTAGTCAAGGTTATTAACGTGGGACTTAATACCTATGAATGACTATTATGTGAGGTGATTGATGACTATGTTTCGTGAAGTCGTTGATATGTTGTATCAAAGTCAATCACATAGATATGTGTTGGAGAACACAGTATCGGACTGACCCGCTATGAGAACTCTACGAGATAGTTATATAAGTGTCATAAGAGTTTCTCATCACAACTATAGAGTATAGTCCTTTGACCTGATTTCATCATGTTTTCTTACATATGGATTGGTTCACTTTGACTTTGTCAAACGTCAGCCGAAAAAGGTGATTATAAAGACATTTATTGGGTGTATTATGAATTGTGTAAGGATCAAGGATGAAACAAGATGGGATTTGTCCCTCCTATATAACAGGAGATAAATATCTTTGGGCCTATCGAAGATTTGGTACTGAGAAATGCATGGTCGTGCTCAAACGGATTGAATGTCAATCGTTTGTTTTTATCAGTATAGATCAGAGTTCGATAAACGTGATCTAGCTTAATAAGGATGACACTGTTTCTTATCTTATGCTCAGATCGAGATATAGAGACAAAGGGATAATAGGAATAGATGATTCCAGTACAAGTGGAAGATTGTTGGGAATGTCCTGCAATCATTTGTATTTACTCTAGTTGGAGTTTTATTGTCAAGGTTGACAATCGTATAATATTATGTGGTTATAATGTTTTGCTAGAAACCGCTTATAATCTATAGATTGAGAATCTATTACTATTATTATATGATCTTACACGGTTACACACCTAAGCAAACTGGATCGGTGAAATATGTATGGGTTTCATGTTTAATATGATATATAATATTCGTGAGTATATATATATATATATGGACGTGATGTTATTATTAATCATTAAAACATGTTAATGATCGATTGATTAACTTAATGGGCTTGGCCCAACGAACCTAAGTGTTAGGTTTTCGGTTCACGTATATATATATAAGCAAAGTAACGTGACTTGTGAATTCGAGCTGCTGGTGATAAGCAAGTAATACTAATTCGCGTGACACCATAGTATGACGAAGAGTTCGTCGACAAGGAGATTTGATCTCAACGGCACTAGCATCCCGTCTTGATCCAGTTTGTGTGCGTGTGGATATTGGTAGAGGCAAAACACTTGGTGTGCTAAACAATCTAGATCCATATCCGTTTTCCGTTCCGCTGCAAAATATCCAGATATATTCAAACTCTATGTTCTAGATTTATTTCAGTATAAGCATGAGATCTTCGCAAGTTAATTCATAAATAGTTTTATAAATCGTTATAAACCGGTATGAATACCTACAGCCGTCTCATCAAGTTAGCTTGAACCCTCTCGACCAAAGTCTAAGGCTTTTCAATCCGTACCCCAATCTTGAGTTGTGTTAGTCCGGACTAGACAAATATCATTAAGCAAGCCCAAGTTCATAAAAACGTACTTGTTATTAATATTATAACATTCTTGAAAATATGTTCCTACAAACTATATAGATACTGCCGCGGCGGAAGGTAAACCCAAAAAGAGATTTAGTATATACTTTATTTCACAACCAAGTTTTACAAAAACCAACGCAACTCTACTCCGGTGTCCTAACGTTCCGCTCCGCTTACTAAGGCCGTCTACGGGTTACCTGTAAGAAGGAAAAAAGGGAATGAGTAATCTAAGATTACTCAGTGAGTCCAGGACCCTCTAGCAATATAAAACCCAAGAAAACCCCCCAAGCAACAAGCAATCAAGCAAACAAGCAATAGCCGGAGCAACATAAGAAAATAAATAGCCGAAGCAACGTAAGAAAATAAATAGCCGAAGCATGCAATCCTAGTTCTATATGCAAGCGCTAGACTATATGCAAAGGTGCTACCACTTTCGCACCAAACCGCGTTCTCACAACGCACACACACTACCACACTCGCGTGGACATAGAGATCTCTAAGTGGGTCGGATCCCCTTGCGAACACCCTGCACTTGACCATTACAAAGACAAGCCAAGCCGGAACATCAATCTCACGAACACTCTGCACTTGACTATCACCAAGACAAGGCAAGCCGGAACATCGTTACCCGGGAGCTCATCAGTCGGTTCACATCTCGGCGGGGTTTCCATCCGAGAGCCGCCAAGTGAGTTCACATCCCGGGCGGGACAACCACACTTCTTTGCTGGATTCCCGCTATCTCGTCGGATAGTACTTGGCCAGGCTAGCTAGGCCCGTTACTCCTCCGAGTCTTCCCATTTTAGCAGTCGTTAGCTAATAATGGGGACGGGGTACTTCCGACCACACCGTCACTAAGTCATGAAGGGCATCACACCAATCAACATGATTCCGCAGTATAATGGAGTCACACACATTATACTTCACACCGCGTTGATCCACACTTGATCAAACGCCAACACACCTCCACACAACCTCCGAGAAGTTAGCACCCTAGAGTGACGGCAAAGCCAGAACTTCTCTAGTCCCAACTCTCGTTTTCAGTTACAAGCCTTACACGCTTGAACCTCGCTCATGCACGTTCATTACAACACCGCATACATGACCTTCCAGCCACGCAACGGGTTTTACAACAAATCGTACACTCGCTCATTTAGTGAAGGAACATGCAAGTGGATCTGAGATCCGGCAGTCCTTACACCCTTCTTACCACTCGGTAAGGATGATAACATGTCCCACGGACATGCATCAAACCGTTACCTCACCCAACGGGTTTCGCAGTGCACAGATCCAGCAGATCTGAAGCTAAACCTGCACCAAAACGTTAGTATACCCTCGGATCTACACGGATCCGAGCTTCCCTGCAACACACATTAGCCACACACATACATACAAGAATATAACCTATTCTACCGAGGCTAGTGTTGCCTTACAACGTAGATCTGAGATCTACGCTGCATTACAAACAGCAACCGCGATAGTCCACCTCTACCGGGACTCACCTTGAACTGACGAAACTTCCACAAACTCTTCAGATCTATGCACTCATTGTCACACAACACTCAGATCTAAGACCTAATACTTCGCTTACTCACTTAAACGTAGATCCGAACACTCTCTCACAAAACCGAACTAACTCTCTTCTTTTCTCTCACGAACTCACTCTCTTTTCTTCTCTCTTTCTTTCTCTCTTACACACACTCTAGCACGCCTAGGATGGTAACAAATGGGGTGGGATGAGGGTTAAAGGGCTTTATATAGAGTTTCTCCACCAATGGGGTGTTAACACCTTACCTTCTCTCCTCCAACCAATAAGAAAACGTCACTACTCCACCTAGTCATCTTTATCTCTTCCCATCCAATGTGAAATAAGCATGTGTTTGTTATGGCTCATTCCTTTCTCCTTAGTCCCGAAGTAATGGATTATACACCCGTCTTCGTCCCGCGTTCACTCCGTTTGGCTCCTTTTCGGATCTCAAGTGCGTCTATCGACTTCCTCCGGGATTTTGACGGTTTTTTTTAGTAGATAGGCTCATCTTAGACTTAGTATGAGTTGACCAAAATCTCGAGTTGATAGGTTTATGACCGAGTTGGTTTTTCCTATCCTCAACCCGTTTCGCGGCTCGGACGCATCTATCGCACTGTCCGATTTTTAGAGAACTCGGCAGAATGTTTCTTGGAAAAATTCTTTTTCCACAGTCTTCAGTAAGGTCTTTGCTACTTTCATGCAAAATCTCATAATTTTTAAAATTGTACCGAGAGATCTTCATAACTGAAAGCTCTGTCCGAATCGTTTAGCTCTGTGACAGGGTTATTACAGTACCACTTGTATTGCTTGCTCGACGACAACAACCCCATTCTTGTCGAGTTTCTATCATTTCGTGTTTCTTCTGTGCCTTCTGCATTAATAAGTGATAATGATGATGACTCACCATCAATTGTCATTTAACATTTTCATCGATTTTGTTACAATGACATACGTGTCATTTGATTAACTACGTTTGGCATTATATAAAAGGATCAAACCTGGTTGTAATAGAGATATGCATGACATGCAGAAGTGAGAGAATAACAAAAATAATAACTTTTTCTTTCTCTTCTTTTTCTTACGTGAGATCAAATATTCTCACTTCTTTCGTTATATAAAATAATATTATATACTTATACAAATATATATTTCACCCCATATATTATTGAGTTCTATAATTTATAACGCATCATAATTTGCATCTCTGAAGACTTAAGGAGTGTATTGGATTAGTAATTTAAAGAGATTTGGTAGGGGTTTATATTTGGTGAGATTTAAGTGGATTTTGTGGATATCTCGGTGATTTTAGTGGGATTTAAAAATAAAAATAAAAACTTTACTGGTGATTTGGTGAGATTTCAGCTTTAAATTTGAAATTCTAATAGTGATTTGGTAAGATTTCATCTTTCAATTGAGAAGAAAAGTTAATTTTTCTCTCTTGTTGGACATGTATAAACGACATAAGATTGTTTTCATCAGACTTTTTCTTTAACTTTCATCAAAACATTCTTGTATCTTTGGAATTGTTCATGGCAAGTCTAGACACGACTTATGCTGCTTTGCAATGGAGAATGACAAAGCTAATCAACCATCAAGACATCTTGGAGAAGATCGGAGACGAGACCGAATCAGTTTTAGGAACCATGCGTTAATCAAAGAATCAGATTTGCAGAAGCTTCCTTACTCGCAAGCAGCTATGAAGGAGACATTGAGACTTCATCCAGTGGGGCCATTGCTACGCAGAGAAAGCAACAGAGACAAAAGAAACCGACATTGAGACTTCATCTAGTGGTTCTGAGTCTCACAATCGGATCACTTGTGCAGTGTTTTAATTGGGCTGTGAAGGGAGATTAAGACAAAAGGAACGAAAGTAACAAAAGTAACAAGAGTAAAGAAGAGTAATCGTTAAGAAAAAGAATTAAAAAAAATAGGAAGAGAAAACAATCTAAAGTAAAAAGAAGAATTATCGTTCTGAGCCAACAACGTAAAATCCAAAATAAGCCAACAAAGAAAACAATCTCTAGCCTAAAATCCAAAGTAAGAGAAAAAAAAAAGAAGAGAAAACAATCTAAAGCAACAAAAAAAAAAGATCAAGCCAAAGTAAATTCGTTGTTGCTTTACGATCCCAAAGCATCTGTCCACATTGTTGCAGCTATATTTGTTCTCCAATTATTAGCATTCACTCTTTGCTGTTCTTGAGTACCGTAAGAATTTCATCATCATTGATTTCATCGTCATCTCTTTCTTGAACACCAGTTCCTTCAACAACAGTTTCTTCAGGAAGAAATACGTCTGAACGACATTCTTTACGAAGATAATTATGTAAAACCACACAAGCAAGTACTAACTCTGCTTGCGTCTTATATGGAAATGGTGGTGCATATTTGAAGATGAGAAATCTTGATTTGAAGATGCCAAAAATTCTCTCTATTACATTTCGCAAGCAAGAATGACGATGGTTGAACAACTCATTTGGATTTGCAGGATCGTTTCCTTGTTCCCTAAACTCTTGGAGATGATAACGAGTACTTCGAAATGGAGCTAAAAATTACGACGATTGGCGTATCCACAATCAACCAAATAAAACTTTCCTGAAATTTTATAAATTATACAAATAAAAGTGAAAAATGCATAAAAGTAACCCAATATCTTTTTTTATCATAATATAAGAAACGTACCTTCGGAAACTTTTAATCTGTTAGTACTTCTTGTTAATGCATTTTGTAATATTTTTGCATCATGAGCTGGGCCTTCCCATCCACTAAGAACATATATAAATTCTAAATCAAAATTACATGCAGCTAAAACACTTTGCGATAATTGTCCTTTTCGGTTGCGATAGGTTGCTGAATCTTTTTCAATTATCATCGTAAGAATATGTGTTCCATCAATAGCTCCCACATAATCCTAAGAAAAATAGAAGGTAAATGTAAGATTTTGTTACACTTGGAAAGTACCCAAAAAAAAAAAAATTCATACGTTAAAATAAGGATAAAATCGTGTGCTGTCTCTTATTTTTGTAGGCACTGTAGTTCCGGGTTTAACCATGTAGGTTGGAGCAAGTGCGTTTAACACCTTGAGAATTGTGTTAAAACTCGTACTTATTGAGAATCGTGACCTCTTGAATCTATCTTGAGCTTGAATATACCTAGAATTTTGACCAATGATGAACAAAAATGTGGCCATCATTTCTTCAACTGAAACATTTCTTGTATCTTTCAATCCCATCTTTACTCTAAAAATAGAGCATAGCTTCAGGAACACATCCGGATACATACGATATAGATGTAGAAAATGTTGAGGATCTTCAACCAACGCCTTTTGTATGTATTCAATTCCAAGCCTCGTAATTGGTCTTATAATTGGGCGTTGTATTTGCGGAATATGTGAAGAACGGATCTTCGCAATGATTGACAAAATCAGTAGCAGAATATCAATGTCTGTCTTGAAATTTGCTATCGTTTTTCTTTTTTTTTTAGCTTGTATCTCTTCACTCTCATAAACAATGTGATCCATTGGATAATCCTACATGAGAACATACATATCAAGTCATAACAAAATATATAATTCAATAGTTAAAATAGAAAAGCAGATCAATAAAACAAACAAAAAGTATGTGAAATTGATACAACAGGGACTCACAAACTCACAAGAAAATGGCGATGGTGCAGCAGACCCCTAGATTAAAGAGAAAGATAATAAATGAATAATGGAAAACAAATCATTATTAAATTTCTATTCCTTAAAAAAATTAGCCGCCAATAAAAATTGACCGCCAAAAATTTAGGTGCCACCACCAATCCAACGCTGAACATCTTTTGACAGAGATTTCTTTTCCAATGTAATATTATCTATGTGATTCTCCTCCAAACACTAAGAGGAGTTCTCATTTTGTCGGTAACAACTACTATGAAGTTCTGGGACATGAAAACAAGTCCACGTTCCCATTTTGTGCTTTAAATCTTCTTTAAAAACGTTAAAGTTCATGAAGACCAGTCCACGTTTTTGTGAACTTATCAAAGAGATACATAAGTCATTATTAACTGGTATGGTTTCAAATAAAAACTAAAATATAAATAAAACTGTAGATAAAACAAAGAACAAAAACCATAGCAATTCGTTAAACTAAAATATAAATAAAACCCATTTTTTAAGCCATTTGTGTTACTTTTGGAAAAGAAAAAAAGAAGAAAAAAAAATTGGAAATAGCCAGCCAACAGGTTACCTTTGCAATTAACCAATGTTTTGGGTCACTTTTTAACAATTTACGACGAACAAATCATCGTACACGTGTTCGGCTCTAATTCCATACTTCCCGTTCGAAGCCTTCTCATTGGTTGTGTGACGGCATATAATGAGTCTAATCATGTGCTCGCAGGAACATTGTAACGTAGTATAAACCCCTCACAGTATTGGCTAAAAGTCTGAAAAACGCGTCCACCAAGTACACGTGTCCTGCTGACTCCTATTGTGCACACGTTTACTTGCCCACAAAGGATTAAACTTAAGACTCAAACGCAATTGCTATTTATTTATCTCGTTTCCATGGAATGTTCGTAGAAAACTTCTCCTTTTTTTTTTTGACCAAAGTTTTAAAACTTCTCCTTCTTCATCATATATTTTTTTTTTCTTTTTGTATAAATTTCTTTTTCTAGTTTTGCGATTTGCCATGGCGGAGGAATTTGGTTGCTTTGACTTACTCCGAGACGAAGATCTCTTCTTCGATTTCGATCCTTCAGTCGTCATTGAATCTCCTCTTGCGGATGATTTTATTCGGTCGTCACCGGATTCTGAAAATTCGTGGATCGGAGAGATTGAGAGCCACTTGATGAACGACGAGCAACAGAATTTTCTGGAGTTGGATCAGCAATCTGTTTCGGAGTTTTTAGCGGATATATTCGTTGATAATCCCACAAGCGATTCTGGTCCGGTTGATTTGACGACGGCTAAAGTTTCAGATGCACCAATCGTCGATTCTCCCGCCGCCGGAAAGGAATCTGAAGGTTCCGATGATTCCGGGAAGGAGAAAGCGGATTTCTCATTTGAGAAGAAGTTGGACGCATCGAATGGTTCTGGGAGTGAGAATCAGGATGAAGCTAAGGAGGAAAGCGAGATCGATGGAAACGATGATGCTATGGCCAAGAAAAGAAGAAGGTATATCTGATTTTGTCTCTTTTGAAAGCAATTGAAAATTAGGGTTTATTCATATCGTTAAGTTTATTTGGGAAAAGAACATGGTCGGATCTGTAATTTGTATTGATTTTGGTTGCCTTTAGATTGCTAAAAGCGTTATACTTTGAAAACAACCTTAAGAAACAATATTTCGAAGTAGTTGTGACATTGAAACGTTTATAATCAGTGATGTGGTTGGTTCATCATATGGATTTGAAGTCTGTATTTTGTTTGCCTTTTAGATTGTTGAAAGTGTGTAATGCTATATCTCATTGGTGATGTTGTTTAAACATCCTTCAAAGCAACTTTTACTCCTGTGATTTGTTACTGGTATCTTCTTGAAGTAGTTTGAAGATGAGTGATATGATTGCCTTTAGATTGCTAAATGCGTTATGCAATAGAAACAACCTTGAGAACAAATCTTGAAATAGTGTAGTAGATACGTATGTGTGACATTGAAGAGTTGATGATGAGTGATGTGATTGGTTTCGTGATATGGATATGAATTTTGTATTTTGGATTCCGTTTAGATTGTTGCAAGTGTGTTATGCTATATCTCAAAACAACTTCAACTCTTTTGATTTGTTCTTGGTATCTTCTTGAAGATTTGATAATGAGTGATGTGATTTGATTGATCAGGAGAGTAAGAAACAGAGATGCTGCGGTAAGATCGAGGGAGAGGAAGAAGGAATACGTGACGGATCTAGAGAAGAAGAGTAAGTATCTCGAAAGAGAATGCATGAGACTGGGACGGATGCTGGAGTGTTTCGTTGCGGAAAACCAGTCTCTTCGTCTCTGTTTGCAAAAGGGTAGTGGTAATGCTTCCATGATGACAAAGCAGGAGTCTACTGTGCTCTTGTTGGAATCCCTGCTGTTGGGTTCCCTGCTTTGGTATCTGGGAGACATCATTTGCCAATTCCCTCGTCAGCCCCAAACAAAGATTTGCTTCCAGTCGGTGGAAGCCGAAGAACCAGAAAAGCTGGTTCGAAGCGGGCGAGAGAGTAGTAAACTATCTGATAATAATATTGGTAAGAGTCGGAGATGTAAGGGCTCGAGGCCTCGGATGAAACACCAAGTCTTTACACTTGTGGCATGACGCCTTTCGCCTTTTACTATTTGCGCATTTTGAGTCGTAGATGAATGTCTAGTAGTCTTCTCTCGTCTATCTGTCTAATCTTGATAAATTAACAGTCAATGTGGGTTTCTCATGGTTTTGAGTGATATATATCTAATAATGTTTATGCTTTTAAGATCCCAAGTTTTCTTTTAAAAACAGACTACTCTCATGGGGATTGAATGTTGACCCAGTTTGCATATTATGCAATGGAGCAAATAAGCCCCAAGGCCAAATGAGTTCTGAGGCCACTGGTTCTTGGATTGAACGTTCTCTCGCACAACTCAACTACTTTGGACCTTACGCCCTCATTGAACTCATCCCTGTCTAAAGGGTTTTACTTGCACATCCGACTCATTCTTTTATGGCGCTTATGAATTATAGGAAGAGAGAAACTACCGCATTGATCGGCTTTCTTTATTACTAACATAAACATGTGAAGGTTGAGGTGTGGGTTACAAGCAAGGTGACAGATGGTGTTGTCTCGTGGAGCAAGTATTTCAATGTAACTCCTGATACCCTCAATATTACACTCCAGTTCCTATCGCGGCAGTTTTCCGACATACTTCATCCACAAGATCAATAAGGAAGTAGATTTCAAGGACTATATTTACACCAATGTTTACGAAATGTGCGAGCATGAGATGGCTCACATACTTTTTAAAGTTATAACGAGAAAGTATCCAAGTACGCGGAATATAGATAAAAAGAAACTTTGATAGAAAATGAACGTTTTGCTTATTTTTAGATTATCAATATGTTTAGGTTTCATGTATTTGAATTCACCAGATTTCTCATTTCATGCAAGTTTTGTGTATGTATCACTAAACTTGATCACATATAAAACTAAATAGCGATTTTATTTATAAAAAAAACTCGTGTATATAAGCGGGTATTCATCTAGTGAGATTAAAAAACAAGTTAAGATGACTGGAAGACGGAGAGTATTTGATAACCCTTGCAATGTGTATGTTCCAAGTCTAGTTCCGGTTCCTTGTTTGGGGGAACTTGGCAGTGGAAAGGAAGCCAAAAAGTATGTTTAGGTTTTGGTGCGAAGTTTGTAGTGTTAGGAAAAAAAGCATTGGGCTGCAATTAAAAAACTACAAATGTTATACTCTATTGCTAGTCTTACGAATCATAGGAGCGAATTTGAGAAATTAACTAAACTAAGACCAAAAAAATCTTAGAACGAGTAGATAGCAACAAAAATCTAAGTAAACAAGAGAGCAAATCAAACAATAAAAACTTATATATGCAAAACATACGTAAAAGATGAGAAAGACAGAATGAGATGGGTTATTCAACAGATTAACTTGTGCATATATTCAACGGAGAAGGTTTCCTTGAAATATTATTCGAATGTAAGAGTCAATTACAAAATAACATTTTTGAAAGAGAAAAGAAAGTCCTTAGGCCACATAGTTGTATGATCTGTAACCTGCATCAACAAGAAGAAGTTTTTCAGGATTGTCATATCGATTTAAATGAACTAGTCTTCTAAATAAACGGATACGATTCAGTCTAGCCAACAACTAGGAAACAAACAGAGCCTTAAGAACTTCACTACAGAATTATCCCAAATAATTTCAGAATCAGAGAAGACAAGTTTACTAAAGTTTATTAACTAAAAAAAACAGACTATTATGAATGTGGATTTTATCTGCAAATCTATCAAAATTAATGAATATACAAAAACTCATAGTAGTGCGAATTTGGATCCAATAACATAAACACCGAAATAAGCCATTCGTTTTGATTCATGATACTTGTCTAATTTTTCTTCTATGTTGTGCGAGAAGTCTCAATTTTCACAAATTGCACATGAGAAATCACTGAATTCGATATCTAAACAAACGAGATCGCGAAGAACAGCAGAAGAAATCACAGAGTCTGATCCCTAATTACGAGGAAACACAAATCAGAGGAGAGAGGGAGAGGGAGAATCTGACCTAATTGGAAGATTTAGACTGTTTGGAGGAAGATGAAAAGTCCGGCGGCGAGTAGATGAGAGCGGCGACCATGGTTCCCGGAAGAACGGCGTATTTAGCGAACGCGGCAAGCTTCGATACTAAAGCCTCTCCTCTCATGAAAGACATATTTTCTCTTCTGCAAATCTCTCGATCGAGCCGGCGAGTAATTGAAAGACAGCTTTCTAAGATTCCGGATCGAAGCTTTTTCCTTTTGAGTTTGATGTTTCTTAGTTGGGCCGATGTCTCGTCGGCCAACAGGCCCACCACTGGCGGCTCATCTTCTATGTGCGGCATTTGGTAGAAACGGTTTGGTTCTCAGAACTTATGGCTAACTAAACCGATTAAGTAATTTGGTTTGGTTTATTAAAATATTATTTGTCAGTCGGTTCGGTTTGTTGAAAGAGAAAAATGACTTTTTTAATAATAATAAATTGGGATAACTGCAATTTAACCTTCAAACTAAATTAATTTTACAAGATTAACCCTCACCTCAAAAAAATATAGATCAATCCACTCACCTCAATAGTCACCCGCAATATAAAACCTTCGTGTATCGATGACGTGGCAGTGTATAACGTCTGTGAAAAAAACACACAGAAAATTAACGCATCGTTTTATTGATATCAAAACGACAACCACTTTTAAATTTTTTGTCGTTTTTGTAACTAAAAACTGTGTGCACAGTTTTATATTTTAATACTAGTAGTAATCTTCACATAATTTGAAGAAGTAGCGACCAAAGTTGCTTTTGGGAATGCCAAGAGATCGCAGTTCCACCAGATCTGAAAACATATCCAGTTTTTGATTGAGCTTTATGCAGATCAGATAGATATCATGCATCTGCAAAACCAACTAGACCAAACTCGGGGTTTCTAGAATAATATAATCCAAAATCAATCTAACCTTGAAGATAACATAATAGATGCTTTAATCCATTCAAATGTCGGCGCGTCGGTGATGAACTATACCTTGCAAGTAAGTTAGTAGCAAAAGCTATATATGAGCTATATCTGTTCTAGTACAATTTGCAAGATATAAAAGTTCACCAATAGCGCTCATATAAGGCACTTCGCGACCTAATATTTCTTCATTACCTTCACAAGGCCGAAATGGATCCTTGTCAACATCAAGTGGTCCATTGACTATTGGAGTACTAAAAGAAGTTGTTTATCCATACTAAAACGTTTTAACACCATTCTGGTGTAATTTGATTGCTGCACAAATATTTCATCTTGAAAATGCTCTATCTGAAGCCCAAGACAAAACTTTGTCTTTCCAAGATCTTTCATCTCGAACTCATCTTTCATGTGAGCTTTGCATCATCAATCTCCTTTTTAATTCCAATAATGTTCAGGTGATCAAAATACACAACAATGATCATAAATCCTTATGCGGGTTTCTTTATAAACACACACAAGGGCATATTGCATTTTTGATGTAACCTTTACTCAACAGGTATTCACTTAAGCGATTATACCACATGCGTCCAGATTGTTTTAATCCGTAAAGTGATCGCTGTAGTTTGACCAAACATAGTGATAACATGCCCATTTTTACTATCATAAGTGAGTACTTTAATAATTATTTCACTAAGGTTTTAATGCATAAACACTAGATTTCGAGTATTTGGTTGTTCAAAACTCTTTTCAGGTAATCTTAGCAAAAGACGCATATTTAGGAGCAAAATAGACATTTCCGGAAACAGTGCTCGAGGACATAAGTTGAACATCAGACGAAGGCCTTTCCACCACAAGATCAAGCTCATATTTGGAGACAAGGTAGCCTTATCAGCTGTCTTTCACCTCGAAGTGGTTTGAGAACAATCCCACGATTGGATCTCAAATTATTGAAGAAGCAAGAAGGTCCGTCAAGCACCCAGAAGACCAAGCTGGCCGCGCCATGGCCTGACTAGACGACCAGTGGTCGCGCCACGGCGAGTCGCTCGGCCGGCCAGCCCCTTTACAGTTCCCGAGCCCATTTGAAGCCCAACTTAATCCCGCTGTCGTCTTATGAAAGCCAAGACCTAAATGACGCCCACAGAGACTTGAAGACCTAAATATACTCGTTGTTTAGGGTTTTTAGAGAGAGTATCATCAAGATATCACGAAATTCTCTAAGTTACAAAACCCTTTTTCTCTTTCGGTGGCCGCGACTCTCGTATTCGCGGTTTCACTTTGTTCTTCGAGGGAGATTGATTTCTTCTTGAACCCTCTTTACTTCTCATCGATTTATACAAGTTATGCATTCATCAATCACATTTTCTACTCCTCCTTTCATGTCTGAGTAGTTTACTTTCGTTGGATGTTCTTTAAGAGGATCTATAGGGAATTTCATTAACTGTTTTTAAACCAGTCGTTTAGGCTGAAGATTAGGATTTTCTTTCTTAGCAAACTTGTTCTTATTGCATGAGTCTAGCGTCATGAACTAGATATCTGATTTTAGGATTTTCGAAAGCCACAATCGTGCTGAATTTCAGATCCAAACCTAGTTGGGTGGAGCGCAGTATTTCTGGGATGCTTATGCATAGCTAGGAAGCTGTCGTGAATGCTTATTGTCCTGATCATTATTGCGTGTTTGCCTAGGACACATCATAGGATAGTATACCTGTGAAGTTTGCATTCATAGATCGATCTTGCTTGTTAGAGTTAGGTCGTTAAAACCAGTGAATCAGTTTAGGGAAAATCGCCTAGCCTTGTTTGTCTGAACTTTTGTGAGTTTGATTTCTAGTTAGAACCCCATAGATTTCCCGAGAAGATCCCCAACGTGTTTCCCCCATCTGCTATACAACTCGAGATATACGCACTGATAAGAGATTTTCTATATCAAACCTAAAGCCTTTTTATGTCATTGCAGTACTGTAGGTGTTAATCCAAATCAGGTGTTGAAAGCTACCAAGAATGCAAGAGCTCAAAGTAAATCTAAGCGATTTTCGGTTTTAAATGAGGAAACAAATTGTAAACACTACTTGCAGCTATCAAACGACTATGAAAACAATTTTAACAATTCTACTGATGGGTTAAACTACTGCTAGGCTACTGCTAAGAATTTTAATGACCGTGCTACTAGTTTTAAATATCCAAATGCTAAAGACAGACCAAGTGGGCAATTTATAGCAATCTAAGATAAATTGTAAAAACTAGTTATAAAACTATAACAACTGTTTAATGATTACTAGGCTAATGAGTGATACTCTAACTATTTTATAAACTATGAAACATTCAAGAACACAAGTTTTCGAATTAAGATACTCTAAACAAACTATTAAGCAGATTAGATGATTTTAACAAGTTAAGAGAAAAGATTTAACTTTAAAACTAAAAGATGATGGCTTTGAGGATTCAAATATTAGAAATAGATTCAAGGTTTGAGTTCATGCTTAGAGAGGTTTAAGATTCGAACTTGGGTTTTATAAAAATAGAACTACACATTCCTAATGAGATATCTCTAGGCCTTAAGAAATAAAAGCTAGATCTTTCCATGGTTTGTGGTAAAAACCCTTTCTTCAACCTTTCATCCTAACCCATGGTGTATGGTGGAAAAATAGGTTGAATAACATAAAGCACAGATCCTAAACATGGCCTAATTAGCTCCCTAAACATCCATGGTATGTGGGAAAGGATGAGCTAATCTCTTGGATTTGGGTTTATAGGATTTTCTAAGTCTTTTTGAGATAAGGAAATCCCTTGAATCAAAGAGATCTTTCTCAAGCATCTCTAGGCTTTTAGCCCTCCAAATCCAAGAAGAGAATGAGATGAAGAACAAGAAAAACCCCAAGTTAAACTTCTTAAACCTCCCTAATCACCAAAACCTTAAACCTTGATGATTTACTCACTAACCATGTTCGTATCTCTCTTAAACTCTTTGTTTGAGATGATGAACATGCTTAGCTAAGAACAAGAAAAGAGATTAAGGATAAGTACTTGATATAAATCAAAGTTTAAAGTTTACAAAACAAGAAAAGCATGATGACCTTCAAAGATGGTGGCTAGACCTAAAGATGAAGATGAGAACTCTAAAATTTCGTGGCTACTGAAGAGAAATAGGGTAGGATGTCTTATATAGGCCCAGGAATGATGGCACCCTCACAAAAGACAAGATAGAGGTTGGTGACTAAAAAGCATGAAAAGCAGAAGGAGGGATCGATCGATCTACTATGGATCGATCGATCCGTGTCTAGCCGTTGGACTTCAGTTCGACCGGCTGCTCGATCTGTGGTTCGATCCGGGGATCGATCTGGTGCTGGCCGAATGTGTAGAGATGTAGATCGATCGATCTGTGGTGGAACGATCGATCCGTCTTTGGCGTTGGTTTTTGGATCGATCGTTCCGTAGCGGATCGATCGATCCCTTGCTGGCCGAAGCGTGGGTCTTCAGATCGATCGGGCTGTCTGTGAAACTTTGAAACGACTTGGCCGCTCGATCTCACAGACGATCTGAACGCTGACCGCTGCGTTGGACTTGAGATCGACTTGGCCGCTCGATCTCACGGTCGATCTTCGGGCTGGATCGCCCCGAACGCTCGATCATGTGGTCGATCTTCGGCTGGATCGACCATGCGGCTCGATCTGCTGCTCGATCTTCGGCTGGATCGACCAGGCAGCTCGATCATGTGGTCGATCTTCGGCTGGATCGACCATGCGGCTCGATCTGCTGCTCGATCTTCGGCTGGATCGACCATGCGGCTCGATCTTCGGCTGGATCGACCATGCGGCTCGATCTGCTGCTCGATCTTCGGCTGGATCGACCTGGCCGGTCGATCTTCTGCTCGATCTTCGGCTGGATCGACCTGGCGGGTCGATCTGCTGGTCGATCTGGCCCCTATTTCTTTTGTTCAAGTTTCTTCTTGACTCCAATCAATTCCTTAGCTCTTCTTGTCCATGCCTACTATCCAAACTAGCTCCATGCACACCAAATGACCTGAAAATGATGAATATATGCAAGAACTTATGCAAATGCTAATGCATCGTGTCTTAGAACCTAAAATGGGACAAAATCTATGATCATTCCAAGTATGAATGCAATATGAATGCAAATATGTCCTAAATGCATGGTGAATGCATGAAATATCTAAGTATATCAACTCCCCCAAACTTGCCTTTTGCTTGCCCTCAAGCAAATCAAAGACAAACTAGGAGAAAAAGATTGAAAGTGGGGGCTCAAATCCAAAAGTGTTTTTCAAATGAATCAATTCAATGGTCCTTGTTCTCAATCCTAAGATGCATCATACAAACTCTACTCCAAAGAACTTAGCCATATTCATTACAGATTGAATTTCAAATCAAGTCTTGTCTATACTCACAATCCAAGAATACTAACCTTTAAAATTCATTTAAGCTCAAACCGTGAATCACACTTATGCTTTTAAAACCGAATACATTTGGCTAATGTTCAAGGCTAAGAGATAAAGATGATCTCATTCAAGTGTGTACTCCAAGCAATGGTTTCTCTCAAGAACAATTGATGCAGAATGTTAAAGGTAAAAGGCAATTGATGCATACATGACTAGACTCTCATCTACCCTTTATGCTATCAATGATCCTAATTCTCCTCTCATTCATTTTCTTTTCAGCTCATTCACCCTCTAGAGATACCAAAAATCAAGCAAAGCAACACGCCATGTACAAATCCACAAGAACTTCAACAAATTCGTCCTAGGGAACCTTCTTCACCTTTTCTTATAGCTAGTGGTATGGCCATACATATATTAGCTCTTCTCTTTTCTTTGGATAGCTCTCTTCTTATATATATTTTTTTCTTTTATGCATTTGGCCTCTTGGCTCTTTTCTTTTAATTTTATAAGACAACTATCACCTTTTCTTTTTAACTTGAGCTTTTATACAAAACAAATCAAGACCAACCACCACAACTATGTATTCCTTCTCATTCATTTCCCTAACACCTTCTCATTCTCAAACTCATGAACCCCTGCCCAAACCAAGCCTATAACTAGCTTCAAAATGCAAAGCTAACATCATATGAGAGCCTAAACATGTCGCCCTAAACCTAACACTTTTTGCCAAGTTCAATCAAAAAGTTTTAAGGCCTCACATACTCACACGAAATTTTGGCTTGAAAGGAGGTAAGGGTTAAGGTTTGGAAATCTATCTAGGCTTACAAGAGAGTGGTGAAAGGAAGAAGAAAGCCCAAATATGTATATGTATCCATGTATCATTTTCAAATGCACAAGTATGATAATTTAAAGTCCATGTTAAGGTTTCACTTGTTAGGTAAGGATTCAATTCATGCTTGTTTCAACTTAAATAGGATCCAAAGATGCCAAGAAACTCAAGACAAGTGGTCCAAAGATGGTTAGAACTTAAATTTCAAATTTGCACAAAGCATCAAAGGACTACTAACTAGGAATAGGATCTTGAACCAATTCATGAGCCTAAAACACTTTACAATGAATTTTTGTATCATTGCCCCCTATGCATATGAATGATGCAACCTATATGATAAATAATCTAGACTCAATCCTACAATATTTGACAATGCAAATGCAAGCTATATGATTTTTTTTCGAAATTTTTAAAATTTTTATGAATTTTTTTGTATTTTTCTATGCAAATATATGTATGTATGAAGACTCAAATATGCAAAAAGAAAAAATAAGAGCACAAAACACAAAGTTAAATCTCTCAACCTCTCCCCCAAACTTAAATTACACAGTCTCTTGTGTAATAAAAATTCAAGGGAGACCATCAATCAAAAACAAAAATCAAAATCCAAAAATGCATGATATTTACAAGGTTTTGGAATGGTGTACCATGGAATTTGTTGTGCTTAGGCCTTGTAGGCTCGATTCTTGGTTCTACATTTCCCTTGTTCCTGCTCATACATACTTAAAAACATAATCTAGAACATAAATAAAAACTATATACATAAGGATAGACATGGGATTGCCTCCCAAGTGCGCTTGTTTTAAGTCTCTTAGCTTGACTTTACCGGATTAGGCCAGTTGTGGGTCTTGGAGAAGCTGTGTGGTGCTCTCCTTGTTGCAGTCACTCGCCATGTAGGGCTTGACTCTATGCCCATTCACTGTGAAACTCTCTCCACTCATGCCAATCAAAGTGACAGCCCCATATGGTAGCACTTGTTTTATCTCAAATGGCCCGCACCATCTAGACTTGAGCTTCCCGGGGAACAGCCTCAATCTTGAGTTGTAGAGCATAACCATGCTTCCCTCTTTGAGCTCCTTATGGACCAGCTTCTTGTCATGAAAGGCCTTGGTCCTTTCTTTGTAAATCTTGGCACTCTCATAGGCTTCCATCCTTATCTCATCAAGATCATGAAGTTGCATTAGCCTTTTCTCTTGGGCTGTCTTGAGATTGTAGTTAAGTTGCTTCACAGCCCAAAGAGCTTTGTGCTCTAACTCCACATGAAGGTGACAAGAATTGCCATAGAGGAGGTTAAAAGGCGTGGTTCCAATAGGAGTCTTGAAGGCTGTCCTATATGTCCAAAGAGCATCATCAAGCTTGCTAGACCAATCCTTTCTAGTAACTCCCACGGTCCTCTCTAGTATAGTCTTGATTTGCCTATTTGAAACCTCTACTTGGCCACTTGTTTGAGGGTGATANCCTTGAACCAATTCATGAGCCTAAAACACTTTACAATGAATTTTTGTATCATTGCCCCCTATGCATATGAATGATGCAACCTATATGATAAATAATCTAGACTCAATCCTACAATATTTGACAATGCAAATGCAAGCTATATGATTTTTTTTCGAAATTTTTAAAATTTTTATGAATTTTTTTGTATTTTTCTATGCAAATATATGTATGTATGAAGACTCAAATATGCAAAAAGAAAAAATAAGAGCACAAAACACAAAGTTAAATCTCTCAACCTCTCCCCCAAACTTAAATTACACAGTCTCTTGTGTAATAAAAATTCAAGGGAGACCATCAATCAAAAACAAAAATCAAAATCCAAAAATGCATGATATTTACAAGGTTTTGGAATGGTGTACCATGGAATTTGTTGTGCTTAGGCCTTGTAGGCTCGATTCTTGGTTCTACATTTCCCTTGTTCCTGCTCATACATACTTAAAAACATAATCTAGAACATAAATAAAAACTATATACATAAGGATAGACATGGGATTGCCTCCCAAGTGCGCTTGTTTTAAGTCTCTTAGCTTGACTTTACCGGATTAGGCCAGTTGTGGGTCTTGGAGAAGCTGTGTGGTGCTCTCCTTGTTGCAGTCACTCGCCATGTAGGGCTTGACTCTATGCCCATTCACTGTGAAACTCTCTCCACTCATGCCAATCAAAGTGACAGCCCCATATGGTAGCACTTGTTTTATCTCAAATGGCCCGCACCATCTAGACTTGAGCTTCCCGGGGAACAGCCTCAATCTTGAGTTGTAGAGCATAACCATGCTTCCCTCTTTGAGCTCCTTATGGACCAGCTTCTTGTCATGAAAGGCCTTGGTCCTTTCTTTGTAAATCTTGGCACTCTCATAGGCTTCCATCCTTATCTCATCAAGATCATGAAGTTGCATTAGCCTTTTCTCTTGGGCTGTCTTGAGATTGTAGTTAAGTTGCTTCACAGCCCAAAGAGCTTTGTGCTCTAACTCCACATGAAGGTGACAAGAATTGCCATAGAGGAGGTTAAAAGGCGTGGTTCCAATAGGAGTCTTGAAGGCTGTCCTATATGTCCAAAGAGCATCATCAAGCTTGCTAGACCAATCCTTTCTAGTAACTCCCACGGTCCTCTCTAGTATAGTCTTGATTTGCCTATTTGAAACCTCTACTTGGCCACTTGTTTGAGGGTGATAGGGCGTGGCCACCTTGTGCTTAACTCCATGTTTCCTCAAGAGACCCTCAAAAATCTTGTTGATGAAGTGGCTGCCTCCATCACTAATCACCACCTTGGGTACTCCAAACTTTGGGAAAATGATTATCTTGAAAAGCTTGATCACCACCTTTGAATCATTTGTTGGTGAGGCTATGACTTCCACCCACTTAGAAACATAGTCTACTGCCACAAGAATGTACTTGTTGCCATATGATGATGGAAATGGTCCCATAAAATCAATTCCCCAAACTTCAAAGACCTTCACTTCAAAGATAGGTACTTGTGGCATCTCATTTCTCTTGGTTATGTTCCCAGCCTTTTGACAAGCTTCACATGATTTTATGAACTCATATGCATCCTTGAAGAGTGTAGGCCACCAAAATACAGCTTGGAGAACCTTTGTAGCTGTCTTGAATGAGGAAAAATGACCACCAAAAGTTAAACCGTGGCAATGGAGAAGGATGTCTCTTGCTTCAACTTTTGTAACATATCTTCGGTACAGGCTGTCCACACACCTATTGTATAAGTATGGCTCGTCCCAGTAGTAGTGAGAGACATCTCTCATGAATTTCTTCCTATGGTAATGGTCCAAGTGAGTAGGCTCTTCCCCACAAGCCAAGAAGTTAACAATATATGCATACCAAGGGAGATCTTCTTCCGTTAGACTCAAAACTTCTTCAAGCCTCTCTTCTAGCCTTGCACAAACCAAAGTGTTGACCATCATAAGCTGCTCTTCAGGGAGAGAGTCGTTCAGTGGCAAGACCTCATTCACCCTCATCCTTGAAAGATGATCCGCAACACCATTCTCTATACCCTTCTTGTCTTTGATCTCCATATCAAACTCTTGCAAGAGAAGGATCCATCTCAAGAGTCTAGGCTTGGCATCTTTCTTGGAGT
Source organism: Alliaria petiolata (assembly GCA_020283515.1). Lineage (NCBI taxonomy): Eukaryota > Viridiplantae > Streptophyta > Magnoliopsida > Brassicales > Brassicaceae > Alliaria > Alliaria petiolata. The sequence goes on from JAHZTW010000002.1 coordinate 91,912,397, forward strand.
ATATGTACCTCAAGGCAGCATGGCCAGTATACACAATGACCTTAGAACCCACCAAGTAAGACCTAAACTTCTCAAAAGCAAAGACCACGACTAGAAGCTCTTTTTCGGTGGTTGCATACTTGACTTGTGCATCATCCAAGGTGCGGCTTACATAGTAGATTACATGCAACTTTTTATCCTTCCGCTGACCCAAGACAGCACCCACAGCATAGTCACTTGCATCACACATAATCTCAAAGGGCAGCTCCCAATCCGGAGCATTAACTATAGGTGCGGTGACAAGTGCTTCCTTGACGGTCTTAAAGGCTTGAAGGCATTCTCCATCAAAGTTGAACTCGGTTTCTTTGCACAGTAGCCTTGTAAGAGGACGTGCTATCTTGGAGAAGTCTTTGATAAACCTCCTATAGAACCCAGCATGCCCCAAGAAGCTTCTTATCCCTCTCACATTCACCGGCGGCTCTAGGTTCATCATGACCTCGATTTTTTGCTCTATCAACTTCTATGCCTTTCTCTGAAATCTTGTGGCCAAGCAATATCCCTTCTCTGGCCATGAAGTGGCATTTCTCCCAGTTGAGCACGAGATTGGTCTCCTCACACCTCTTAAGCACCCTACACAAATTAGACAAGCAAACACCAAAGGAAGAGCCATACACAGAGAAATCATCCATGAATACCTCAACCATCTCCTCAATCAAGTCAGAAAATATGGACATTATGCATCTTTGAAATGTGGCTGTAGCATTACAAAGCCCAAAAGGCATTCTCCTATATGCAAAAGTTCCATATGGACAAGTGAAAGTGGTTTTTTCTTGGTCATTTGGGTGAATTGGGATTTGAAAGAAACAACTATAGCCATCTAGAAAATAGTAGTATGGGTGATTGGCTAATATTTCTAGCATTTATCAATGAAAGGGAGATGGAAGTGGTCTTTTCTAGTGGCCAAGATGAGTTTTCTATAGTCAATACACATTCTATGACCGGTTATGGTCCTAGAAGGTATTAACTCATCTTTCTCGTTTTTTATAACTATGATACCCCCTTTCTTTGGTACCACATGGACTGGAGAGACCCATGTGCTATCACTGATTGGGTATATCACACCAGCCTCTAAGAGTTTTAAAATTTCTTTCTTGACCACCTCTTTTAAATTTGGGTTTAGGCGCCTTTGGTGTTCAATGGAGGATGTGTTTTCATTATCTAAGTGAATCCTATGAGTACAAAGCATTGGTGAAAGGCCCTTGATGTCACTCAAAGAATAACCAATGGCCTTTCTATACTTCCTCAACTCCTTTAGGAGTGAGTCTAACTCATCATCACTTAAATCTTCATTCACAATTACCGGGTATGTGTCATTTGCACCCAAGAAAGCATACCTTACCCCATTTGGAAGTTTCTTGAGGTCCACCTTTGGGGCAAGCAGCTCGCTCCACTCCTCTCCTTGGCTGGTATTGAGGCTACTGTCCTCTTTGTTCTCTCTTGATCCAGCATCAATACCAAAAGCAGGACGTTCCATATCTAGCTCCAAGTAAGTGTCTTCCTCTTCTTTCAAAACCTTGCGTGAGTCTAGTAGCTTGGCATACTCTTGTGTCTCCTCATTAAGATATCCAAACTCTCCACATTCCATGGTCAAGGCTAGCACAAGGTGGTCCTCTTGGCCTAGTTCTTCAAGGAGCTCATCAGCCAGAGCATTCATTGCCTCAATGTAAAAGACTTGGTCACCAATGGTTGGTTTCTTCAAAACTTCATTGATATCAAAGTTTAACTCAATATCTTTCCCCAAGTGTAGAGAGATCTTGCCATTCTTCACATCTATGATGGCTCCAGCAGTGGCTAAGAATGGCCTTCCAAGGATTAGAGGATCCTTAGGCTCTTCATCCATCTCCAATACCACAAAATATGTTGGTACACTCACATCACTTATTCGCACGGGTAAGTCTTCTAGCATACCAATTGGAAGTCTCACACTTCTATCAGCAAGGATGAGGGATATCCTGCACTCCTTAAACGTTGTGAAACCCAGCTTCTTGGCAATAGAGTGAGGCATTGATAAACAGGATTTTAACCGGTTTGATAATCAAAACCTAAAGGTCTTTTTGCAGTTGTAGTACTTTAGGTGTCAAACCAACCTTGGGGTGAAAGCTACTAAGATTACAAAAGTTATATGAAGCTAAGCAAAATTCGAGTTAAATGGGTGAAGAATTCTAAATTAATTACTTGCGGTTTGTAAATAGACACGAAAATTATTTTACAATCCCTACAGAAGGGTTATATAAGTACTAGATGACTCTAGAATAATAAAACAATAGATCTACTAATTTAATAAAATACAAATCTAAAACCGGAATTATTATACAGATTTGATGGTGAGTAGCAAGATAATAAGAAAAACTATTTCTAAAATTCAAACAATTACCAAATCAACAACAGGTAATAAAATAAGACTCTAAGCAATTTCTAAAATAATAAAATTAGTAAAAACACAATTTTACAAAATTATAAAACTATATTGCATAATTAAACTATTTAATGGAAATTTAATCAAGATAAACAAACATAAAACTAGAGGAAAATGGTTTTTGGGTTGTAAATTATTAAAAACAGATTCTAGGTTGGGAATCATGCTTAGGGAAGTTGAAGATTCGAACTTGGGGTTTAAAAACATAAATTCTTACTCTTTTAGTTATTTCTCTAAACCTTAAGAAACCAAATTAGATTTATCCATGATGTGTGGCATAAATCCTTTCTTCACCCTTTCCTCCTAACCCATGATGTTTGGTGGAAAGAAAAGGTGAAGAACATTAAGAATGGATCTTAAAAAAAATGGTTTAACTAGCTCCCTAAGCATCCATGATGTGTGGGAAAGGATGAGCTAGTCTCTTGGATTTGGTTTTAAGGGATTTCCTAAGTCTTGTTAGGATAAGGAAATCCCTAGATTAAAGAGATCTTGTTAGAGAGTCTCTAGACCTTAAAACCCCCAAATCCAAGAAGAGAATTAAAATGAAGTACATGATGAAAACAAACCAAGTTTTTAGTCTCCAACTTCCTTAATCATCCCAACCTTAAATCTTAGGCGGTTTACTCACAAATCATGTTCTTATCTCCTTTAAACTTAAGTTTAGAGTTAAGGAACATGACCAATGAGGTTTATAAGAAAGATTGAAAATTAAATAAATACTTGTGGAAGATAATAAAATACAAGAATTATCAAAAGATTTAAACAAGAATTAAGAAGAAAGATTTGACTTTGGAATATCTTAAATATGAAATATCTATATATAAAATACGAATTTTTAAAGAACTAAATAAGAAGAACTATAAAATTCAAGAACAAGGGAAAGCTTACAAAAACACTTAAGAAGACTTTGAAAAAGAGAATATAAAGACTTGATTGTTTACTTGATGAAAAACTGAATGAAAAACTGAATGATTATTACAAGCACACACACACTCCTTATATAGAGTTTTAAACATGGCTCTTGGCCTTAAAAGAGAGGTCAAGGGGCAAGGGACAAGGGGCAAGGGACAAGGGGCAAGGGACAAGGGACAAGGGACCTCTCTAATCCCACTTTTACTAAAGCATAAACACTTTTTTGGAGCACTTGCAAGTGGTATCTTTAGGTTCGGGTACATGGATTGATCGATCTGTATCTTTTGCACTACTGCACCGTTTGACTTGAAATCACCACCAAATTAAAGCTAACTCAATTTCCTAAAACTCTCATGAAGACTGTCGAGGCTAAATCGCAATGAAAACCCCTTCATCCGAGCTGATCGTTCAGTTAACGAAATTGGTCGCCAAACTTCCAGACGGACATGTTGTTACTTAAATAGCCGTATCTTCTGAACCACTGACCATAATGACTTGAAATAACCTCTGAACGAAAGGTAGCTCAATTTACTATGAGTTTTATGAAGATTGCGGAGGCTGAATCGGAATGGAAAGTCTTTGTAGAGTCTGATCTTTAAGTCGCTTTAGGTGGCATGGATTTGAATCGGTTGCAACATCTTGGTACAGCAAGTCAGATGACATCAATTTGCTCTCTACTTGTTCCTAGCTCATCATCTTATGTTTCCAGCTTCCACATTGTCGCCAAATCCATAGAATAACCTGAAATGATGCATATATACAAAAGAAAATGCAAATGCAAATGCAAATGTTCTAAATCCTATAAATGATCAAATACTATGATTATACTTAGCTATAAATGAAATATGGATGAAAACTTATTCTAAATGCATGATAAATATGCGAAATAAATGAGTATATCAGGCATGAGGTTTATGCTAGCTCCAAGATCACACAAGCAATTGCTAAACCTCAATGGCCCTAGCGCACAAGGTATGGTGAATGAGCCCGGATCTCCTAGCTTCTTTGGTGCTATTTCTTTGTGGATGATGGCACTGCACTCTTGACTCAATACCATGATCTCTTGGCCTTCCTTAACTTTCTTGGCGAGTGTATCCTTCAGAAACTTGGCATACTTTGGTACCATGGCCAAACAATAAAGCAAAGGCAATCTCAGCTCAACATTTCTCAAATGCTTTTCAAACAAAGCTCTATACTTCTCAACCAGCTGCTTCTTGAAACGTCCAGGGAAGGGGAGCTTTGGTTTATAAGGTGGAGGTATGAAAACATCTTTCTCATTGCTTGCTTCTCCCACTTGTTTCTCCAAAACCGCTTCCTTCCCTTTCTTTGCCCTTTCGATGTAGACATTGTCAAAGGTGATCTCTTGATCTTTTGAAATATTACTCTCCCCCTCTTGAATCACAATGTCCTAATTGTCCTTAGTTGTTGACCGTGGTGCAACCTCTTTCCCATTCCTTAGAGTGATCACATTTGCATACTCCTTAGGATTTGTTTCACACTTTCCGGGTAAGCTTCCTTGCCCACTTGTGCTTGCTTTTCTTTTCTCTAGCTGGCGAATCTTGTTGTTCATGTTGCTGATCTGTGTTGAAACCTCAGTAAGAGAAGAGTCCAACCTTGTGTTTATCTCAGCAAATTTCAAGTTGTTAGAAGCTTGTCCTTGGAGAAGTTCTTGGAGCATAGCTTGGATAATATATTGTGATTGAGCCTGGCTTTGTTGTTGCTGTGGTACATAACAAGGAGGATAGCCCTTGGTTCCTTGCTGTTGTTGGCCTTGGAAGTGACCTTGTCTTTGCCCCTGATATCCATTGTTTTGTGCAAAACCACCTTGGTTGTAAGGGACAAAAGGTTTTCCTTGATTGCCTTGTTGTGGAGGGTACACTTGGTCCTTTGGATTCTCCACATTGGTACTTCTATAGGAAAAATTGTTTTTGCCTTGATAACTTGGAACATAGCCCTGTGGCTTAGGATAATCTTGGCAACCAACCCAATTTGCTTCCTCAAACTCTCCCTGATTTGCTTCGGATTTGTGCTTCTTGATTGTCATACAAATCCGAAGCTTCACCAACAAAATGGACTTGTTTTTGGCTACCAAGCATCATCTTGTCTATTTTCTCATGGAGTGACTTCAGCTCTTTCTTGTGTGCTTCCAGCTCATGACCCCTTGGTGCTCGGTCATACTCCTCAGAATAATTACCATCACTCAAAGCCAAGTTGTCAATAAGCTCCATTCCTTCTTGCACATCTTGTCCAAGAAAATTTCCTTTGCTTGCCGTGTCCAATAGTATGCAAATTTTTGGCAAGGCTCCACGGTATATAGTGCTCAAGAGTGCCTCCTCTGTGAAATCATGATGAGAACATTGAATGGTGTAGTCCTTGAAGCGCTCCATTGCTTCACTAAAGGTTTCATTTTGCCTTTGTGCAAAACCGCTTATTTCACTCCTTAGGCGAGCTGTCCTTGTACTTGAGAAGAATTTGGACAGGAAGGCCTTCTTGCAATCCACCCATGAGGTGATTGTCCCCTGAGGTAGTGTCTTCTCCCAATGCCTAGCCTTATCCCCAAGAGAAAATGGGAATAACTTTAGCTTGAAGCTATCTTCGGAGATACCGTTGATCTTGATCATTCCACAAACTTGCTCAAAGTTTTCTAATTGCTCAAGAGGGTCTTCCATTGCTAGACCATGGAACTTGCTGTTCTGTACCATGGAGACAAATCCAGGCTTGATCAAAAAAGTTGTTGTTTTGCACTGGTGGTGGAGTAATGCCGAACCGATTGGTGTGGGTGTTTGGTGCATCACCCGCACCAATGATCCTTGGTACCCTTGGAGGGTGGTAGGGGTTTGCATTGCCTCTACCAGAAACTGCATGGTGAGGTGGATCCTCAACCTGGTCGTGGTCAGCCATGACCTCTTGAGCAACTTCTTCAATCTCCTTTTGATTTTTTCTTTTATGCCTTGCACTTCCAAATTGATGGATGTTGTCTTTAGACTAGAGTAAGTTGTTGTCATCTTTAGATCTCAAGTTTATGTACCTGAAAACACAAGTAGCAAAGTAGGAAAATCAGTATCCAAAATCAAAATTAAAACTTAGTCTCTACTAAGCCTCAAATCTTAATACTTTCAATCAAAACCCAAGTTTGGCAACGGCGCCATTTGATAAGATATTTCTTTCGTGTTTCTATATCAAACCTAAAGCCTCTTTATGTCATTGCAGTACTTTAGGTGTCAATCCAAATCAGGTGTTGAAAGCTACCAAGAATGCAAGAGCCCAAAGTAAATCTAAGCGATTTTCGGTTTTAAATGAGGGAAATAAATTGTAAACATTACTTGCAGCTATCAAACGACTATGAAAACAATTTTAACAATTCTACTGATGGATTAAACTACTGCTAGCCTACTGCTAAGAATTTTAATGACCGTGCTACTAGTTTTAAATATCCAAATGCTAAAGACAGACCAAGTGGGCAATTTATAGCAATCTAAGATGAATTATAACTAGTTATAAAACTATAACAACTGTTTAATGATTACTAGGTTAATGAGTGATACTCTAAGCTATTTTATAAACTATGAAACATTACAGAACACAATTTTTCGAATTAAGATACTCTAAACAAACTATTAAGCAGATTAGATGATTTTAACAAGCTAAGAGAAAAGATTTAACTTTAAAACTAAAAGATGATGGCTTTGAGGATTCAAATATTAAAAATAGATTCAAGGTTTGGGTTCATGCTTAGAGAGGTTTAAGATTCGAACTTGGGTTTTATAAAAATAGAACTACACATTCCTAATGAGATATCTCTAGGCCTTAAGAAACAAAATCTAGATCTTTCCATGGTTTGTGGTAAAAACCCTTTCTTCAACCTTTCATCCTAACCCATGATGTATGGTGGAAAGATAGGTTGAAGAACATAAAGCACATATCCTAAACATGGCCTAATTAGTTCCCTAAACATCCATGGTATGTGGGAAAAGATGAGCCAATCGCTTGGATTTGGGTTTATGGGATTTCCTAAGTCTTTTTGAGACAAGGAAATCCCTAAAATCAAAGAGATCTTTCTCAAGCATCTCTAGGCTTTTAGCCCTCCAAATCCAAGAAGAGAATGAGATGAAGAACAAGAAAAACCCCAAGTTAAACTTCTTAAACCTCCCTAATCACCAAAACCTTAAACCTTGATGATTCACTCACTAACCATGTTCGGATCTCTCTTAAACTCTGTGTTTGAGATGATGAACATGCTTAGCTAAGAACAAGAAAAGAGATTAAGGATAAGTACTTGATATAAATCAAAGTTTAAAGTTTACAAAACAAGAAAAGCATGAAAACCTTCAAAGATGGTGGCTAGACCTAAAGATGAAGATGAGAACTCTAAAATTTTGTGGCTACTAAAGAGAAATAGGGTAGGATGTCTTATATAGGCCCAGGAATGATGGCACCCTCACAAAAGACAAGATAGAGGTTGGTGGCTAAAAAGCATGAAAAGCAGAAGGAGGGATCGATCGATACGTGTCTAGCCGTTGGACTTTAGTTCGACCGGCTTCTCGATCTGTGGTTCGATCCGAGGATCGATCTGGTGCTGGCCGAATGCGTAGAGATGTAGATCGATCGATCTGTTGTGGAACGATCGATCCGTCTTTGGCGTTGGTTTTTGGATCAATCGTTCCGTCGCGGATCGATCGATCCCTTGCTGGCCGAAGCATGGGTCTTCAGATCGACCGGGCTGTCCGTGAAACTTTGAAACGACCTGACCGCTCGATCTCACAGACGATCTGAACGCTGACCGCTGTGTTGAACTTGAGATCGACTTGGCCGCTCGATCTTCGGGATGGATCGACCCGAACGCTCGATCATGTGGTCGATCTTCGGCTGGATCGACCATGCGGCTCGATCTGCTGCTCGATCTTCGGCTGGATCGACCATGGCCGGCCGATCTGGCCCCTATTTCTTTTGTTCAAGTTTCTTCTTGACTCCAATCAATTCCTTAGCTCTTCTTGTCCATGCCTACTATCCAAACTAGCTCCATGCACACCAAATGACCTGAAAATGATGCATATATGCAAGAACTTATGCAAATGGTAATGCAACATGTCTTAGAACCTAAAATGGGACAAAAGTTATGATCATTCCAAGTATGAATGCAATATGAATGCAAATATGTCCTATATCACGCACTTCAATATTTACTTTTTCCGCACCGCTCACTTGATTTTCATGATCGATCTCATTGGACACAGAAAAAGAGAACATTACATCATCATTTATTATTTCACTTCTAGCCCATAATTTTCCACTTTGGGCGATGGAAATCTCATATTTTTTTGTTCCAGATTTGATACAATATCCAAAACCATAAAATCAAAGGTTTTCAAATTGTGGATTTATTATCAAAATATCATGCTCATAAGTTCACAAAGTCAAAGATCCTCATTGAAGTCCAAAGCAAAATTGGTGGCAAGAAGATTTTGATTTTATTTAGCTTATTTTGCTCTTTTTATTTAAATGTGTATAATTTTCTTTAAATGTAATTTATTGTAAAGATTCTTTGTAAGAGCTATAAAAGCTCAATTGTTCTCATTGTAAAAAAACACATTGAAATTTTTGGAAATATAAAAGAGAGTTTTCTCTAAAGCTTAGGCTTTGTTTGTTTATCTAAGTTAGATGGATTTCTACACTTAGTAAACGTTTGAATCTATGTCTCTTGTGTGCGATTCCTTGAGACTAGGTTTGTGAACTCATCACACAGGCTTTTACACCCTTGAGTGGCGTTCTTCGATCCTACATCTATCCATCATCATCCGACCAGCCTTCTCAAGGAGTGACTTTAGTCCCTTGAACAGGCGCCGTCTTTCCACTTCGACCACGTTCCATCCGACCGGCTGAAATAGAGTGACTTTAGTCCAGCTTTCAGCCTCCATCATCCCCCAAGCGAGACTCAACCATTGAGGATTGCATCAAGATTCATCTTCAGGACGAATCTCTTCACCAAGTTCTTCTGGAACCGGTCATATATGTCTTTCAGACATCTATCTTTACTTGGATCTTCAGGAACCTTTTCACAAATGTCTTCATGACATTTGACACAATTGTCTTCCGGACATTTGGCATTATTTGGTTTTTCCGGAACCCTTCCTCCCAATTTCTTTCTTTGTCGGGGATTTCTATCTTTCGATCCCATAGGCCTCCCGCGCTTCAAATGAACCCTCGATTCATTTGCTCTACTTACATCAATATATTCTTCGGGAACATTTACCCTTGATGGATGATAAGTAGTTTTTAGTTTGTCTACTTGGTCAGTGACCCACTACTTATAACCGAATGTAGTATAGGTTATGGGTCTTATCAATCTGATGGGTTAGATTCAAGATGTTGTGTTTATAAGATCCTTATGCAAGTTAAGAATGATCTAGGGGTTTTGATAAAGAGAATCTATCAACCTAATGTCACAAAAGTAAATAGCTAAGAGCATGAACTAAATCTATCAAGCGGGAATGATAAATAAGAATAAAATAGTAAGCTTGTAACAAATACTAAAGATCGGTACGAGGGACAAGGTATCTAGAGACAAAGATGATAAAGGTTGATCCTTGATGCATAAATTCACTACCTTTAAGGCTAATCCTTTAGCATAGAATTCCAAACAAGATAGATCCACTTTCGTGGTATAGATCACTTTGCTAACACGCAACCTAACCTAGCTCTCGCATAGTGATCCATGAGGATAGCAAGCATGAATAAACAACTCTATCAATGGCAAAACGCTCCCTAGACAACTAATGTCTTAGGCTAGGAAGAGCGAATATCTTATGAGATTGATTCTTGCGTTTCTTCAAACATGGTATTTTTTTGGGAAAGCTTGAAGGCATGAACCAAATAGCTAAGATGATTAAGCAATAAGAGCATGTAATAAGAAAGGATTAAGATGTTTTAAGCATAAATAGCATCAAAGACTGAACCTTTAACACATTCGTCCTAACCTCATCCCGAAGACCGAAATGAAACTACTCGCTAATCATGATACAAACCGTTAATTCCATGAAGGATAGAACAATCAACATCATTAAGGCAAGAGGAAAATCAAGGTTCTTAACAGAAATACAAGCTTAAAAAGATCTACAATGGCTTCTTCCTCTCTTCGAGAAGATGACCAAAAAGGAGAAACAAAAACGAACTAAAAGATGGAAAAATGTCGATCCTTTGCCAAAAGCGTGCAAGGGAAGTTTATATGGGTGGTCCCAAAAACCTAGGTGGCATGGATCCAAGGAAAAAAAGTAAACTTTGTTGTCTTCTAGCCCGTCACGACATCAAGCCGTTTTGGAAGGCCGATATGCGAGGTTCTTCTTATCCTTCGGGTGGCTTCCATATCGGGGTCTCAAGTCAGGGTTATACAGTTTGTAAAGTCCGTAGCCTGCTGATTGTATCGGGCTCATCCTGTTGCGTGCATCCAGTATTTTTCCTTGGGGAACATATCATGTGATCTTTACTTCGGGTGCTTTTGTCGGGGTCAAGTTGTGGTCATGGTCCGAGGTTCATCCTTACGCTTGCCGAGGTCGTGATCGATGCCTAATGTTATGAGGGAGTTTGCCTATTCCCTTGTCCTCTCGTTCAACACTTGCGGGTCACTCCTTAGTATCATTGGCTCCAAAAACACCTGATAAAGACTGTGAATATGCAATATGACTATGAATCTATCCAAATGCGTTCTGGTTTTATGATGGATGCAAATGAGAGACTTAGACAAGGAATGTACACAAATGAGTCCTAAACTGCTACGAATGTATGCATAAAACCATGAAATATGCAGAGGTATCAACACCCCCAAACTTGCCTTTTTACTTGCCCGCAAGAAAACAAAAGCCAACCGGAGGGGTGATGTTTGAAAAGAAGGGTGTAAATTAGAATCCAAAATGACATTTAAAAGAGATTAAGTCAATGTCTAAGTTTAGGTTTCTATGATGCAGACCGAATTCTACTTACTCAGAAAGCCTTAGCCACATTCATCACAACATAAAGCAAAATCAATCTCAACTTAGATGCACATTCAAATTCCCAATTCCCTTTAACATTCATTTAAAAATTTAAAACATGAATCATGCTCATGCTTATCAGTCGGCTCACTTGGTTAAAGGTAAGGTTACAAGCTAAAAATAAACTCGTAGTGCGAACGGGTTAAGTGTATAAATGGGATCACTCAATGAAGGAATCTTTTTAATGCAAAATTCTAAGGGTAAAAAGTAACCGATGCATACAAGGATAAATTCTCATCTACCCAATCACCTAATTGTTTTCTACCCTAGTCTAATATGTGTGTTATCTTCCTAATCCACCCTTCTCTTAGGCATTTCGCCTTGTACCCGTTTTTACTCCTCGTTTCACCTTCCTTGGTCATCTCGGAGGACTTCTTCTTTCTTGGAGATCGGTTTTGGCTTTTATTTGGCTCCCTTTGTTGCGTTCCTCGAGTTTTACCTTTGGTGTTGTTGGTCGGTTTTGACTTTCATGTATTGGCCTTCTTTTTCTTCTTTGAAATTGCCTTTTCTTCTTTTAGTTTTGAGCAACTTTTGTAGCCGCCATCTTCATGTTATGTGTCCCCGTCTGACTCAGTGAACTCCTCTTTCTCTTCTCCTTCTTCAGATAAGCATTCAGCACCCACCTTTTCCTAGTCTACCCAAAGATATCGGCCTAGTATATCGGTATCGAGCCGTTTCGTTTCTGCGAACCACCTAGCCTATGTTGACTCGAGTTGTAAGCTAACGTCTACATGAGAATCTAACCTTGTCAACCTAAACCCAACACTTTTTGCCTAAGAAGATTCGAAAATGATTCAAAGGCCTCACATATGCTCACAAAAGTGTTTATGGTTTCAAACAAAGGTTATGGGTTGGGTGTGGTATGGTACTTAGACTAGCAAAGGGTGGCATAAAGGGGGAAGAAAGTCCAAGTAAAATCTATGAGCTGGTGATAGAGCATGAACAAGATAATTAAAATTTCAGTATTTACGGTTCAAGTTCAATAGAGAAATGATTCAAATCACAATGCATTAGCTAAGATTGAATTTTACGAGATGAATTCTAAATATGGTGCTGCCTTAAGTTCAGTCTAAATTAAAATGCATCAAACAAACAAGAACCAAGACATTGACTTCATGACTTAAAAATGGCTATTTACAAGGATAATCTACAATTTACACCCTATGTGAATGCTATGAATCATATATGAATGTATCTAGACTCTATCCTAATATGAAAATGCATCTAATTATGCTTGAAAATATTTAAATTTTTTGGGTTTTTATGGTTTTTCTTATGCATGTGACTCAAAGATGAAAATAGAAAATAAGAAAACAAAGCACCTCTTATACACATAACCCTCCCAGATACTTAAATTACACAGTCTCTGTGTAACAAAAATCTAGAAGGAGGCAACCAAAATATCCGGAATGCAAAAAGAGTTTGGTTAAGGATGATAGAGAGTACCTACGGTCACATCGGTCTGTGACCGTTGTGTGAACCCGAAATGGTGGCACCGATGTGAAGTGGGCTATACAGATGGGTTATGCTCTTATCGAAGTCAATCACCACGGGATGAGCCCAATACACAGTCCAGTTCTACCTTCTGCCAAGGCTTGAGACCGTGATACATGACCGATGTTGCGGGATATGATCTCTCATACTGGTCTGTGCTCGATTTTCAACACCGTGGTGGTCACATATACCGGTTTCTTGCCTGTTATGGTAACCTGATGGGGTCGAGATTGGTTTTCCACAATAGGATGACTTCTTGGAGACTCGACGAGCTTTAAATTTGTAAGACCCTAAGCTGCAAGTGCACAACGTGCGTTGTAGTACTTCGGTTATCGATCCACATGGAGGAGGTCAACTGCAAAACATAAAATCAGGACAACCAAAGACGCATAGGATTGGGGGTTTATGGTTTTGTGTCACGGTTTAGAAAAGAAAGATAGGCAGCTACGTCTTATATAGAGAAGGGTGTCGACCAACTCTATAACCAACAGGAAAAGGAAAATCGACTTAAAGACTTGTGAAAAGGAAATCACGGGAGCAATGCAGAAAAAGTAAATATTGAAGTGCGTAAACCTCGAGTTGTAAAGCAGATGGGGGAAACACGTTGAGGATCTTCTCGGGAAATCTATGGGGTTCTAACTAGAAAATAAACACACATCAGTTCAGACAAACGAGACTAGGCGATCACTGGTTTTACGACCTAACTCTTTCAAGCTAGACCGACTATGTTATGCAAAATTCGCAGGTATGTGTTAGCATCCTACGTCTTAAACAAACACGCAATATAGATCAGGTTCATAGACGCTCACGTTCCCCTCATAGATATGTGCTAGCATCCCGGAGGTGTTCGCTCAGTCAAACTAGATTCATATATGAAATTCAACACGTTAGCAGTTTTCAACAATCCTAAGATCAGACTTTAGTTCATGACACTAGATTCATACAATAAGAATCGGTCTAAACATCCTATTATACGGTCTAAACAATCGATGCGGCCAGTTTAAGAACAGTTAATGAAATTCCCCATAGATACCCTTAAATAACACCCAACGAAAATAAACTACTAAGACATAGAAGAAGGAGTAGAAAATGAGATTGATGAATGCATACTTGTATAGATCAATAAGAAATGAGAAAGGTTCACACAGAAATCAATCTCTCTCGAAGAACAAGGATGAAGATCGAGAGAGAGAGATTTGCGGCCGTCAGGAACAAAGTATAAGAAACGTGAAAAGAGCTTGTCAAAACTTGTTTATGAAACCCTATACATCGAGCCCCCTTGGGCATCATTAAGGTTTTGGCGTGCATAAGACGGCTGCGGGTTTAAGTTGGGCTTCAAATGGGCTCGAAAATCGCCAGACTTCTGGACGCACGAGCGAGTGGCCGTGGCGCGGCCACTGGTCTTCTGGCTAAGCCGTGTCACGGCCAGCTTGCTCTTCCTGATGCTTGTCGGACCTTCTTGCTTCCTTCATAACTTGAGATCCAACCGTGGGATTGGACTTAAACCACTTCGAGGTGAAATACAGCTGATAAGGCTACCTTGTCTACAAATATGAGCTTGATCTTGTGGTGGGAAGGTCTTCATCTGATGTTGAACTTATTTCTTCGGGCACTTGTCCCGGAAATGTCCATTTTGCTCCAAAATATGTGTCTTTTGCTAAGATTACCTGAAAAGTGTCTTGAACAATCAAATACTCGAAATCTAGTGTTTATGCATTAAAACCTTAGTGAAATGCTTATTAAAGCACTTACTTATGATAGTAAAACGGGTAAAATATGCATGTTATCATAACCCGAAATCATGCATGTTCACATACAAAGCTCTAGATCAAACTGCATAAAAATGAAAAACTAGAAAAGTAATAAAAAGATAAGCTTGGGGTGCATCCCAAGAGCCCTTGTTTTGAGTCACATAGCTTGACTTTTCTTAGCCGTTTAGGCGATGTTGGGATCTTGGAGGTGGACCGAAGTCTTCTCTCCTATCTGGTATTTCTCACTTACCAAGTATGGCTTGACTCTATGGCCATTGACTATATATTCTCCCCCTTCCTTGCCTTATAGTGTTACGGCCCCATACGGTAGAACTTCCTTGATTGTGAATGGACCGGACCATCTAAACTTTAGTTTTCCAGGGAAAAGTCTTAGTCTTGAGTTGTACAGCAACACTTGATCTCCTGGTGCAAAATTTTTCGTCTTGAGCTTCTTGTCGTGGAAGGCCTTGATCTTCTCCTTGTAGATCCGAGAACTCTCAAATGCTTCCAACTGTGTTTCTTCTAGCTCAGGGAGGTTTATCAGCCTCTTTTCTTGAGCCGTTTTGATATCAAATTTCAGGATTTTGATGGTCCATAGAGCCTTTTACTCGAGTTTCATGGGCAGATGACATGCCTTACCATAGAGGATGGCAAAAATAGACCTTCCTATAGGAGTCTTGAAGTCGGTTCGGTATGCCCATACAACGTCATCCAACTTTACTGACTAGTCTTTCCTTGTTGCACCAACTGTTTTCTCTAATATCGCCTTGATCTCGCGGTTATAGACTTCTACTTACCCATTTGTTTGTGGATGATATGGTTTTGCTACCATGTGCTTGACCCCGTGCTTCTTGAGAAGATTTTCGAACATCTTGTTGATGAAATGGCTGCCACCATCACTTATCACTACCTTTGGGACTCCGAATCTTGGGAAGATAGTGGATTGAATAGCTTAAGTACCGCTTTTGCATCATTGGTGGGGCTGGTCACGGCATCTACCCACTTCGATACATAACCAATAGCAACTAGTATGTACTTGTTCCCATAGGAAGAGGGAAATGGTCCCATGAAGTCTATCCCCCATACATCGAAGATATCGACCTCCAATATCGGGTTCTGTGACATCTCATCACGCTTGCTGATATCTCTGTAAATTACATGTTTTTAACACATATTTCATGCTAGTTAGGACTTCATTCTTGCACTTTCATCTTAGTTTTCATCATATCTTCACTCATGATAGGATTAGATGCATTAGGTTAGGTTTTTGCATAGTCTTGCATGTTTGGAGTGTTTTCTCAGGTGCTTAGGATGGTCCGAAGAAGAAACCAAGAAGGGAGATCACAAATGGAGGATGAGCAGGTGATATCGAGCATGGATCACGACCCCGTAGCCGATATAGACAAGCGCACGATGAACCTCGACATCTAGCAGCGACTTGATCCCGAAAGAAGCACCCCGGAGCGAAGATCCATCAAGAGGATTCCATGAAGACGGATATCGGAACAAGGCAACGGGAAGTACCCGATTCGAATAACTAGTAAGGCGAGCCTTCACGAGATGATCCCGAAACACCTGCCTGATATGGAGCCTACCCAAAGAATCGAGAGAGTTAGCATATCGGCTTGCGCACCACGACTTGAGCCCGAAACGCTAAGTCCAAAATAGTACCATTTCGGGAAAGTGGTCCCAACGTTTTAGGTTTTTCCTCTTTTATGTATAAATACATTGTCTCCCACTCTTATCTTATCATCATGTTTTCTAGTTTTACTTTCTGTCTTCTCTTTCAAACCGAGAACTACTTTGTATTTTTCACCATTGAAGCTTGTTTCAAAGCTTTGATTTTTATGCAATCTTGAAGTTTTAAGTATTATCGCTTAGTGCATTTCAAGAAAGCTTCTTCCTTTTCTTATTTTCGACTATCTTGCAACCCATGAGTTACCTTCTTATCCTTATGGATCTTGAGGTTTCTCAAATGGCGCGTGAGTAGTCTTTTTAGGATTTTGATGGGTTGAAAGGACCAAGGGACTCTCGGGTTTATATTTCTTGCTTAGCTAAAACATAAAGTTAGATTCTTTCTTGTTTATCATTCCCAAAGCTTAGTCTAGTCTGGCCATCTAGCCTAAAGTCCACAGGCGGCTTGACACGAACGCCACGTGCTTGCTTAGCCGGATCCATGAACAAGAGTTTGATTTCTTAGGCTAAGACTAACCATCTGTCTAAGAGTCTTACGGTTCAATAGGGACGTTGTAGATGCTTGTTTCTTCTATTGTACCACTATGCGAGAGCTAGTCTATGGTGATAGAGATTCAAAGAGTTTAGACCCAAACGCCATGGGCTAAACGATTTGAGGATCCCTTTACCTAAGAATCACCATCAAAAGACCAAGTCTTGATGTGATCCAAAAGCTTTAGCTTGATAAAACAAAACTGAGGGTTACCTAGTTCATGATACTCATCAAGATCCTTCTTTTACCTTGAAAGCTTATCTTTTTACCGTTCAAATATCTATTTCCTGCTTAATATCCTTAAAGTTCTCTTATTTAGGGTCTTGAATGACACAAGATCTATCTTTTAGTCATTTTAGTAGTAAAGTTTTAATCTTTATCTATTTCGAGCTTGACTAATGACACCGATATGACCGATCTGTTTACTAACGCTCCCAAAATGGTTTGATACCCCATACATTATACTGCTTTCGGTTGATAGTGTTGGGAAATTGACCCAAGCAGCCTAAAAACCTGCTTGTCAATTGGCGCCGTTGCCGTTTGGGAGAAAGTTTAGTCATTTCGGTACTAGGTCGTCATAAGGACAACTTTCAATTTTTCCAGTCATTTAACACTTTTACTCGTATATATCTGTTTTGACAGGTATATGAACCTACGCTCACACGGTACAACAAATCTTGTTCCCCGAATAGACGATATCCACCTGCTCGAACGATCAGCCAGACGAAATCGGGAACAAGCCGAAACTGCAAACCGTGTGACGATGGAAAACCAACAAGGTGCTCAAGGAGCTGCGGGCGCAGCTGGTGCACAAGGCCAACAAGGCCACCAAGGACCACAAGGTCCACAAGGCGTACAAGGCGTTTAAGGACAGCCTGGTGTTGCAGCTTCTCCAAGGGCTGTGAGTCAAATCGGTGCGGTAGATGCACCGATATCGACTGCAAGTCGACACGGTATCCAGCCACCACCAGTGCAGAACAACAACTTCGAGATCAAAAGTGGTCTCATCTCCATGGTGCAGAACAGCCGATTCTTCGGTCTGTCCTTGGAAGACCCACTTGACCATCTCGACCAGTTCGACCGTGTCAGCGCCATGACCAAGATCAACGGAGTAAGCGAAGATGGATTCAAGCTGCGTTTGTTTCCCTTCTCACTAGGGGACAAAGCACACGCATGGGAGAAGACACTGCCCCACGAATCCATTACTTCGTGGGCAGTTGCAAGAAGGCTTTCCTGACATAGTTCTTCTTCACATCGAGGACAGCCCGATTGAGAAACGAAATCAGTGGTTTCACTCAGAAATCCAATGAGACCTTCGGTGAAGCCTGGGAGTGATTCAAGGGTTACACCACTCAGTATCCTCACCATGGATTCAGCCAAGAATCACTCCTCCGTACACTATACCGAGGTGTCATTCCCAAGATTCAAATGTTGCTCGATACGGCGAGCAATGGAAATTTCCTAGCAAAAGACGTTGAAGACGGTCTCGAGTTGGTTGAAAACTTAGCTCAGAGTGACTCCTCTTACCACGAAGACTATGACAGATCCAACCGCGGCTCCAAAGAAGAAGTGGATGGAAGCCGGAAGGTGATCAAAGAGCTCAATGAGAAGCTTGACAAGTTACTACTTGTCCAAACTAAAAAAGAAGTCCATTTCGGTGGAAGAACTCACTCAAGTCCAAGAAGGGGAGGACGTTCAGTATGAAGATGTTAACTACATCAACGCTCAAGGCGGGTATAACACTTGGAGACCCAACAACAACCTATCTTACCGAAGCACGAACGTCGCAAACCCACAGGACCAGACCTACCCACAGCAACAAGGAGGAGGAGCAAAACAATTCGTGACTTACACGAATCAACACGGCTTTGTACCACGGTTCCAGAATCAAAACGGCTACCCGCCACAACAACAAGCCGGTGCACCTCCTGGCTTTCAACAACAATAAGGAAACCCACCTGCTCAAGCTGGTTTCGACTTGGAAGGCACTCTAAAGCAACTCCTCCAAGGTCAAACACATATCCAGGCGGATATACATACGTTTTGCTGAAGTGCATAACAAGATTAATGGTGTCAACACGGAACTATCCGGGAAGATTGAAGCTTTGGCCGCTCGTGTCAAAACACTTGAAAACAACAAAGGCATTACATCTACAAGACAAACAAGCAACCTTCCTGGAAAATCCGTCATGAATCCAAAGGAGTATTGCCAAATGATCACCACTTTCGACGAGGAAAAACGGGATCTACCCGAAATCACTTCTCCAAAACGGGCTCAAGTCGATGAGGACATCGACATCCTAAGAAGGGGAGGGAGTTCTAAAAATTTGGCAATCCCCGAAGAGAAAGCAGCAGATGATCCACCAAAAGCACCATTCCTGCGAGTCTACAAACCGCCAATGTCATACCCCCAAAGGCATAAGAAGCGTTTCATAGAGGAACAAGAAGCCGAATTGATTGAAACCTTGAAGAAAGTTGAAGATCTCTTCAACAATGCCAACGAGACCTAACCTATTCCAGACTTCCTAGTAGCTTTGAAAGACAGGCTCTATGCCGATGCAATGGCAACCATTGGAAGAAATGCAGCATCTCGTGAAGAAAAACCTAAGGAAGAAGCCTTAGTAGTGAGGAAGCTCGGAGATCCAGGGTCGTTCACTCTGCCATGCACACTCGGAGGAATCATCTTTCGAATATTGTTTGTGTGATCTCGGGGCAAGCATCAATGTGATGAGTCTAGCCACGGCTAAGCGTCTAGGCTACGACACTTATACCGACTGCAAGAAGTCGTTATCACTCGCCGATGGGAGTGAAAGAAAGACTGTTGGGAAGCTGCTGGATCTACCTCTCATGATTGGGAGTGCGCTACTGCCAAGCGACTTCCTGGTGATAGAAATGGATCAAGATGTCAAGGAAACTCTCCTGTTGGGAAAACCTTTCCTAGCCTCTGCCGGTTGTATGTTTGATTGCAGAAGCGGCAAGGTAGAGCTGAGACTAACTGGAAGCTTGGTAATGCATTTTGACACAAAGGGGAAGAGAATCTACGAAAAGGAGCATGCATACTCCCTTGAGCTCAAGAAGACAATTGAGAAGACCAAAGATCCATCCTTAGAGATATGCTACGATGGAGCTAGCTTTGATGGAGTCTGTCTCAATGCAATATTCGAGGGACAACCAGGAGAAGCCCGAGAAGAACCAAAAGAAGTGATAACTTGCAAGAAATCCTATGTGAAAGGACCAACCCTCGGTGATCTTCTGGAAGGTATGACTCTTAAACATATTCTCTCTGCTAATGGTGAGATGAGATACAAGCTTAAATGCAAGGGAAAGGCTAGACCCTTTGCTTACCTTAAGGTGATAAAAGACACCGATTTGACCAATCAAAAGGGTTCTAAGGCAAGCAAAGAGGGAACCTCCAATGTATCTCTGGCTGATTTCATCTCGATGATTAAGGAAAGTAAAGATCCTCCCACAAGATCGAGGGGTGCTCATTTCCCCCTTTCACACTAAAAAAGAATCAAGGAAAGTCAAGGTAAGTGACTAAAAAAAAAGCGCTCTTGGGAGGCACCCCCAAGCTTATCCATGTACATATTAATGCTTTTTCTAGTTTAGTTTAATGATTTCAGGATCCCATGAAAGATAGGGTGGGGTCACTTGCACATAAGAGGAGCTAAAACCTATGAGAAGTTGTCTAGCACAACAACGGGATGTAATATCTGGTTAACCCCACGATATTATCCCTGAGCATTCTCTATCGAGCAGGCACAACGGTGTGTAACCGATATAGAACGAAGCCCAAGCTAGACAACCTTCATTGTGGTCACATATCGGGAACCAGCCGATATCCAAAACGTCAATCATACCATATCGGAGTCAACCCGATATGGCCGTCCAGGTAACAGGGTACTTAGACTTAGCCAATCCGAGAAAAGCGCTCAAATTTATGGCCCACTTTTCCGGATAAGGCAAGAATACTTGGTTGGGGTTAGCCGACAGCTAATCCCCAAACCAAGAAACCCTAGTCAAACCCTTTCTCTCCCCTTATCTCCTCTTTATAAGAAGCTATCGCCTCTCTCGTTTTCATCTCCCATCACTCTCAAACCAGAAAATTATTTTTAGCTTTTAATTTCGCAACTCGAATATGTGCATCCTTCCAAGAATTTTTGCAAATATCGTGCTAAGGTAAATATCTGCTATAGAACGATATGATTGAATATTGCTTAGGATTGTTTAGATTCCCTGCATTAGGGTTTTGAGAGTGAATGGAGAAACGTTTGGTAGACAATTTTGCATAATCACTTAGGTTTTTTGTAGGAGTTTCTGGAATTTCGGCATATCTATTTGAGAGGATAAGCTTCACGGCTAAACTCTTTTGAAATGTTGAGACTCTGGAAATCCCCTTTCTCACCTTTTGATTAATACATGCTTGTCTAAAACTTGAAACTGTGAAGAACAACTTATAAGGAAAATTTTTATCCTTCACGATTTAGGATTTATCCCGATCTAGTAGTAATTCGAATATGTTTGCTTGGGTCTCTTTAGTCATGAATAGAGTTGCCTTAGGTTTAAACATACATGCAAGATAATCTTTGCTCTTAAAGTTTTTCCTTGTGCTTACACACTTTCGAGTGTTTTTGATTGTTAGGTACAATGGTAGGAGCAACGAGAAGCGGAGCTATTCTTGGGAGATCAAGGGAATACCAAACAGAAAATAGAGAAGGAAAGAAGCCAGTTGGAAGTTCCAGCCGAGCGGCTGTAGTGCGCTCACCCACACGTGCATCGGGAAGGAGAAGTACGAGTTCCCGACACACCCTAGCCGATATGCGTGCGGCATCCAGGCGAATGGAGTTCAAAGCCACACACTACCCCCATGAGGAAACAATGGCCGAGTTGGGCATCTATGAAGACTGTCATATCCTTTTCCATGCGATGGGTCTGAGGAAATTCATGGAGAACGCCTATGCGTCTCACGATGAGGCAACCTTCCAGTTCCTGGCAACACTGGAAGTGACCTTATATGCCTTTGGAGAGGATACTCCAGAGGAAGATGGAGACGGCTACATCCGTTTCAAATATGGAAGCGAGACACACCGAATGTCATTTCGGGATCTCGAGTCGATATTCGGATTCAGCCAAGGCGATATGTGAGAGATGACCCTCAACATCGAAAGAGAGGAGCTGGAGGCACTGTGGGGTCACATTGGGGTGGGCACTTACAAGCCCGGAGTGAACAAGAGCACCAGGATAAGGCACCCAGCCTTGAGATATGTGCAAAGAGCCATTGCACATACTTTCTTTTCAAGGAAGGAATGTGGAGCTGTCCTGACCAAGGAGCTTGAAATAATGGATGACTGTCTGGTAGAGATCATTCAAGAGACCCGAAATGGGAGGGAGTTGAATGGAAGCAGACGGAGCACCGGGCTAATCACAATTTTTCTCAAGGAGCTCCTCCATTACAAGTCGTGGATGATCTCCACACCAAGCGAAAGGCCTCAAGTAGGCTGTGGAGGAGTCGTATCTGCCATCTTGAAGGGAGCTGGTGCCGATCTTGAGGAGCCAACACACGAGATTTGCTGGATAGACATCGATTACTTGAAGAAATGCCAATTTCTCGGGAAGCCATATCGGTATGGAAACCGATATCAGTTCACCCTTCCTACAGACAGAGCAGCTGTGATGTTCCTGCCCAACCCATACCTGACCACGATAAGGGAACCTCAGCACCTGGATTTCGAGCCGCAAGACGAGCATCTTTTCCCCTATGGAGCTGACTTCTATGGAGACTACGAGGAAGAATATCAGGAGGAAGCCGATATGGGTGCTGAAGAGGAAGGAGGAGATGAAGACGACTATGAGGACCCTACAGACGAGTATGGTTTTCCTCTCTACGGAGCAGATCGTTACCATTTCGACCCAATCACAAGCGCGACGCATCAAACCCTCAAGACGGCTCACGAAAGGATGAACGTGCTCCAGTGGTACTGCAAATGGCAGGATTGCTCAATCAAGATGCTAGTCTCCAAGGTGAAGGGGATTAAAGGACACGTGAAGGGTCTGAAAGGCCAGATCAAGTCGCTCAGCTCGAAGCTGAAGGGGTCGACATCATCACCACGGCTTGAAGCCGATATGTCATCTGGAGAACCAAGAGGAGAAGGAGAAGAAGTGTCTGACGAAGCAGACAACCAAATGCTTCAAGGGAAGCATTCCTTCTCGTTCTTGCCAAGGGAGCACGAGCTAAGTGATCCAGGAAGGCATTCCTGCCAAGAAGAAAGCATATCAAGGAAGAGGCGTGCGAGCCAGTCCCCGATACCAGAATCGGACAACCCTTCCTTCTCGACCAGTGAGGACACCACGTCCTCACATCACACTGAACAATGAGGTACCACTCCAAAACATTGTATATAAGAATTTTTCCTTTATTTTTCTGTTTTTTGTTTAAACGTTTTTTTTCCACTAGGACCATATTCTTCCTCTCTTCTATCACACAGTGACTGTGTGATTTAAGTTTGGGGGAGTATGTAGTACATGCATTCACTTAGATTAGACGTCATGCATTCATCAAAATTGCATAGAAAAACACAAAAAAATTGAAAAATTTTGAAAAATTTATCCCACAAAAAGATTCATGTAGTTGCATTTCCATATTAGGATTAAGTCTAGATGCATTCATTTAGGATTCATAAGCATTCGCATAGGGTGATAAGTATGATGAATCCTTGTAAATAGCCATTTTTAAGTCATGAATTCAATGCCTTAGTTCTTGTTTGTTTGATGCATTTTGAATTAGACTGAGCTTAAGGCAGCACCACATTTGGAATTTGTTTTGTGAGATTCGGTTTTAACTTGATGCATTGTGACTTGAACCATTTCCCTAATAAACTTGAACCGTTAAAATGAAAATTTAATTATCTCATTCTTATTTGTCGATCAACTCATAGATTTCACTTGGACTCTCTTTCCCTTTTTACCACTCTTCTGCTAGTCCAAGTACCAGACCACACCCAAAGCCTAAACCGTCGTTTTAAACCATAAACACTTTTATGAGAGCATGTGAGGCCTTTGCACCATTTTTGAATCTTCTTAGGCAAAAAGTTTTGGGTTTAGGCTGACAAGGTTAGATTTCCATGTAGACGTTGGCTCACATCTCGAGTCAACACTAGGTTAGGTGGTTTAGACACTGAAATCGGCTTGATACCGAAATTTGAGGCTGATATTGCTGGTTAGACTAGGAAAAGGGGGTGGGTTCCGATTGATCATACATTGACAGAAAAGGAAAGAGAAGAAAACCACTGAGTCGGACGGGGACACGTATAAAGGAGATGGCGGCACCAAAAAGGCTTGAAAACAAAAGAAAAAAAAGGCGATTCCAAAAGAAGGCAAAAGAAGGCCAATCAACAAAGTATAAATCTGGCCAACAACACCAAAGGTGAAACGCAAGGAACGCAACAAAGAAGCCAGAAAGCCGAAACCGATCTCCGACAAAGAAGAAGTCCCCCGAAATGACCAGGAAAGGTGATATCGAGGCGTAATAACGGGTATAAGGCGAAATGCCAA